>OU896714.1:19669749-20034994 GCA_918026855.4 Phaedon cochleariae | reverse complement strand
GGTACACTGGTACAAACAGGTAAACATAATTTTGAAATAGAAATACTCCTGCAGGTCCGGCAGCTAGAAAGACTCCTGCAGGTTCGGCGGCTCCCTAATTCCGCTTCTAGGCTGATGAAACTGTAGGTATAATAGTGTTTTGCCCTTTGCACATTATTTCCACAAGTGGTGAATTGGGCAAGTAGTTGAAGTGTTTGATTATAATCAAGAGGTTCCAAGATCGAACCCTAATGGCCAAAGTTGTTTTGTGATCTTTGTTCATTTATTTTTTTTTTCATATTAAATATTCAAAGTACACTTTATTTATGATGCATTGATCAGAAAAACCTTCAGAAAAAATCTTATTTGTTTCCTTAGTGGGATAGTATGTATAGTTTGATATTAGTTAGATATCAATCTGCTTTCACACATTGGAGTATTATTGAAATATCTTGGATTGTTTCTAATCAGTATATAATTCATTCTGAAAACAAGAAAATTAATATATTAGGAAAAGTCATTGTATTGTTGGACCAAAGATTGGACCTACCACCAAATGCTAAACTAGGAATCAATGGTCAGACCGGTTCATGGGATATTTTATACATGAATAAGATTGTCACAGTTGGTTGGTCAGGTATTATAATACCTCCTCTTGCATTAAGTCACCTTTTTTTTTTTTTTTTTTTTTTTTTTTTTTATCGATTGGAGCGCACGAAAGGGAATCCCTGTAATGTTCAAAGAACATCGTGCGTTCCTAGGGAGGATAGGGACAGGAGGTAGGTATTGGAATTTTTTTTGAATTTTTGGAGATTATATGTTGTTGGGAATACTTCCACAGGCAATGAATTCCAGAGCCTAGCCGTTCTATGGATGAAGGAGTTTTGATAAAGTGCTGTTCGACATCTTTCGAGGTTGACAACGAAAGGATGTGCTGACTGGGCTTGTCTAGTTCGTCTGATTGGTATTGCTAGTGAAGGGATGATTGCAGAGATTTCCGAAGAACATTTCCCGTGGAAGTATCGATAGAAAAGTGAAAGGTCGCCGACCTTTCTACGGTGTTCCAATGATGTCAAAGAGTGAGTGAGTGTGGCGTCACCCACCAGGCGAATGGCTCTTCTCTGGATAGAATCTAAGAGCATCAGCGTATGTTTTGGTGCTGAACCCCATATGTGGGAACAGTATTTTAGAACAGGCCGTATCTGCGCTTTGTAGATCATGAGAAGCTGTTGAGGTGTAAAGTAGCTTTTCGCACGGAACAAGAATCCGAGTTTTTGTGAAGCAGCTTTTGCGATGGATCTGACATGATTATCCCATGAAAGAGTGTTGCTGATGGAAATACCGAGCATAGATATGGTGGGCTTGGTGGGGATGGTGGAGCCAGACATTACAATATCGGGCATACGGAGTTCCGCCTTCCTAGAGAAAATGCAGGCTTGAGTTTTGGTGGCGTTGAATTCAACTAGGTTGTTCGTTCCCCAGGCTGTGATTTCAGCAAGATCTTCATTGACAGCATTGACCTGCCTGCGCCGTGAGTTCTTAGTTTCCTGGGAAGAAATGGGAATTCTGGAAGAGAACGCAGTATGGAGGGTACTATCATCTGCAAAGCTGTGGATGGGGCAAGTTGTTACTCCCAACAGATCATTGATATGAAGCAGGAATAATGTTGGTGCCAAAATTGATCCTTGTGGAACGCCGGAATTGATTCCAATGGTATCAGACGATATACCGTCCACCACCACGTGAAGCGATCTGCCTGAAAGAAAACTCGATAAGAGATGGCATAGCTGAGGTGGTAATCCGTATGATGGTAGTTTGTGGAGGAGTCCTTCGTGCCAAACACGGTCGAATGCTTTCGATATGTCCAACGCGACCGCTAGAGATTCCCCGTGTTTTTCTATTGAAGATTGCCATAAATGGGTGACGTAGGCAAGTAGATCTCCAGTAGATCTTCGGTGGCGAAATCCGTATTGTCTATCATTGATGATTCCTGAGCTCTCCAGATATTTGATAAGCTCAATATTGATGGCTTTCTCCATCACTTTGGAGATTACTGATAACAGGGCAATGGGCCTGTAGTTGTTGGGCAGGTTCTTGTTCCCTTTTTTGGGGATTGGTTGGACTCTAGCTGACTTCCAGCATGATGGAAAAATACCCGACCTGTACGAGATGGTAAACAACTTGCAGAGAATCGGTGTTAATTCTGGTGCACATTTTTTGAGGATAATGGGTGGAATTCCATCAGGACCGTTAGCCTTATTCGTTTTGAGACCAAGCAAAATTCGTCTGATAGTGCGTTGACGGAAGACGATTTCGGGCATTCGACTCTCAACGAGTGGAATGTCTGCCGGCAGTTTTCCTTGGGAATCTAAAGTAGAGTTTGCTGCGAACATCTCTGCAAAAATATTCGCTTTCTCCTGCGATGTTGTTGCTAATGTGCCGTCGGATTTGGACAGTGGTGGAAATGAACTATTAGTGAAATTTCTTCCGACCGCTTTAGCAAGGGCCCAAAACGAACGGGAGCCATTGGGGCAATCTATGAGTTTCGATCTTATCTTGGCATTGTATGTTTCTTTCGAAGCATCTATTGTTTGGCTGCAGTTATTCCTGGCATCAACGTATTCTGCTCTAGTCGCGAGGTTAGGGTTTTTGCGCCAGCGATGGTAGGCTGTTTGTTTCAAGGCAACAGTTCTAGAACAGTTTTTATTGAACCAGGGTTTCGAAGGTGATGATCTTTTCGAGAAATGGGGTATGTATGTGTCCATTCCGAGCATGATGATCTCGGATATTTCCGCAGCACACTGTGAAGGGTCCTCAGAGTCAAAGCATACTCTATGCCAAGGAAACTCGGAGAAAAACATGCGGAGACCGTCCCAATCTCCTGAATTGTAATGCCATATAAGACGTGGGGGTGCCGGAGCAGTTGATGGAATGAAAAATGGGCAGGTTGTGGAGATGAGTGTGTGGTCAGAATTGCCAAGTGGAGCTCGTACATCTATTGTGTAGGGTGCTGAATTATTAGTGAGGAATAAGTCAAGTATGTTAGCTGAATGGTTATTGGCATCGGGAATTCGTGTGGGTTCTTTGATAAGCTGCTCTAAGCCGTGAGTGATGGCGAAAGCTTCGGCTTGTCGTCCAGCTTCATCCGTTCTGTTAGAGTGTACGAACCAAGCAGTGTTGTGTACATTGAAATCGCCCATGATGATGATTTCTGCTGCTGGATGGTTCTGTTGAATTTGGTCAAGCTTCAGAGACAAGAATTCGAAGAGCTCTTCATAGGATGGATCATTTGGTGATAAGTAGAGACAACAAAGGTATTTGGTCTGTTTCTGGCTATCGAGTTTGAACCACATGACATCAAACTTATTTGGTTCCAAAGTTTTTTCTCGTTGACATGAGAGATTCGTTTTAGAGTAGAGGCAGAGACCTCCCTTGAATCTGAAACGTGTGTGGAGTTCGTACCCAGGACAGAGCAGATAGGTCGTATTGGTGGATGAATTGACCTGTGTCTCAGTAAGAGCCAATATGTCTGGCTTTTCGATTTGAAGGTGTCGACGGACATCGTTGATGTTCTTACTTAGACCTCGGATGTTGCATAGGTCTATCTTGAGGACTTTTTGAGCCGATGGTGAACCCCCTCTAGCACCTCTCGCCCGGAAATCCGAATGGAGAGGTATTTTACTTCCGGATAATTTCACTTGAGGAGAACTCATCATCGCGTATTCTGTATAAAGAAGGGAGGTTGGCGTGGAAGGAAAAGGAAATTGGGTTGGGTTGGGTTGGCCGGAACATCAACCAGCTACTGAAACACGGGTAAGTATACCCATTTCACAGTGCCTATGGTTGATGTGGTGGTATCGCACCGGGCGATGGCGTTAACCATCTTCCACCTATTGGCGTCCTTTTAGTCGCCTTCTACGACAGGCAGGACTTACCGTGGGGTTATTCTAATCCGACCTCCACACGGAGCCTACTAGGTTTTCATTTAGATCTACAATGGTCAGACCATCCAGGAATCTGTCCTTTTGAATTTTCAATTTTAAGTTTAATATAGTCCTAGACTGAATAAAAAACCAAGCACAATCTTGAACTCCTGGAGAAATTGAATTGACAATCAAGAATGGGTAAAGGTGGACCTATAATTCATATTCAAAGATCCACAACCAGTCTGGAAGAAACAGATTATTGAGCATTCTTGTATCATTGATTCAGACAAAGGGATTAGGTATGCTGTATGATGATGAATAATTGTCAGTTATCATTCAAAATGTATTTTCATTTTGCACTTTCTGCATGGGCATAGAGATAGATAGATACTTTATTCGTTTTCCATTTGAAATATTCTCATCTGGAATATAAATGTTCAAACATGTCAAAAACACCTAATTTCAAACAGAACATATAAATAAATAAATGAATGCTCTATGGTGAGGTCTATGGAGACATATAAATAACAATACAAAATGAAGTATAATAATTCAACAAAAAAATTCTTCTAGTGAATAACAGCATTTTTGAATTGAACTTTCATCTATCTTTTTTTGAAAATGTTCACATTGGGTGCGGATTTGATTTTAATATTCAATTTATTATATAATTTGCATCCAATTAAATGGAAACTCTTTTGATAAAGTGTAGTGGAGTGAGAGGTGGGTTGTAACATATTGCAGTAGTGAGCGTTATGATCATGCTTTGGTGGGCAAGTTGAAATAATGAGGTGGCACAAAATTGGAAAAAAAAATTTGTCATCCCCAAATGGCTCTCTCCCATTTTTAATCCATTAAATCATCAACATTTTCTTATTCTCCTGATTTTTGGATCCCAATCTAATTGAAAAACTATAGGACAAGTCAGACAGTGAAAAATATATTCTATTCAAAAATTACTCTGCTGTGTTTGCCTGAAGCCAGCAAAGCCTAAAATAAGCACTACATTTTCACTATATCCAATCATCAAATAATATTGATTTTCAAAATTGGCTTTGCTGAGTTCGGCCAAAGCCACAGATTTTTCTATGATAGAGAGGAGCAAAAAATTTGGAAATGGGGTAATAAATTAGCCTAAAATTATAAAATTTGTCTCATGTTGAAATTTGTGAGTGGCTTTGCTAGCTTCTTTAGTATCATTTATTTTCAATTTGTATTGAAGAATTTTAGACCAACTTTGTATGATCAGTATTAGAAACACTTTTAATATCAACCTAACTTATTGAGTGATATCGCTAACCTAATCTAACATCAACCTCCTAAAAAATTCTAAGGAGGATTGAACAGTTGTTGAATATACCACCTTATGGAAATAAACACTAAACGCATTATTCCATGTATCGTTAGTAGCATAACAACGATAGCAAATGAAAATACGATGTAAAATTATTGTTTTATTCATGAAATAATGGGTGAAAAAATCTCAACAAAAGCAACTTGTTTTATTGATGATTATCGAAAATGTCTTCTATGTTCTAGTGTGGTTTGCAAGCAACATAATTTGTTCCTAAAAATCATGTACCAAACAAGACTTGATGCAATTCACGGAAATAAGAATTCTAATAGTAATTTCATATATTTGGCAACAATTTATAAACGTAAAAAATCTTACTCCAAATGTTTTTTTTTTTCAAAAAATTGTTTTCTTTTTTTTTACTTTTCTCATGCCGGAAAGCGCTGAAAAAAATAATGGTTAGGGGTAAAATCAATGTTTCTTTTTGTAACTTTTTAATTTTCGTATTCGATTTCTTCTCCCTCATTATATTTTTTTTGAAAAAAAAATGAATTGTCTAAATTGAAGTGTGTATTATCAGATTCTTGAACTCCTGTGTTGTCCATAGCTTCTTATCATGAATCGTCTTCAGTTGGCTCAACTTTGCCAATAACTGGTTGACAATGTCTACCAAATCCTCGACAAGTACACAGAGTTCACAACTTTTAGGGCGATTGCAGAAAATTATGTCTAAAAAAAAGCACTCCAGTGTGAGGTCAAGATGTTTTTTTGACCCATAAATGTCATGTGACCCCCATTCCCAATTTGCAAAATTCAATACAATGTTCAACTACTTTTTCATCTTTCAGACACGATAGTTCTGTTGTTTAGACACGTCTTTCCGAATCGAACTTTTTTCCTACTGAACGCGTTCTGCGTGGCCCACTTGAAATTTCAAGAGCGAACCGTTGTCGTGATGTTTCCGAACACCAAGAGACGACTCGATATCATGAATGACAGATTGAGAGTTCCTGTGCATTGAGCAGAAGCGTTTTCAGGCGAGCAATTTGAACAAGATTATCGGGTTACTGGGATATGACATAGCAGTCTAGATAGTTGTCATGTCAGTGATTTCATGTCATTAAAGTTGATTCTTGAATTCATAGATTCTCCGGATACGAGTGATGATGGAGAATCAATTGAAATATTGCAGTAATAAAACAGCAGTAACAAAATATTCTGACCGATCTGAAAGTTCCTAGCATGAAATAAAACAGACATAGGAAAAATACATTTTGCATAGACAATATCTAAGAGGAATTGAATTCTAGTTGATGCGGCTCCTAAAGTGATCAATTTTGATTGATGATGTTGGTATTCAAATCAAAACAGCACAACACTAGGTGTTCAGTCTTCTAACATTTTTTCTTCCTTATTGTTCCCGCGTTACAGTCGTCAAGCGACTGCGCCTCCCGTAACCATGAAAACAGGCGCATTAAATATAAATATAAATTGTTGCCAAATATATGAAATTACTATTAGAATTCTTATTTCCGTGAATTGCATCAAGTCTTGTTTGGTACATGATTTTTAGGAACAAATTATGTTGCTTGCAAACCACACTAGAACATAGAAGACATTTTCGATAATCATCAATAAAACAAGTTGCTTTTGTTGAGATTTTTTCACCCATTATTTCATGAATAAAACAATAATTTTACATCGTATTTTCATTTGCTATCGTTGTTATGCTACTAACGATACATGGAATAATGCGTTTAGTGTTTATTTCCATAAGGTGGTATATTCAACAACTGTTCAATCCTCCTTAGAATTTTTTAGGAGGTTGATGTTAGATTAGGTTAGCGATATCACTCAATAAGTTAGGTTGATATTAAAAGTGTTTCTAATACTGATCATACAAAGTTGGTCTAAAATTCTTCAATACAAATTGAAAATAAATGATACTAAAGAAGCTAGCAAAGCCACTCACAAATTTCAACATGAGACAAATTTTATAATTTTAGGCTAATTTATTACCCCATTTCCAAATTTTTTGCTCCTCTCTATCATAGAAAAATCTGTGGCTTTGGCCGAACTCAGCAAAGCCAATTTTGAAAATCAATATTATTTGATGATTGGATATAGTGAAAATGTAGTGCTTATTTTAGGCTTTGCTGGCTTCAGGCAAACACAGCAGAGTAATTTTTGAATAGAATATATTTTTCACTGTCTGACTTGTCCTATAGTTTTTCAATTAGATTGGGATCCAAAAATCAGGAGAATAAGAAAATGTTGATGATTTAATGGATTAAAAATGGGAGAGAGCCATTTGGGGATGACAAATTTTTTTTTCCAATTTTGTGCCACCTCATTATTTCAACTTGCCCACCAAAGCATGATCATAACGCTCACTACTGCAATATGTTACAACCCACCTCTCACTCCACTACACTTTATCAAAAGAGTTTCCATTTAATTGGATGCAAATTATATAATAAATTGAATATTAAAATCAAATCCGCACCCAATGTGAACATTTTCAAAAAAAGATAGATGAAAGTTCAATTCAAAAATGCTGTTATTCACTAGAAGAATTTTTTTGTTGAATTATTATACTTCATTTTGTATTGTTATTTATATGTCTCCATAGACCTCACCATAGAGCATTCATTTATTTATTTATATGTTCTGTTTGAAATTAGGTGTTTTTGACATGTTTGAACATTTATATTCCAGATGAGAATATTTCAAATGGAAAACGAATAAAGTATCTATCTATCTCTATGCCCATGCAGAAAGTGCAAAATGAAAATACATTTTGAATGATAACTGACAATTATTCATCATCATACAGCATACCTAATCCCTTTGTCTGAATCAATGATACAAGAATGCTCAATAATCTGTTTCTTCCAGACTGGTTGTGGATCTTTGAATATGAATTATAGGTCCACCTTTACCCATTCTTGATTGTCAATTCAATTTCTCCAGGAGTTCAAGATTGTGCTTGGTTTTTTATTCAGTCTAGGACTATATTAAACTTAAAATTGAAAATTCAAAAGGACAGATTCCTGGATGGTCTGACCATTGTAGATCTAAATGAAAACCTAGTAGGCTCCGTGTGGAGGTCGGATTAGAATAACCCCACGGTAAGTCCTGCCTGTCGTAGAAGGCGACTAAAAGGACGCCAATAGGTGGAAGATGGTTAACGCCATCGCCCGGTGCGATACCACCACATCAACCATAGGCACTGTGAAATGGGTATACTTACCCGTGTTTCAGTAGCTGGTTGATGTTCCGGCCAACCCAACCCAACCCAATTTCCTTTTCCTTCCACGCCAACCTCCCTTCTTTATACAGAATACGCGATGATGAGTTCTCCTCAAGTGAAATTATCCGGAAGTAAAATACCTCTCCATTCGGATTTCCGGGCGAGAGGTGCTAGAGGGGGTTCACCATCGGCTCAAAAAGTCCTCAAGATAGACCTATGCAACATCCGAGGTCTAAGTAAGAACATCAACGATGTCCATCGACACCTTCAAATCGAAAAGCCAGACATATTGGCTCTTACTGAGACACAGGTCAATTCATCCACCAATACGACCTATCTGCTCTGTCCTGGGTACGAACTCCACACACGTTTCAGATTCAAGGGAGGTCTCTGCCTCTACTCTAAAACGAATCTCTCATGTCAACGAGAAAAAACTTTGGAACCAAATAAGTTTGATGTCATGTGGTTCAAACTCGATAGCCAGAAACAGACCAAATACCTTTGTTGTCTCTACTTATCACCAAATGATCCATCCTATGAAGAGCTCTTCGAATTCTTGTCTCTGAAGCTTGACCAAATTCAACAGAACCATCCAGCAGCAGAAATCATCATCATGGGCGATTTCAATGTACACAACACTGCTTGGTTCGTACACTCTAACAGAACGGATGAAGCTGGACGACAAGCCGAAGCTTTCGCCATCACTCACGGCTTAGAGCAGCTTATCAAAGAACCCACACGAATTCCCGATGCCAATAACCATTCAGCTAACATACTTGACTTATTCCTCACTAATAATTCAGCACCCTACACAATAGATGTACGAGCTCCACTTGGCAATTCTGACCACACACTCATCTCCACAACCTGCCCATTTTTCATTCCATCAACTGCTCCGGCACCCCCACGTCTTATATGGCATTACAATTCAGGAGATTGGGACGGTCTCCGCATGTTTTTCTCCGAGTTTCCTTGGCATAGAGTATGCTTTGACTCTGAGGACCCTTCACAGTGTGCTGCGGAAATATCCGAGATCATCATGCTCGGAATGGACACATACATACCCCATTTTTCGAAAAGATCATCACCTTCGAAACCCTGGTTCAATAAAAACTGTTCTAGAACTGTTGCCTTGAAACAAACAGCCTACCATCGCTGGCGCAAAAACCCTAACCTCGCGACTAGAGCAGAATACGTTGATGCCAGGAATAACTGCAGCCAAACAATAGATGCTTCGAAAGAAACATACAATGCCAAGATAAGATCGAAACTCATAGATTGCCCCAATGGCTCCCGTTCGTTTTGGGCCCTTGCTAAAGCGGTCGGAAGAAATTTCACTAATAGTTCATTTCCACCACTGTCCAAATCCGACGGCACATTAGCAACAACATCGCAGGAGAAAGCGAATATTTTTAGCATGAAATAAAACAGACATAGGAAAAATACATTTTGCATAGACAATATCTAAGAGGAATTGAATTCTAGTTGATGCGGCTCCTAAAGTGATCAATTTTGATTGATGATGTTGGTATTCAAATCAAAACAGCACAACACTAGGTGTTCAGTCTTCTAACATTTTTTCTTCCTTATTGTTCCCGCGTTACAGTCGTCAAGCGAATGCGCCTGTTTTCATGGTTACGGGAGGCGCAGTCGCTTGACGACTGTAACGCGGGAACAATAAGGAAGAAAAAATGTTAGAAGACTGAACATGCCGCCCACCTTGAAAGGAGATCCTTTCAACGAAAATACAATAAATATTACAAAATAAAGTTATTATGATTGTTCATAAAGTTCATATGGCTAACAAATGAAACAATTTACACGTATAACACAATACTCTGCTTTTATTCACTCACTGCACACTAGGAGAAAATTGAATAAAAATATCTCGGAAGATGACATTCAATTGTTGTTGAAGAACGAGTTGGGGAAGACTCAGATCTCATTATTCTTACTACTCGTTCACCCATCGACAATGTATGGTTTTTCAAACCAGGCGAAAAATGGTTGAATAGACCATTGTCGATATAAATGGAAAAGCTAGTTAGTAGGCGAAATAAATAGACAATTGCACGCATTTCGTGGGAATGATACCACATCTTTCTGATCACGAGTATCTGATATAGAAAATACCAAGCAACACTGCCAAACCTTTCCTTCCACACGCTTCTTTCGCGACCGCTTAGTCACATGTTTGCCACACGAGCTAAGTAGGTATGGTGGCTACAGCGGCAACCTCGTTTACTTCGCTTTCTCTTCATTAAATACCTAGGATTCTCTATGCGTATCCACTTCAATATATGGTTTTCCTATGAAAATATTTCTTTTGCCAGACGTGTATAACAAAGTTATAGTACAGTCCTATATTTTTTATCTCTTGGAGCGCACCAAAGGAAATTCCTATGATGTTCGGAGAACATCGTGCGTACTTAGGGAGGATAGGGATTTTTTTTCTCCGAACTCGGAGGTCATGAGTTCTTGGGAATACTTCCCTTGTGGCAAAGAATTCCAAATCTTTGCTGCTATAGACGAACGAATTTTTGGTAAAGTGTTGTTCGACATATTTCAAGGTACGGAAAGATGTGCTGACTGGGCCTGTCTAATTCGTCTGAATGGTATTGCTAGTGATGGAATGATAGTAGAGATTTCTGTGGAAGTATCTATAGCAAAGTGAAAGGTCGCCGAATGTTGTACGGTATTCTAATGAAGTCAAAGTATTAGTGATTGTGGATTGAATCTAAGAGCATCATCGTTTGTTTGGTGCTGAACCCCATATGTGAGAACAGTATTCTAAAACTTGCCATATCTATGCCTTGTAGATCTGGAGAAGCTGTTGAGGTGTATAGTAGATTTTCGCACAGAATAAAGGTCCGAGTTTCTGTGAAGCAGCTTTCGTGATGGATCGGACATGATTTTCTCATGAGACTATTGCTCATATAGCGGTTTTGGTGCCTTGGTGGGAATACCAGACTTGTTATATCAGGCATACTGAGTTCCGCATTTCTAGAGAAAATACAGGCTTGGGTTTTGGTGGCGTTTAATTCAACTAGGTTGTTGGTTCTCCAGGCTGTAATTTCAGCAAGATCGTCATTGACGGCGTTGACCTACCTTCGTGGTAAGTTCTTAGTTTCCTGGGAAGAAATGGGAATTCTAGAAGAGAATGCAGTATGGGGAGTACTTTCGTCTGCAAAGCTGTGGATAGGGCAAGTGGTTGCTTCCAACAGATGATTGATATGAAGTAGGTACACGGTTGGTGCCAAAATTGATCCGTGTGGAACGCCGGAATTGATGGTATCAGACGATACTCCGTTTGCCACCACGTGGAGCGATCTGTCTATAATAAATCTCGATAAAAGATGGTATAGTTGAGGTGGTTAGCCGTATAATGGTAGTTTGTGGAGGAGTCCTTGGTGCCAAACACGGTCGAATGCCACAGCTAGAGATTCCCCATGTTTTTCTAATGAAGCTTGACATATACAGGGTGTTTCATAGGTAAAGGGAAATATTTCAATGGTAGATAGGGGTCGCTTAGTTGGTTCTGAAAATACCATATTTGATGAGTCTCACAGTTTCTTTAATGGAGATACAGGGTGATTTATCGATTTCGAATAATTATTCACTCGTCCACAAGTATTTAACTACCCAGTATATTTTTCTCAAATTTGGTATAGAACTTATATTTGGGACGTTGAATTCATTGATATCGGCAGGAGTGGAAATTCAGGTTCGGCTTGAGTAAAAAAATACATTTATTCGAAAAAAAAAACACTGTATTCAATGATTAACAAAGTTCAACAAGAGAATCGTGAAGAGGAGGAAAAACTGAATTGGATTCGATACTTTTTGTTCTCCCGCCACCAATTCTCATCGTAATAACACTCATAATTAGAAAGTGGAAAGTAGGTATGTCAATTTGAAGAGTAGGTATTGAAGTTATGAAACCAATTTGACAATTATTATTCGATATCTACCAGTTGAATAATCGCTGGAAAAAACTTAGTTAGATTAGGTACTTCTCGTATTTACTGTAACTAATTCTAATGGTAACATTCTGAAGCAGAATGTTGAAATTATGTTAATTTCGAAGTATAAAAATTATGAATAAATGCTAGTGCTTAAGATATTTCTTGTTGTTTGTCAGTCTCAGAACAGTTCCAAATGGTAACTGTAGGCCCGTTATAAGGTCAAAATATTGAATTAGGTACACCTACTATTTTTTTTTAAATTGGCGGTGATTACTTAATTATAATCAGTTTCGCTAGGCATTTCTATGAAATCAAACAACATAGGAAATTCAAAGAGTAACGTCTTGTTGAAATCTCAAATTGAAGGATGAAAAAATAAAATTCATGCAAGGAAGTAATAATTGAATACATTCATAACACATGTTCAAAATGTCCGCCGTTTTGGTCTATGCATTTCCTTGCACGTTTTATAATATCTCTTACGGATTTTGGATTTTCTAATGATGTTGGGATTGTTTCTTAGGTCGTCACAAACATCTTCAATTCGTTGAAGTAGTTCCTCTCTAGTATGAATTTCTTGTTAGGAAACTTTGCATTTCGAATATCCCCAAACAGCAATCCAATGGGTTGAGGTCTGGGGATCATGAAGGCCAGTTATGAGGACCACCCCTCCCTATCCACATATCGGGAAAGTTATCATTCAGGAAATCTCTTGCAATGATTCTGAAATGTGGAGGGGCACCATCATGTTGAAAATACGTTCCTCGAATATCTTCATCCTGCAGCAAAACTGGTAACATATTTTGAATGAAATCCAAATAATCTTCACCAGACAATTTTTGTTTTTATCGCTTGGAGCGCATGAAAGGAAATCCCTATAATGTAGGGAGGATAGGGACAGGAGGTAGGTATTGGAATTTTTTCTGAACTTCTGGAGATTGTATGTTGTTGAGAATACTTCCTCAGGCAATGAATTCCAGAGCCTAGCCGTTCGATGGATGAAGGAGTTTTGATAAAGTGCTGTACGACATCTTTCGAGGTTGACAACGAAAGGATGTGCTGACTGGGCTTGTCTAGTTCGTCTGACTGGTATTGCTAGTGAGAGGATGATAGCAGGGATTTCCGAAGAACATTTCCCGTGGAATTATCGATAGAAAAGTGAAAGACCGCCGACCTTTCTACGGTGTTCCAATGATGTCAAAGAGTGAGTGAGTGTGGCGTCACCCACCAGGCGAATGGCTCTTCTCTGGATGGAATCTAAGAGCATCAGCGTATGTTTTGGTGCTGAACCCCATATGTGGGAACAGTATTCTACAACAGGCTGTATCTGCGCTTTGTAGATCATGAGAAGCTGTTGAGGTGTAAAGTAGCTTTTCGCACGGAACAAGAATCCAAGTTTTTGTGAAGCAGCTTTTGCGATGGATCTGACATGATTATCCCATGAAAGAGTGTTGCTGATAGAAATACCGAGCATAGATATGGTGGGCTTGGTGGGGATGGTGGTGCCAGACATTACAATATCGGGCATACTGAGCTCCGCCTTTCTAGAGAAAATAAAGGCTTGAGTTTTGGTGGCGTTGAATTCAACTAGGTTCTTGGTTCCCCAGGCTGTGATTTCAGCAAGGTCTTCATTGACAGCATTGACCTGCCTGCGCCGTGAGTTCTTAGTTTCCTGGGAAGAAATGGGAATTCTGGAAGAGAACGCAGTATGGAGGGTACTATCATCTGCAAAGCTGTGGATGGGGCAAGCTGTTACTCCCAACAGATCATTGATATGAAGAAGGAATGATGTTGGTGCCAAAATTCATCCATCCAATCCATTATGCTTATGTAATATGCAATGCATGTTTTTGTTTTGTCCTTTTTTCCTGTTCTGTAAATGGGGCAACCTGTTGAACAGTGTAAGAAATAAATAAATAAATAAATAAATAAATAAAATTGATCCTTGTGGAACGCCGGAATTGATGCCAATGGTATCAGACGACACATGAGGCCCAATTAGATGATTATTCAAGACACCACACCAAATATTGATGGAAAATTTATGTTGGGAACTACTTTGTCTGGTAGCGCAAGGATTCTCTTATGCCCAAACATGGGTATTGCTAGAATTAAAACGCCGTCTCTAGTGAATTGAGCTTCATCTGTGAATAATATCATATGCACAAGCCTGTCATTCCTCAAAATCCATCTACAGAAATTCTGACGTGGAATTTCATCTCCTGGTTCTAACCTCTGCACTTGTTGTACATGGAATGGATGCAATTTATTTTTTTCAATCTCCGCCAGACAGTTACATGAAGGACATTCACGGCATGAGCAAGTCTTCTTGTACTAATTCTGAGGTTATCTTGTAGAATATTCAAAATATTTTCTTCTGCACCTAAATGCCTTCTTTCATTGCAATTATTCAAAACTGCAGTAGGAAATCGTCCATGTTCTCTGATGTAGTTGTAAACCCGAATAAATGTCTTGTGGTTTGGTACGCGTCGTGCAGGAAATCTTGTCGCATATTCTCTACTTGCAGCAATTCCGTTGCCATTACAAAATCCATAAATAAATATGATATCAGCGTATTCTTAATTTGAAAATTGGTACGGCATTGTTGTTCCACTAGGAAAGCTGATTTCACTTTGATATGCTCATGAGATATTATGAATTAAATAATGAAATATGACATGTTATTATTAGCTGTCAAAGAATGATAAGTATTTGTTCTAGCCTCCTGGATCTGTGTTGAATTCGATTCAAAGAAATATCTTCTTCAAATTCTAGGATACAAAGGCTGTCAATATTCATTTTTCGAACGATTAATCAACTAGTAGATATCAAATAGTTATAATTGGAACTGGTTTCAGTTTACCATAACTTTAATACTCTTCAAATTGACATATTTACAACTTTCTGTTTATGAGTGTTATTACGATGAGAATTGGTGGCGGGAGAACAAAAAGTATCGAATCCAATTCAGTTTTTCCTCTTCTTCACGATTCTTTTGTTGAACTTTGTTAATTATTGAATACAGTGTGTTTTTTTTTATTTTTCGAATTAATGTAATTTTTTCCCTAAGCCGAACCTGGATTTCCACTCCGCCCGATAGATCAATGAATTCAACGTCCCAAGTATAAGCTCTTTACCAAATTTGAGGAAAATATACTGGGTAGTTAAATACTTATGGACGAAATCGATAAATCACCCTGTATCTCCGTTATAGAGACTGTGAGACTCATCAAATATGGTATTTTCAGAACCACCTAAGCGACCCCTATGTACCATTGAAATATTTCCCTTCACCTATGAAACACCCATATGGCTGACGTAGGCATATGAATCTCCAGGTGATCTATATTTGATGAGCTCAATGTTGAAGGCTTTCTCCATCACTTTGGAGATGACTGATAACAGGGCAATTGGCCTGTAGTTGTTGTTTCTTTGTTGGAATCTAGCTATTTTCCAGTCAGATGGAAGAATACCCGACTTGTACGAGATGTTGAATAACTTGCAGAGAATCGGTGTAAATTCTAGTGCACACTTTTTGAGAACAATGGGTGGAATTCCATCACGACCGAGCAGAATGCATCTGATAGTGCGTTGACGAAAGACGATTTCGGGCATTCGACAATGGGCGGAATGTCTGGCGGTACTCTTCCTATCTCTTGCGATGTTATTGCTAATGTGCTGTCGGCTTTGGAGAGTGGTGGAAATGAACTATCAGTGCAATTCCTTCCGACTGCTTTAGCGAGAGACCAAATAGAACGGGAGCCAGTTGTAAAATCTATGAATTTTGATTTTATTTTGGCATTGTATGATTCTTCGATGCAGCTTTTGTTGGGCTGCAGTTATTCCTAGCTTCAACATATTCTGCTCTAATTTTGATGAAAGAATCATAATCTCCGAACCCAAAAAGCCTCAAATACCAATGTTAAATGGAATCGAATCATAATTAATAAACTCGTTTGCCATATTGGATCTGTTATCTTCAATTTCCAAAATTTGGCGAAAGAATCATCATCTCCGTACCCGAAAACCCCCAGATACCAATTTTGATCAGAATCGGATCATAATTTCAAAATTCGTGTGTCATATTGGATCCACCATCTTGAATTTTCAAATGTTGAGAAAAGAATCATAATCTCCGACCCCAAAAACTCCCAGATACTAATTTTGAATAGAATCGGCACATAATTACAAAACTCGTCCGCCGTATTGGATCCGCCATCTTGAATTGAGAATTTCCCAATTTTGACGAGCGAATCATAATCTCCGACCCGAAAACTCTCATATACCAATTTTGATTAGAATCGGATCATACTTACTGAACTTGTTCGCCATATCCGATTTGTCATCTTGAATTTCCAAAATTTGACGAGAGAATCATAATCTCCGAACGCGAAAACCCCCAGGTACCAATTTTGAACAGAATCGGATCATAATTACAAAAGTCGTCCGCCATATGGGATCCACGTACCAATTTATTGAATTTTCAAATTTTGAGGAAGCAATCATAATCTACGACCCCAAAAGCCAAAGATACCATTCATTATTCCAAATTTTTTGGGATTTTCTCTCCTCGTTTCTATAAAATAAAAATATGAATATTATTTCAATATACGTGTAGTAAGGACAAATCAGATGATTTGCCCCAAAATGTCACTGCGTTTAAAGAATTTTCCTATCAGAGAGCCTAAAAGATACCAATTTTAAACCCCAATAAACTTAGCAGAACCACTTCAATATTTCGGATTTGCAATAGTACTATAATTTGTTACTAATTTAGTACTAATTTATTATCACATTCGCAAATTTATTACTCTCATTGAACAGAAAAAAACCAACGGCTCTGCTAGCTTTATGTCAACCTAGCAGAACCACAGCTGAAAATTTAATATTTTGAAAATTTAAATATACCACAATTTATAACCATTTTATTACTAACTTATAACTATAATCACGAATTTTTCACTTATCATTTCAAGGAAAAAAACGACGATTTGTCTATCTCGATCTCAACCTAGCAGAACCAAAACTCAAATCACATGTTTTTTGAAATTCTGTTGTATCATCGATAAGTTACTAATTTATTACTAATTCATTACCACATTCGCAAATTTCTAACACTTCATTCAACAGGGAAAATCAACGGCTCTGCTAGCTTGCTGTCAACCTAGCAGAGCCATAGCTAAACAATTATTATTTTGAAAACTTCAAATATACCATAATTTATTACTATTTTATAACTAACTTATAATTATAATCACGAATTTTTTACTCATCATTTCCAGGAAAAAAACGACGAGTTGACTATCTCGATCTCAACCTAGCAGAACCAAAACTCAATTCACATGTGTTTTGTTTTCTGTTGTATCATCGATAAGTTACTAATTTATTACTGATTCATTACCACATTCGCAAATTTCTAACACTTCATTGTGACAAACATGTGATTTGAGTTTTGGTTCTGCTAGGTTGAGATCGAGATAGTCAAATCGTCGTTTTTTTCCATGAAATGATTAGTAAAAAATTCGTGATTATAGTTATAAGTTAGTAATAAAATAGTAATAAATTATGGTATATTTGAAGTTTTCAAAATAATAATTGTTTAGCTATGGCTCTGCTAGGTTGACAGAAAGCTAGCAGAGCCATTGGTTTTCCCTGTTGAATGAAGTGTTAGAAATTTGCGAATGTGGTAATAAATTAGTAATGAATAAGTAACTTATCGATGATACAACAGAATTTCAAAAAACATGTGATCTGAGTTTTGGTTCTGCTATGTTGAGATCGAGACAAATCGTCGTTTTTTTCCTTGAAATGATGAATAAAAAATTCGTGATTATACTTATAAGATAGTAATAAAATAGTTATAAATTATGGTATTTTTGAAATTTTCAAAATATCGCAAATCCGAAATATTGAAGTGGTTCTGCTATGTTTATTGGGGTCAATTTTAAATAGAATCGGAACATAATTATAAAACTCGTCCGCCATATTGGATCCGCCATCTTGAATTTCTTAATTTTTTCTTTCATAAGAACCTTATCCTGACAAATTGCAAAAAGGTCCCATTAGGGACTAGTGGCTGACGTAGAAACGTCCCTCACCAGTACCAGTTCTCCTGACAATAACAAATACAACAAAAAACAATGATCCAGCCGTTCACGCGTGATGTGACCAAGGCAAATAGGGATTCATATTTATATACAGGGTGTTTCTTAAGTACGTGTAGAAAATCCAGGAACATGTTGCTGACGTCAAAATGATAAGAAAAGTTCGTATAAATATATGTCCGAAAGTTATTCGTTTCTGAGATGCAGAGTGTCAAAGTTGAATTCTTATTATTGTTTTTTCTTAATAAATTTCAAAATAATTGTGATATTGGAATGAAATTTGGTATCTATTGGTAATTTCCAATGACAATATCGAATTTTATGTTAGTTTTCCTCTTTCGTGCGGGTGGCGCCACCTACATGTCTTTTGAGTCTTTTGAAATGTTATAACTTTTTTGTGCTTACCTGTATACCGTTTCATAGTAAAAAAATAGATTTCTAGAGCACTTTTGTGTAAAAAATATATTCAACATTGGAATGTAGGCAAAATATGATTCTTACTTTTTTGGACTCTAACAAAATAACGATCAAGTGAGTACTTATCATGTTATTTCAATCCGTTCTTGTGACAGTGCAGTTTGTTGTCTTCTGTACTTGTGTTCGAAGCTTTTTCAACTAACTGTTTCAGTATCAATTTGGTCTTAATTACTGTTATCATTATAAGTATCGAATTGTAATAACACCCGATTCCTATTTTTTAATGAAATCAAAGAAAAATAATGTCCCTTAAAGAATTAATTTTGAATTCCAACTCCTTGTCATTCCATATTACTTGCATTGATTGTTTCAATTCCCAATAACTCGAGAATAGTTGCTATCAGCGACCTCTACCAGGAATATATTCTTCACACGAAAGTGTTCTAGAAAACTTTTTTGCAACTATAAAATGTTATACAGGTACGCACAAAAAAGTTATTACTTTTCAAAAGACTCAAAAGACATGTAGGTGGCGCCACCCCCACGAAAGAGACAAACTAACATAAAATTTGATATTGTCATTGAAAAATACCCTTAGATACCAAATTTCATTCCGATATCACAATTATTTTGAAATTTATTAACAAAAAACAAAAATAAGAATTCAACTTTGACACGCTGTATCTCGGAAACGGATAACTTTCGGACATATGTTTATACGAACTTTTCTTCTTATTCTGACGTCAGCAACATGCTCCTGAATTTTCTACACGTACTTAAGAAACACCCTGTATATAGAGAGACAAGTTACGCAATCAAAATTTCATATCCAACCCCCTGTCTTCCTCTTGGCGTGGAAGTTTCAGATGTTTATTTACTGAAAAACAACAAGTTCTACGCCCATGAAACGATATTTATCATAATCATGATATGGGTTTTATTGTCCAATAAAGCTATGACAACGTACCAAATATGAGTAAAATCCCATGAGCCGTTTCAAAGTTATGAAGCAAAAAAACGATTTGAAAGTTGTCACTTCAGAGCCGTCTAGCGCCCAAACTAATCAATTTTGTACTGAGGTAAGTATCTGCTTGTGTCGAAATGTTTTGGGCTGAGGAATAGGTGTTTTCTGTAAAGACCTTTTAGGAACACCCTGTATATTTCTACAAAGGGATTTGGAATGAATGCCAATAGTCAACATTTTGTAGGCAAAACCAATTTTTCGGCCTCCTGCTCCAGATTATTTTTTTAAAATAAATTTCTGCAATTATGGAAAGAGTTGTGTCATTGTGAATTTGTCGAAGATTGGAACTACATTGGTCATAGTTTGTCTTCCTACAATGAGGTCTCTTGAGATGTTATTCAGGACTATCAAACTAGGGTTATTTTCGTTTTTTTTTTCTATTTTTATTTTTCATCTATTTATAAGACAAGCTAATATTTATATATGGTTTATGATAAGATTAGTTGAAGATTACCTATTGATACTTAAGCCTATCTCTATCACAATACTCAACAAACTACAAAGAAACAGTGTCAGTCTTTCAGCTTTCAGATGTGAAAGAATTCAAAATACTTATTATAAATCCATTTTCGACAAAGCTTTCAGAACTTCAAGTCAACTGCAAACATGTAATTCATCAATTGATTGAAATCCTTCCAACCATGCATCACTGAGAAAAAAATGGAATTGCACATTTTTCGTGTTGAACCATTATAATATGGTCTTTGAATCCATAGGGATCGGGAAAATCGCGAAAAAACATTTTGGAGCAAGATTTTTACGTTCAAACCAAGTCCGGCATAGCGTTCCTACCCTGGAAACTTTTGTTGTTGAGATGTAATTCACAGTAATACCTAATTTCTTAATATAAAAGTATTCCCGATCAAAATCCTAATTTCCGTGGACTTACATTCGAAATCATCTTATTAGCTTATCGAAATTTTCTGAACTAGAGTGTCTTCCTAAACATAACTATATGTTTATGTTGTAGCACATACCCTTAATATGTATTATTTAAAAAATACTAGGACATCCCCATCAAATTTCTTTTCATTTTTTCAGTTGATTTTATTCAAATAGAATCCAGCAACACAATGGGATCCCCAATCTCAGACTTCACTGATGACAACTTTGAAGAAGAACTCGCCGAAGCATGTGAAGAAAATTTAGATAGTTTGATGTTTTGTTCTACATCTTACCCTGAAGTAGGCGACACACCACCTGATAAGTTTTCGGAAATATCCAGATACGGAGTAGTTGATGTCAAAGGAGATGACTCTGTCGGAAGAAAGATAATTGTTGTGTATGCCTGTAAGCTTCCGCCAATCAAAGAGATCGATCATGGATTGCTGTTGAGGTATGCTATATTATGGTTTCTGTTGTCTTAATTTCGATATACCTACCGGTAGCACACCTAAGGCAATCTTGAATTACTTTTCAACAACTTGTTTTTTTATATATTATCATGTTTTGTGAAGGGCTCTCAAATCAATACATCTCCTGCCGTTTTGGAATGGAAAAGCCAGAATCAGAGGTTTCTTCAATGCACTCATGTGGATAGCCGATATCAAAAGAACTTTATAAGTGATTTTTTATGTTCAGTACAAGCACGGAAAGTGGAAATGAATCAAAATTTGAAGAAAAAACACCATTAAACATCAAAAAATTACTTTTAATTAACTTTCATGTAATGAGATCAGAAGAAAAAACTATACAAAGAGTATGGAAAGCAATTAATAAAACTGAAAGTATCGAGGTACTTAAATGTAATGATGATGATCATAATGAATATAGTTATGATGAAATTCGGGTTCGTTTTCTCACAAACAATCAGTAGAAAACTTTAAGCAATTTATTTTGAACACAAACACTATAATACACCATTCAGAATCACAATATATACGTTTCTCTCTAATATAACATTACATATTCAAGATCTTGCTAGCGAAGGTTGATTGTTAAAGTGCTCCGACAAAATAGTCCTCAATAGTGATCAAAAGGCAATTCTACAAAGCGTAACTTATACCAAACGGTGAAGAAGTGAATCGCAAATCGGATACTTGTTCAGTGAAGAGAAAACAAGTTATAATTATTGTGCATTTGAGCATTGAAGTTGTTGCAGTCCGGTGTCAAATATCGATAGCATAGCAGCAAAAAAGTTGCTGGTACAGTTTTTGCTACAATGCCAGACCCATGTAGTTTTTGTGGTTCAGCCGTGAATCGGACTAATACTGGAATTCAGTGTCAAGGCCACTGCTCGAAATATTTCCACCTCAAGTGTGTTAAATTGCCGAGCGGGTTCAATGACCTACCAGCTGACTCTGGAGTTGCATGGGTATGTAAACAATGTAAAAATATCCCTGCCTCTGAGAAATCGACCTCCGTTCTGATTGAGTTAATGGACAAAATGAAATGTGTTCACGATGATGTCACGGATATGAAAAATAAACAAGCCGAAGTTTTCGACTCTCTGAAATACTATGGGGACAAAATTGATGAATTTACTGTACAAATGGAATCAGTTAAAAATGTCGTCAAATCTTTTGAGTCCATGAAACGTGAACTTACTGAAGTTAGAAGTGAATGCAGCTCCTTGAGAGCTGAAATTGAATTACTTCATCAACAAGGAAGGATGAATAATGTGGAAATATGCGGGATTCCTGAAAAACGAGGTGAAAACATTCTGGAGCTTATAAACACCCTATTCAATGCAGTCAATGTATCAATAACCACCAAGGATATTGAATCGGCTCACCGAGTGGCGCAACACCCTGATAATATCAACAGAAATATTCCGAAAAATATTGTGGTCAAATTTACAACACGTATTATAAAGAACAAACTAATGGAAGTTGTACGGAAAGACAAAGGGACCAAATTAACAACTCGGTTATATAATAATGGAGACGAAAAGCCAATTTTCGTGAATGAACATCTATCACCATTTTACAAGAAGTTGTACAAGAAAGCACGAGATTTCTCTCGCTCTAAGAATTACAAATATACATGGGCAAAGGATGGCAAAATCTTCATAAAAAAATCTGATGATAGCCAGGTGATTCATATAAAGAGTGAAGATATACTCAATAGACTTACATAAAATTTTTGTTCTAATGAGGAGTGTAAATATTCGTCTCAATGGCTTCAATGAAGCAATTAAAATTCTACTATCAAAATGCACGTGGTCTTCGTACAAAAACAGAGACATTTTTTAATTCGGCATGTAGCCTGGAATACGATATAATATGTATAACAGAAACGTGGCTGAAAGATAGTGTCTTCAGTGCTGAACTATTTCCTGCAGGCTACAACTGTTACAGGAGGGACCGTGATGAAACTAGGAGCGGCAGAGTTGACGGTGGGGGTGTGTTGATAAGTGTGCGGGATAGTTTCATGTCGAATGCCGAGAATGACTGGTCTTCTGCTGGTATTATTGAGGATCTGTGGGTATCCGTTAGCGTTAATGAGGGTAAGAAAATATGCATTTGCTGTATATACATTCCTCCACACGCTACATTGAACAATTTGATTTCCTTCTTTCAAAATTTGGAGACGATTATAAAAAGGAATGTCAAAAATGAATATATAATTATCGGAGATTTCAATCTATCAAATATTAACTGGGAATTTGATATGGCCCTAGAATCATTCAGACCAATCAACGCAGCGGATGCCCTCAGTGAATGTTTTGTTGATAATTTTTCTTTGTTAAACCTAAAACAGCACTGTAATGTTCATAATTCAAGAGGAAAAATATTGGATCTAGTTTTATCTTTCTCTAACTCTATCAAAGTTGATACCCAAGCCTGTGATCAGCCTTTTGTGAAAGAAGACATACATCACACTGCTTTAGATATCAATTTACAAATCACTGGTATTAAACTGCTTCCCAGTAAGTCATATACAAAACTTAAGTTTTTTGATGCTGACTATAATGTAATTAAAGCTCAACTAGAAGATTACTCGTGGGTTGAAATCTTCAACGGTCTAAA
Source organism: Phaedon cochleariae (assembly GCA_918026855.4). Taxonomy (NCBI): domain Eukaryota; kingdom Metazoa; phylum Arthropoda; class Insecta; order Coleoptera; family Chrysomelidae; genus Phaedon; species Phaedon cochleariae. Next base: position 20,011,061 of record OU896714.1, on the reverse strand, counting down.
TGCAGAGCAGAGTGTTGATAAATTGTATTCTATAGTCAATGGACTCATAGAAAATACCATACCTAAGACAACTGTTAAAAAGAATGATTTTCCAGTATGGTTTGCTAAAGAAACTATCAAAAATATTAGACAAAAAGAAAAGTTGCATAAGAAGTGGAAAAATTATAAAAATAATGTTGATTATGAAAACTTTTCCAATTTGCGTAAAATTGTGAAAAAAAAGATCAAAGAAGATTACCTCAGTTACGTTCAAAAAACAGAAAATAATATAAAATCAAATTCCAAATATTTTTGGTCATATTTGGCTAATAAAAAAAATAATAGGTCAATTCCTGCGCGTATGTCTCTAAATGACAGAGTTGCTTATGATAATGAGAGTATTTGTGAACTATTTTCTGAATACTTCAATAGTGTCTTTGAACCTAACCTGACGTCTTCTTCAGTTCAGAGTGATGTAAATAATTCTAACAACTTTGAGGTGTACTATATAAATGCTACGGAAATTTCTGAAGCCATTCATGATTTGGATATCAATAAGGGTCCGGGGCCTGATGGTATACCCCCGATATTTATTAAAAGATGTGGTGAATCCTTGGTAGAACCATTAAGAATTATTTTCAACAAATGCTTGGTGGAAGGAACTTCTCCATCTGAATGGAAAATAGGAAAAATCGTACCTGTTCACAAGTCGGGAAGAAAGAATGATATTGCCAACTATAGGCCAATATCTATACTTTCTCATTTTGGAAAAATCTTTGAATCAATCCTGTCTAAAAACTTATTCTTCCAATTGAAACATGTTATAAATACGTGGCAACATGGTTTTCATAAAAAAAGATCAACGCTCACTAACTTAATACCATACGTACAAGAAATCTACTCGAACATGGAAAAAGGAATTTCAACCTGCGTTGTGTACACCGACTTTTCGAAAGCCTTCGACAAGGTACATCATCCTACACTTATTGTTAAACTTCGTAATTTCGGTGTGCATGGAAATTTATTGAAATTACTCTCGTCCTATATCGAAAATCGTAAGCAATATGTCGTTGTGAATAATTCTAGATCTTCATCATTGTCAGTCACCTCTGGTGTTCCGCAAGGGTCACATCTAGGTCCTCTCTTGTTCAATATATTCATAAATGACATTTATGAATGCTTCGAAAACACGGATATACAGCTATACGCAGATGACCTTAAAGTCTACAAAGCCATCACCAACATTGAAGACTATAATATGCTCCAAACTGACCTTGAAAGTTTCTTCAAATATTGTGAACTAAACAAGTTGAAACTGAATCTTGATAAGTGCCACAAAATCCTATTCACCAGAAGCAAATTGCCACCTCATTTTGACCTCACACTGAACGGACAATCAATAAATAACGTTAACTCAGTCAAAGACTTGGGGGTTATTCTTGACACCAAATTAAAATTTGACTCTCATATAGAGACTATCGTTCAAAAAGCATTACGAAACTTGGGTTTCATTTTAAGAGTCACCAAATCCTTTAATCGCTCTGAAACAATTATAACACTTTATAACTCTATCGTACGAAGCCACCTAGAGTACGCCTCAGTAGTATGGAATCCATTCTATAAGGATAAGATAAATAGAATCGAAAAAATACAGCATAAATTAATAAATGTTTTAAATTTTCGATTCAACAAAAGAAGACATTTTTTCTCTTATGAATGTAATGTTATATTTTACAAGCTTGAAATTTTAAATTTGAGAAGGCAATTCTTTGATATCTGCTTTGTCTATAAAATTGTCAATGACATTATTGATTCTCCATACTGTACAAGTTTTTTCCTCTTGAATTGTACCCGATATCTTATGCGACATCGGCTACTATTCGTACCTGGTAGGATAACTACCAATTTCATGTCTAATTCTCCACTATATAGGTGCATGAAGTTTTGTAATGGTTTAGATGACGAAGAATTTGATATTTTTTCGACCAGGATGAACATTTTCAAGAGAAAGTTGAAGACCGCGTTGTATAACCGATAGTAATGATTTCGTTTCTTTTTTTCTCATCCATTTTTGAATATGCAATATATGTATGAATTGCACTGACTAGGTTGTTTATGATACTTCCTAATAATAGTTCATAAAATATGCCGATTATTTTATTAGAATAATTTAGAGATCCAACTTTTTTTTTCTGTTATTTTCCAATTACTCTCTATATTTTGTCTAGTATATCGAAATAAGTACTTCTTATCCTAGATCTGAAAATATTTATATCATTTCCTTTAGGGCTATTTACATTTTGATTTTAGAACGGCTTTTATAGCATTGTCTTGGTTTAAGTTAATACTGATCAAAATTTGTAACCTGTGCGATTCTATTAGTGGATAGCTGCGTCTATTTGTTGAATTGCCTAATTCTCCAAAATAAAATAAAAAATAAAATAACTCGAAAAACAACTTCAACTGATCTATCAATTCGCTATCACCTTTGACCTAATACTAATCCCATGGGGCTACCAGCCGTAATTTATATCTGACCAGAGATAGTTGTAGGATTTTCACAACATTGTGTGATCCTTCGGCAATTCCTTGGGCTTCCTTGACATGGGTATTTAGTGACTCAGAAACCAAGTCACAGGGTAACCGGTGTTCCCTTCCAAAGGCTATGCTAGCTGAATTAAGAAATCAAATATTCTTTATTAGTCCTAAGAAGAGTGATGTCAGAACATTATTATAAAGGGTGGCATTTGAGAATTGATCTGGTTTGGCGCTCGAAGAGCAGCCATGGCTTGTGGAAGTGGTGGCTGTTAAATACGCTTTGCTACTGATGATTGAATCTGATGAAATTGAAGAAACACGACAATCGTTAAATTCGTGCCAGATGTTCGAGTACGGATGTTTGCAGTAGGCCGTATAGTGGAATCACACCAAGATTTATTTGGGGCCTTGGAAAGCCTCTCAGTACAATACTTTCCTTTTGCACATCTAATAATGCTCCTATAAATTTTTCGGTACTTATTGAAATATATATGGAAGACTTCACTTGTAGTATATTTCTTAATCATATGTAGGGCTCTCATATTCCTTGAGGAGGTTCTGATTCCTTCAGTTACCCAACGCTTTTTCAATTTACTTTTAATTTTTTGAGTAGGAAAACACTGTACCTCAGTCAAAATATTATGAAATGCACATAAGGGTTCAGCAGAGTTCAAAACACTAATCCAGGTAACTTCATCGGCATTTTGTTGAAGTTGTTCTTTGTATAAAGCCTGCCATACCTCTGCATCTCACTTTTTCCCGTTTCCTAATGGAAAATATGTAACAACAGCTTCATGATCGGAGAGTGCCGCGTGGATGACTAGAGATTGAGTATCCTTCTCATTAAAATTGAGACATTTGGTCCGTTATTTTAGTCACAGTTTCAGATAATCTTTTTTTCACCTAACTTACAGTGGCTGTAGCTTGGAGGGGGTACATTTCATGGCAAATGTTTATATACAGAAAAACTCTTATTTTGATCCCAACAATATTCGTTCAAAATATCTGCATCGAATTTCGAATCACCCAGTATATGTGTCGTAAATCTAGGTCATTAAAAAAATAATAGAATGTGATATAAAAATACAATCATTTTATCTAGGAAATTATCATAAATATAAAACTTGTGTAAAATAAGTAAACAAATCTATTCTATACGGGTCCTAAATTGTATAATCTACTGGACACTGACATACAACAAACCAAATTGAAATTTGCGGCAAAAAAAAAGATCAAAAAATGGGTTCTCGAAAACTATGAATTGATTCACGAAAACTTGTAATGGATCATAAATTAATTTCTAGGAACTTGTATTTATTTTAGTTAATTTTCTGTGAATGTTTATAAAAGTATTTTTCATATCGGTGTTCGGATGGAATTGTCAGTCCATAATCGAGACGACACATTTTCTTTAATAATTGTTCCGGCCATGCAGATATGTGGATATTTTCTTATCTTCTTATAAATATAGGTGAAATAGTATGTATTTATCAGTCTATATAATATTCAATTAATTATTAGGGATAGCTCAAAGAGAGAGAAACTATTACTTCATTACTGCTCAAAAAGTTACAATAATATTGAATATCCACCTCCAGTCAAGAATCCTCAGATTCTTAAGGAGGTACCTTGCTTTATTCTGTAATTTTTAGATATGTATACTGAACAATTACAATACGTTGTTATATCGATAGCTACTTCTCTTAAATTTTTTTGTAATTCTCATAAAATTCGTTGAATAAAGATTATTATTATTATTATTATTATAAATATCAGTCTTGGCCAGCCTCGGAATGCCTGTATTCTGGTCTCATTCGTTTAAATGCCTTTTAACGATACTTTGTGACTCAAGAACTCCACTTCTTTCTGGAACAATAAGCATTTTTCAGTTCAGTTTGGGATTGGCATTTCTGAACCGTCGGAAAACTTCTTGCAGATTATGAAGATGTTCCACGAATTGACTCCCCATCACTTAAACATCATGGAAGATATAACAGGCAGTTTTCCAAGTGAGCCTTTCAAGAGTCGCCGGAGCATTACATAATCTATAAACTGCCACTGCCACTGGTGAACGCTGTATTTTCCTTGATTTCTTCTAGCTGTCCTTCTTGAAGACGTCATTGAGTTTCCTATTTTAGACAGTGCCATGCATTTTTATTGAAATGAATAAGGGTCAGTTTTTTATTGAATCATATTAGGCATTTTTTCACAGGAAAACTGACCTCATAATATTGTTCTTCATGGTTTCAAACCCACATATGTGGATTATCATAAGATGCCTATGAAGGGTTTCAGAAAAACAGGCACATCTAAACAGCATTTTTGCAAACGTAATAATTATTAACTCGAAAACGGTGAGTTCAACATAAAAAAGTATAACTCGTTTTTCCTTCCAAAGCATGATTTTCCACCTATCGGAACCATTGAACGTTCCAAAATTCGTAGTTGATTTGAAGTTACTATTTATTTGAGACTGAAAATGAGAAAAATGAAGCCAATGCAGTTAATTCGGAATTAGGTGATTTTTTGCAAATGGAGATTCGAAGGAATGAGGAACAATAATATGAGGTTAGATTTCCTGTAAAAGATTCCTAATATGATTTTATGAAAAATCGACCCCTTTTTAGATCAATGAAAACGCACTGCACTGTCCAAAATAATGTGCATCTCTTTAAAACTGATCATATCGATGGTTTTTCATACCACACCAAATTTGGTTGGAATTGCATGACTAATAACTGAGATATAGATAGAGGGGGGGCCGTTTGAAATGAGACACGCTGTATACATATAATTACGAGTCAACTAGGCCGAATATATGGGGCATAGCTCTCATATTTCCTTCCTTTACTACATAAAACCGTTCCCTCAATATTATTCCATTCATTATATATAAGATTATTTTCATCGTATGATTTCAAACCAATCAGAACGTTCAATTGAGTTAAGATACCTTGTATAATTTCGAATATATGTGAATGTAAATTGAGTAACTCTACCAATCAGAAACTGAATTATTTCCATTTCCATAGTAACCAATCCATATTGTTACATAAACAAATCGCGTTCCACAAACGACAAAGAGGTGATGAGCAGCTACCACTATTGACAACTACTATCCAGACAGTTATATTTTGTTATATTCCAGCAACAATTTTGTTTTGTTGTTTTTGGAAAAATAAGGTGCTTTAATTTTTCTTCCGTTTTTCTTTTCATGGCTAAGTCGCCTGAGTTCAGGCGTGAAGTGCCATACCTAATTATCCCTTCTGGATAAAAAGTTCACTCATGCAATAACGATTCTAGAATTCCTAAGGATGATATGTTCTGAGAATGTTGTTCTGAAAATGAATGTCATGTTAAAGTGTGTTCTCATTTTTTCTCCTCAAAATTCTCGACGACTATAATAAAAATGATAACTATTATTATTAACCACACATATTCCTACTCTCGATGTAGGTTTCAAATAGGTTGATGAAAAAAATTACACTATTTCGGATAATACATGACATTCTATTTATGTAATGCCATTCTAGTGGCCTATGATCACACAATTTGCAGATGACGCCATACTTCTACAAAACTAATATCGTTACCTTCAATTCATTGTATTTCACAAGAAAGAGTTTAGTAGAGTCAAGTAATTTCTAGGATAACAGATTGATGATAATTTGAAGCTCACATGACATTTAGACAGATCATGGAAACTTGCATTTGGGGTTGGTGCAGTCAATTTTTATGCAATATGATTTTTGTTGCACAAAAAAAGCGCTGTATGGAATTAAGTATCCCCTACAAGCCCTTATTTGTTGATAATGAAGTCTTACGTAGTCTTAGTTTGTAAACATTGTATGTTAATAGTAAACTAGCTGACCCGGCAAACTTTGTTTTGCTGTAAGTTTACATTATTTCTAGAAAATATCTTTTTAGTTGAATATTCAACAACAAACTTTTGTTATTTTATTTTTTACTTCTTTTTTGTTTGACCAACCAAAAAACATGTTTTCTTAGTTTTTCAAACTACTATTTATTTTCTACTTCTTTTCAGTTCCGTAATCCATCTCTTTAATTTTCTAAACTATTATTTATTCTCTACTTATTAGTTTGGCTATCTATAAAAGCGTGTTCTATTAGTTTTTCAAAACACTATTTATTACAAAGCTCTTTCGAGATATTGAATCCGCCATTTTGAATTTTCTAATTATGACGGAGGAATCATAATCTCCTACCCCGAAATCCCCCACATGTAAATTTTGGATAGAATCGGATTATAATTATTGGATCCGCCATCTTGAATTTCCCACTTTTGACGAAATAATCATAATTTCTTATCCCGAAAATCCCCAGATACTAATTTTAAATAGAATCGGATCATGATTACAAAACTCGTCCGCCATATTGGATCCGCCATCTTGGATCCGCCATCTAGAATTTCTCTTTTTTTTTTTTTCATAAGAACCGAATACTCACAATGACAAACACAACAAAAAAAGAACTAGTGAAATCGGCCATTCATGCGTGATGGCGTGAAAAAAGGAAATAAGGATTCATTTTTATATACAGGGTGTATCATAAGTACGTTTAAATATTCAACTGTAGTATTCCTGAGACAATTTTAAGAAAAAATGTCTATATAAACTTGTGTCCGGAAATGCTTCATTTCGGAGATACAGGGTGTTGATATAAAGAGAACATTTCATTTTGACGTGACCTTCCACATACTTAGTTTTGTAAAGTTCTCAGGAACTTCACTCAGCGCCCTAGGAGCTATCTATATATACATATAATAACAATAAATCGCAAAAAAATCGAAGCAGTCAAAAATTTTCGAAAATGGTAATTTCACTCACCATGGTTTGAGATACAATATGAACTAATATTTGTTATCCCTTTTCATAAATTAGCCAATTATTTTCTTCAAACAACAAATTATATTTTGAATCGGTTCGAGATGAAACCAGGTGGCCTGTTTTCATTAAGTCTGCCTTCAATTACTGTCAGATCGTCAGATGAATTATTATTCGATAGCTAATCGCCAAAACACGTTCGGGAGGACGTATTTTGGCGAATATCTGTCAAATAATTCTTGTGATGATTATTGAGGGTGGATAAATAACCCAGCTGGTGTAAATATCTATCTGAGATTGACCAATACATTCATGACTTCACTTTTTTTTACAGCTATTTGAAATTTACCCTGGAAAACTATGTGAAACAGGATTACAGTCTGATCTACTTTCATCATGGTCTCAGCAGCAAGAACAAACCATCCCTAGGATGGCTAGTCCAAGCTTATAAAGCTTTTGATAGAAACTATAAGAAAAACCTCAAAGCTCTATATCTAGTTCACCCGACGAGTTTCCTCAAGTTTGTCTCCCAAATATTCAGACCTCTCATCAGTGCCAAGTTCGGAAAAAAATTGAATTACATACATAGACTGAAGGAATTGGACGAGTTGATTCCAATTGAAAAATTAGATATTCCCGCCGAAGTTATTGAGTAAGTATAAGCACAAGGTGAAATATTTAGTAAATCTAACATACAATTCATGAAATCACCAATTCTATCGTTATGCAGAACAATTCAGCGTAATTTTGTGATGTTAATGATGTTTTTTACTCTCGTATTTACTCAAATAGTTGTTTTGTTTTTCATTCTTGACACATGAAACCAGCCAAAAAACTCATTATTCAAAAAAGAGGCAACTGAACTGATAATCGAAATGCTTTTTCATCTATAACACTCTTTGTCTAACTGAATCAAAGGCATTTGATATTGAACAAAAAAGTCGCATTCAAACCGCCTGTATAATTTGATTTATGACAAGTGTTCAAAGGCTGTTCCGTCTGACATTTGACGTATATTTTGAATACTTAAAATGACACTGATCTGAAAATGTATATACAGAGTTTATCGATTCTATCCTGTTCTATGAAAATATTTTCAAGATGGCGGCAATTCCTATTATACCGGAAGTGGACATCAACTTCGTTATTGCAATTGGAAAGCTAAATTTTTCTTGTTTTCCAGATTCCTCATGTTATTTGAAGAGGATCTTCATAAGCTTTCCCTATAACTGAGAAACAGTACTTGCTACTTGGAGGATAGTGATGAATGTCCATCAATATCGAGAAAATATGATCATGACTTGTAAACTATCAGATATAGGTATAGGGAACATTAATACAGATCGATGCGGCATTAAATTTTACTTCATTCAGTGGAAGAAAAATATCTGCATCCCATTTAAACAAAATGGTTTGTAGCTACTCGAACTTTCGTATTTGGCTTTTTCCTAGTTGGGCAACCAGCCACTCCCATTTCACCTGAAATGGGATCTTGTTTTGGAGTGTTTCTTTCCTTGCCTGGTGGCGTTCGGTTCGAGCTCATTTCGCGGACGTTGAACACCTCGTGGGGTATAAATGCTGAGATGCGTTTACATTGGGTCAGGTTCGTACCAGATAGAGGTCAAGAATGCTATCTGGGACAGCCCTATTCTGATGAGAGCCAAAAGCTCGAAACCGGTCTGCAGGTAGTCACGCGTTCCTGAACCACTTAGGCGCAGCTAGGCGTTTATTAGGAAGGAAACACTTGCGATTTTATGCGTCTATACGAATTATTGCATAGATTTCGGGAGGATGTAATCCAATGTTCTGCGTGGCATACAGCCATCTACCATGTTCGTTCATTTTATGAACTATTGTGGTAATGACTTTGAGTTCATTATCTCTCTTTGTGAATATAAATGTAGCTTTCCATTTGAAATCACGAAGTTGATGTCCACTTCCGATATAACCGGAAGTGCTGCCATCTTAAAAATGTTTCCAATGATTCAATCGATAGCACCTGTATACAAATTTGTAGATCAGTGTCATTCTTAGTACTCCAAATACCTCTAGTGTGCGGTTTAGACGGAACAGACTGTATATTGAAAAGGAATATTCTCAGATATAATTATGAACATAAAAAAATGGATATACACTACACAGTCTGTCCAAGATAAGGTTGAACAGCATGGGAATCTCGGAAACGGTAGGAGATACGAAGTCGCTTAAATGGGGAAAAAGTTGCGCATTCGGAGGCTCATATCAAGAGCCTTCGAAAATTTTGAAAATTATTTTTAGTTTTTGAGTTATATCGAAAAAAGTGAATTTTTGGAATTTCTATTTTATTTTTTTCTCCGTTATTATCAGAGATACAGAAAAACTGAAAATACTTTTTCATTGCAACTTTTGATGAGGTTTAACGTGGTGATACCGATTTTTTTATGCGACGTTTCGTACTCGTGGAACCATCATCAACTTTTGTTTTTTAAATACGGTCCTGATAATTTTTTCACAGATTCTGAAAGGGTTTTTTTATTCTGAATTCAACAATGTACTATACAAGGTGATTCGAATGTGTTTCGACCTATTTCTATCCATCATCAATGTTTTTTCGAACTTCCAAAAGATAAAAGCCATCAGTTCCACTTATTTCTTATCATTTAGTGTCAAACTTGATGGATTAGTTATTCAATACTGAAAAGTGAATAAAAAATATTTCACTACATCGTTCGTTCAATGCAGCGTTTAAAATTGTTGATGAATTCTTACACGAATTACTTTAACAACTTAACTTTGACAATACCTACAGAGACATTCATAACAAATGTTCAAAATGATAACCATTATTTTCTGAACAAAGATATCCTCTTCTCACAGTTGTTTCTAAGACATTGCTAAGCATTTCTGAGGTTATTCTATTGAATGCTTCGAAGACACTGTCCCTTAGTTCTTCTTCATCCTCAAAGTTATTTGCGTGTACAAAGTTCGATATATCCCCTAAGAAAAAATCCAGCTGTGTTAAATCAGGCGACCGCGCCGGCCAAGGGATTAAAACGCACAGACTTCTCTGGAATTATGTACCGGAGCGCCATCTTGTTGAAACCAAAAGAGTTCTGAACTTCCGCAATCGGTAAATCATCCAGAGCTTCCTCAAGATGATTCTCAAGCGAATTTCTATAACGTTCGGAAGTCTGTGTTTCATGGTAAATAGAAGGAACAATAATTCGTGTACCAAATATTGCAACCCACATATTAAAGCCGAAACGGTGTTGGTGTCTCGCTGTAATGTATAAATGTTCATTTTCTCGTGAACAATAATGTGTACTTTTTCTATCGAAGCTACCATGATTAGTGACCATGCTTTCATCAGTCCAGATGATTGTTCAAAAGAAATCTGCAAAATTTTAACATTTCCTGATATACCACTCACAGGATGTCTTGCGCCTTTCGTCATCTCCTGGTTTTAGCGCTTGACATATTCTGAATTTGTATGGATGGAATTTTTGTTTCCGCAAAATGAAATGGGTTGTTGATTGAAACCAGTTGATGAGGTATTAGTGTGTTGACTAATTTTCCTTCAAAATAAGTGGAACTGATGGCATTTTTCCTTTGGAGTTTCGAAAAAACATTGATGATGGATGGAAATAGGTCGAAACACAAATGAACCACCTTGTATAATACATGGTTGAATTCAGAATAAAAAAACCTTTTAGAATCTGTGAAAAAATTATCAGGACCGTATTTAAAAAACAAAAGTTGATGATGGTTCCACGAATACGAAACGTCGCATGAAAAAATCGGTATCACCAAGTTGACCGTCATCAAAAGTTGCTATGAAAAAGTATTCTCAGTTTTGCTGTATCTCTAATAATAAAGGAGAAAAACAATAAAATAGAAATTCCAAAAATGCACTTTTTTCGATATAACTCAAAAACTAAAAATAATTTTCAAAATTTTCGAAGGCTCTTGATATGAGCCTCCGAATGCGCAACTTTTTCCCCATTTAACCGATTTCGTATCTCTTACCGTTTTCGAGATCCCCATGCTGTTCAACCTTATCTTGGACCGAGGGGTAAATCTCCTTGGAAGTCTGGTGTACACTCTTCTTTGGAAGTCTTTGGATGTCTTTGGTAGTCATTGACAGTTTTTGAAATGTTAAGGAAATAATTGATCATTATCCTTTTTTTATATTGAAATGTTCTCGCACGAACAGGAAACTTACCAAATTAATATAATTACGTAAGCATCTGAACCTACATATATTTCGTATACTGGTATAGTCAATCTTTGCGATATTATTAACATAATATATCTGTAGAAGCGAACATTGTTGAAACTGAACTACTAATATGAACATTTAGTGTCCTAGCTAAATTGTTTATTGGAAGTATAGTCAATCTTTGCGATATTAATAACATAATATATCTGTAGAAGCGAACATAGTTGAAACTGAACTACTAATATGAACATTTAGTGTCCTAGCTTAATTGTTTATTGTGCTTCAATCGATTGATGGAAGGCTGCGAAAATCCATGGACGTTATTGATATTGGCTCAAAGTCTTTGGTAGTAACTGAGTCAAGTCATTTGAAGTCTTCAAGTCTTTGGATGTCTTTGGAAGTTTTTGGAAGTCTTTGGATGTCTTTGGAAGTATTTGGGAGTCTTTGGAAGTCTTTGTTCATTGAAAGTCTGGTGTACACATTCTTCCTGGAGATTTACCCCTCGTCTTGGACAGACTGTATATATATAAAGAAATACATTGGGAATTTGCGTTCTCTATGTGATGAAACTATCAATTCTTTCTCGGTTTATTCAACAGAAAACAACTACTTTCCTGGCTATATGCCACGACGAACATACACGATAAGAATTTGAAAACGAAATCTTCTGAAGTAGAGATATTATGTGCATACCTTTATATGTAGGAGAATGCAAATTCCTGTTAATACTTTCACCCAATCAAGGGGTTCAAACTTGATCGATGGAAACTTGTTATTTTTATAGACCTCAATCGCAGATTAGTGATAAGGTTTTTCCTCAATTCAAAATTTCTTTCCACGTCCTGTATGATGAAAATCAATTTATCATACATATAAAAAAAGACTTTATATGTTTAAAGCTTGTGTATAACCAATGAGGTTTGGAAAAGCAGGCCAGGGCAAGGAAGATGTTATATCGTTGAGAACCGAAATATTTTGTCTCTGAATTTCTTCATCACTATAGTGTTATTTCAATAGTCTCTTTCAAGGACAAATCAGATAATTTGCCCCAAAATGTCACTATGCTTAAAATTTCACATTTAGATACCTCAAACTCAGTGGATAGTCAGCCACACCTTTTTTGGAAACTGTTTGAGGAAGAAAAATATAGAAAAATCTAAAACTCCACTTATCTTTGGACGTTTCGGGAACAAATCTGCTCCCGTTTACAACATACTGTGTGCTTTCTATATCCATCATCTTTATTTGTCATATTTGACCTTTTGTTCAATAAAATGGTATTTTCACGTGGAAAAAATTCAAGTAGTCGGTTTCTCCACAGTTCAGTAGGTATTTTCAGGAGCTGAATCCGAATCTGAAGTTAATAATAGGAATTGCCTGGGGCGCTCCGAGATATTCGCAAAAAACAACGAATTTTTTGCACTTTCCACAGTTTTTTACCTCTAACTCAGAAGCTATTCATTTATCGAAAAGACCACCCTTTAGAAAGTTGAAGTAGATAACAATTTCTAAATATAATTTCTCTTGCCCAACTGCGTGTGTGGAGCTAGAGTAAGTTGAAAATTTACCAAATTTTCGTAATTTGCAAAAATAGCGTTCTTCGCCGGTTTTCGCAGATAATTTATAATCATTTTTCTTGAGAGAACGTCAACAATTCACAAAAAAAATAATAGAAACAAGAAATCAGTGTTACATAAAATGTTGACAAGAGGCGTGTGAACAAAATTACTTCACAGGTTTCCTGATTTTTGTTTTAGGTTGCACGATATATCAATAGCAGATATTTTTCTTCAAAAGGTTGACTGGTAGGTTTTCTCAATTTCGATAGTTTCAAGTGATACTGCTGCGTCTCATGATTGATCCTATGACGGAAAAATTGATAGATTACTCGACTTACCTGAAGGAAGATCAATCGAAATTTTCTGAGCTTGTCTTCCGATATAATTATATTGCAGTTTCACGTTTCTCGCCCCATTCCGGTACATATTTTTGTATATTTTTTTGCGCTTCTGTCCTACTCCTTCCTCAAAATCCAACAACACCTCACTTAACGGTAATGGTATCAATTTTATATTAATTGTTCCATGTATTAATAATATTTGATACAGCCATACATTTTCATCCAGTCATCACAAATATTTGTTTTTCAATAATCAAAATAATCAATCACACCAAATGAAAATACATAAGTCGTTATACCGTGTTTTTCATGTTATGAAAATACGAGAATTTCAATAATTATTATTTAAAAAATGTACAGAGCTCTGAGGAGAAAACGGTTTACGGCAGTGAACTAGTTTGGGTTAGTACTTCATAATAATGAGATACAATTTTTCACTGAAACGAGTCCATTGATAATTTTTCACTGAAACGGAAAGGTCATTTGTTTCGTTTTTTAATGTTCCACCTAGTATAATTCACACTCAATATGGATCGTCTTATCTCTTGAAGTGAATACATAAATGAAATAAATGTATAATAAATATTACTTCATTTAAAAATGAGAAAAAACTGCCATATTTTAACATGTTTCAAAGGGTCGTGATTATCTTACCGAATAAATTTAATGTCATTGAAAATAGTTTCAATAACGAAACTTCATTCATTATAGAATTTTTTATTTGATTTTCAGACATGATAAAAACCTGGGAGGAGTTGTACCGTTGCCAAGTAATGTAGATCAGCCTTATGAACCAAATTCTCCTACTCAACAGTTTGGAGTTACTCTACAGTACATTAGGGATAATTATAATGTTGCCATTCCGCCAGTAGTGAAGCAGTGTGTGGAATATCTTGATCAACCAGATGGTAAATACTTTCTCATTGTTATTGGTATTATTTTTCTTTCTATTTCGAGCACAACGATGAATATCATTCACCTACAGCTTGTCTCACTTCAAACGACGCCCCCTCTATATCTGAGCTATTACTCGTGCAAATTCGGAACAGTATGAATAACCATCAATATGATTAGTTTTTCAGAGACGAAAATCATTTTGGACAGGTGGATTTTCATATTAGGAATTATTTACAGGAAAACTTACCTCATATTAATGTTCTTCATGGTTCCAAACCACCATATGCAATTTTTCATATGATTTCTATGAAGGTTTTCAAGAAAACAGGAACATTTGAACAGCGTATTTTGGAAGGATATAATTATTTACTCTGAAACGGTGCGTTCAACAAAAAAAAGTATATCTTGGTTTTTCTTTCAAACCATAAGTTTCTACCTACCAAAGCCCTTGAACTTTCCAAAATTTGCAGTCAATCTAAATTCACTATTTTTTCAAGGCAGAAAATTAAGAAAAATAAACCAATCCTGTTGATTTGGAATGAAGTGATTTTTTGCATATGGAGGTTCGAAAGCAGGAGGACAAATAATATTAAGTTAGTTTTCCTGCAAAAAAATTACTAATATTATTTCATGAAAAATTATCCACTTTTTATTTCAATAAAAACGTACAGCACTATTCAAAATTATGACTATGAAAAATTTATCATATTGATGGTTATTCATACCGGCCAAATTTGCTACGAATCGCACGTATGATAGCTGAGATATAGAGAGGGAGGGAGGCATTTAAAGTGAGTATATGAAACTTAGAGTGGGGTATACGAGTTGAAATGAATTCAATTGCATGTTCCAAATATTCATGAAACACGTTCATTAAATGCAGTAAATGTAGTTTACTATTGTAAATCTTTTAAATTCATATAGTATGGAGTGTGTAGTTTGACGACCGTGACAAGTGAAACCAAATAATGTTATACGATTCAAACAGGTATTATCGATAATAAATCGATCAGAAGACTAATTAATGATTGGTTCAATGAGTATTTAAAGAATTAAAATATAATAGTTATTGTGGATAATAACACTATTCCTTGATGCATTTCACATGTGACTTTATTTTTTATTTACATTAACCAGCATGTATACAGAAGACAAGTTAGGTCAATGTCTGATTTGCCCGAAAAAATCTATCAACTAGGAAGAAGCGAAGGTTCGTACCAGGTGGTGGTCATGAATGCCATCTGGGGACACCCTTGCATTGATATTGTTTATTCGGTTTTTTGTGATTGAATTCTTGAGAGTTGTTCGTGGCCGAGATAATGGATCGACCAAAATACGTGTGAATGTAAAAACCTCACAAACGATAAAATTTACAGAAATTTCGTAACATTGATTCTTTTTCACATTTTCTATGATTTTTACCAAGTAACGGCCTAGTCCATACGAAAATTTTGCACTTGTACTTCAAAAATGAAAAAGTTGGCAACAAATGGAAAACTTCTTCATCATCAATTTTAAGAAAAAAAAAAGTCATAAATAGTTCTGCAAGGTCTAAAACCAAGAATGTAAATATCAGATATCAATTTTTTTCAGTCGTATTCTAGGTATATGAATAAATATTAATTTCGCTCTAGACAATATCGACAATATCGAAAATTATACAAAAAAGTTGATTAGTATTGAAAACTACGTTCAAATATCTATTCAGATATACAGGGTGTCCCATAAGTAATGGATCAAAAGAAGTGGGGCGGTAGGAGGGGTCATTTGTAATCAAACTAACGGTATATGTTGTTATCAAATTGTTGGTGACTCAAAAGTTATTCAATTTTTCTCTTGAAATGACAATATCGAAAATTATACAAAAAAGTTGATTAGTATTGAAAACTACGTTCAAATATCTATTCAGATATACAGGGTGTCCCATAAGTAATGGATCAAAAGAAGTGGGGTGGTAGGAGGGGTCATTTGTAATCAAACTAACGGTATATGTTGTTATCAAATTGTTGATGGCTCAAAAGTTATTCAATTTTTCTGAAAAATGCCACCCATTCGAAAAAAATTTATAACAAAAAGGCTGTTTTGAATATCCCCATATGTTATACCATTTCGGATTCTGTATTAAATGGGCAACTTTTTCATATGATTGGTTATCTTCTTGGGGTAATTTTTAAATCTGCCAGCGGCATTTACAAATCGACTTGAATATTTCATTCAATGACAAAATTCAGGAAAAACAACATTTTTCTCAGGTAATTGATAAGAAGTAATACATGTCATTAAATCATTTCTGGTGGAAGGAGCATCCATGTGGATGGAATTTGAAAAAGAAAAAATCACAAATGTGACATGGTTTTATTGTCATCAATTATTTTTATAGAAATGAAAAAACATCAATAACTTTTGAACCATCAACAATTGGATAACCACATATACGGTTAGTTTCATTTGAAATGACCTCCCCTACCACCCCACTTCTTTTGATCCTCGACGGGACACCCTGTATATACCCTGTATATACGAAGAAAATGAGGTTTTATTATTTTTTACAATTTCTTCAAGATCGATGAATATGGAAAACTTTTTCATTATTAGGTAGAATAGAATAGAATAGAATAGTTTATTATCATGTAAGATATACAGTGTATATATATGAACGTCAGTACAATGGAAAATCATTTACACAGTGGTTATTTAAAGATAAAAATAAATATAAAAGTTTGAACATTATCGATAGATGTATATATAAAAAAAGAAGTATTAGGTACTAACATGGATGCAAGTGACATAACATTTTTAAACACGACACATGTATAACAGATTATCACTAACATTTTATCGCTAACATTGATGGGGATTTACCTATTCATATATTCTTCTATAGAATAAAACGCATTTTCGATAAGGAACGCTTTCACTACTTGATTGAATTTGCTGCAGGTTTCAACATTTTTAATGTTCACAGGTAACTTGTTATAAAGAGTAATACCAGCATGGTGTGGAGATTTTTCATACAATGACGTGGAGTGGTGTTCTGTTTTCAGAAGGTGATTTTGTCTTGTGTTATAGATCTTATTTTCCATGTTTTTTTGAAAAAATGCAATATTCTTCCTAATGTATTTTATTGTGCTATAAATATATATGCAATGAATAGTTAGGATGCGCTTGTTCACAAAATAGGTGCGACAAGAATCCCTCGAGCCCAGGTCGAATAATAGTCTTATCAACCTTTTTTGTAACACAAATACTCGATTTACTCGTGTTGCTGCTCCCCAAGCAATAACATTGAATGATAAGTGGGAATATGCCAGTGCATAGTAAACATTTGTCAGGTGTTTTATAGTGAACAAGTTTTTCAACTGTCGAATAGCAAAATAGGCACTATGAAGTTTTTTGCATACATGGTCTATTTGGAGGTCCCAACATAAACAGTGGTCAATTCTGGTTCCTAAGAACTTGGTGTGAGTGGAGAAGGTGTCTGTGGGCAATACATCTGTTAGATTATTTGGCGGTGTTCTTCTTTGTGAAAAATATATGCATTCTGTTTTACCTATATTCAGAAGAAGAATATTCTTATAGCACCATTCTTGATATGCTCTTAGTATTATGTTTATTTTTTCTTCGAGTTCATCAGCGTTACTGCCAGATACTATAAGTGAGTTGTCATCAGCATACATAACGATTTGGCAGTCCTGAATAAACGAGGGTAGATCATTCACGAACAATAAGAATATTAGGGGTCCCAAAACGGAACCTTGTGGGACACCACTGTTAACTTCATAGTCTGTAGAGACATTGTTAGCTATTTTGACCCTTAGCTTCCGACCAAGTAAAAAGGATTTGATGAAATCTAGTGGAACTCCCCTGATACCAAGTCTGTCGAGCTTGAAAATGATGAATTCGATATTCAGTGTGTCAAAGGCTTTACTTAGGTCAAAAAACATACCTACTACATGATTTCGTTTGTCAATCTCATTGTATATATATTGTATCAGCTGCACAGTAGCAGTTTCTACAGATTTATTTTGTTGGAAACCATGTTGATTTTTTGTTATTATATTGAACCTGTTTAAAAAACTTGTCAACCTAATCATGATGAGATTTTCTATTACCTTCGATAAGATGCTTAAAATAGAGATGGGCCTATAATTGTCACTATCATATTCATCATCCTTCTTGAATATAGGTAAAACTATTGCAGTTTTAAGTATATCAGGAAAAATTGACTGTTCAAAACATTTATTTATTAATATCGCGAGGATATCGCATATCATCACACATGAAAGTTTCAAGGTTTTGGTGGATACTTCATCCACACCAGTAGAGGGTTTGTCTTTCAAGTTATGTATAACATTCATGACTTCTTGAGGTGTAGTGGGTTCCAGGAAAAACGAGTGATCATTCAAGTTACTGGATGTACACCTAGTGGGTAAACTATTTGCCCCGTAATGCTCGGCAATTTTGGTTTCTGCTACTCCAGAAAAAAATTGTCCGAAATGCTCTGCAATGATTTTTGGATCAGTTGTTAATTTATTGTCAATTCTCAATGTGGTGACAGAATGTTCAGAATTTTTGCCAAGCTGGTCATTAATAAGTTTCCATACCTCTTTTGTACTATTTGTTGACGCTTCTATTCGGTGCTCAAAGTATTCCCTTTTGGTTCTCTTAATGTTGTTATTATAAATCCTTTTTCGGTTTTTGTACTGGATCATCAAGTCATGATCTTCCAGTTGATTCGCCAACCAGAACAGGTTTTTAAGATTTTTGCTTTCTGACCTTATTTCTTCAGTTACTCAATTTTTACAGCTAGCTGTATTTTTCCATTTTTTCGTAAACTTAGTAATAAGAGGACAAGAGCTGTCCAGGCAATTAATGTATAACTCGATAAATTTTTGGAAAGCTTGATTGATGTCTTCATCATGAAAGATGACCCACCAATTTTGGTTCTCTAGTAAATGTTGAAATTTAGTAATGTTCTCAGTTGATAGATGTCTAACATAATAAAATGAATCCATACCTTGCTCGGTCATTTCTAGATCCCTACAGCTTACTATTTGTGCTAGATGATCAGCAATGGCTGGATCATCACTGAAGGCTAGATACCTGTCATTTTCCAGGTTTGTGACCAGATAATCAATTGTGGTTCTTGATGTGCGATTATTTTTATTTGTTACAATACGGCTTGGTTCCTCTAGGCACATGTGGAGCTTGAAACATTCGAAAACATCCATTAGTAGGACCTTTTCCATGCAGTCATCTAGATAGTTTATGTTGAGATCTCCGCACAGTATTATAGGTATTTTATTTTTTGTTACATGCTGCAAAACATAAGTTAAATTAATTTGAAATGTCTCGAAATTACCCGATGGTGGTCTATAAATAGTAATAATATTTACTTTGTGGCTGTTGAAGGTAAGATAAATGGCACAAGTTTCAATATTCATTTCAGATGCAAAAGTAGATACATATTTGAGGTTTTTGGGTTTAGAAACATTTTTCTGATCTGAACGTACAAATATTGCAACTCCACCATGCAGATGATGTGACCTACAGAAATAGCTTATCAATGAATAGTTAGGTATACTCAGAGTCTTTAGTTCTGCTTCAGGGGCCCAATGTTCTGATATACATAGGACCTGGAGATTGTTATCCTCAGCAAACATTTCAAGATTAGGTAATTTGTTTCTTAGGCACCGCACATTCACATGTCCTATGTTAAAATTTTTATGATTGTTTGTTTAATGTTGCTGAATTTAGGGTGGTTCTCATGATTGCTTCTTATAAAAAAGATGACGGACGGTTAATTTCAACCTCAGGTAGGGGTTTTTCATTCAGGAGGTGTCGACCCAGATTGAAATTGAAGCGGCTGTACAATATTTTTCTTGGCCAAAAACTAGGCTCGTATACTTGCACTTTGAATTGAGGTTCTACCCCTGCTATGAAAGATTGATTGTCGATATGAGTGCTACGTGTCGCTAGTTTTGTGACGCATATGTTGGTGGACTTGATGCGCTCCTTGATATACGTTTCAATGTTATCGGCTTTTATCGTATCTGGAACTCTGGATAGGAATAGCCATATCTTCCTGTCTGACTTTTCGCGACCATGAAGTTCGCTATTTCCTTCCCCGCTTCCAGACATAAATTTCTTCTTACGTCTATTTACTACTTTAAAGTCGGCAGCTTCCTCTATATCTGTTGCATTTGTTAGGTTTATGATTTCATTTAACTTTTGCCTGGTCTGCATACGCAAGTTGTCCGGCGTATCTGCTCGCCTCTTGTGGTCACCCTGTATATCGGAATTTCCTGGTGCTGATGAATTTGTATCTTTTTTTGGTTTCATTTCAGGTCTAGACCTATGTTTTGTATTATCAGTTTCTTCTGCTTCTGCTTGGTCATTTTTCATAGCCGTTTTTTGTTCGTCGATATCAGTTTTTGCTGTAAGGGAACTGATTTGTTGTGATATATTTGCGGTGGCAGATTGTTTTGCTTCAATTTCGATACGTGCAATTTTCTCATTAAGCAATAATATTAGCGCTTCTTTGTCTCCTATAATAATGTCCTTGTCCCTAATTATTTGCCTTAGCAGCTTATTTTCTTCTTTAAGAAAGCTTTCTTCTGTCATGATTATGTTGTCAATTGATTCACTCCTTTCTATTTCATGCTTACATTCAGGTTTTTTCAGGTCTCTCGATTGCTTCAAACAAGCTGGATGAAACACTTCACTGCATTTGGCGCATTTCACTTTGTTAACAACTTTTTTCATGCAATGTTTACATGTAGAATCACTTTTATCTGCGGATTGAATTATTGCCGACGTCGTGCCTTCGGCCATCTTAGTACTCAATCAATTTTAGTTAAATAAAATCATTCTTCATAAAAAGCTCTGTGAGGCCTAAAACCAAGAATGCAAATATCAGATATCAAATTTCCACAATCATATACAAGGTATGTCAAAAAATATTACTTCTGTTCAAGATTAAATAATAAAAACGATCGAAAGAATGTAATGACATTTCTGAAATGGTAATAGAATTCTGAGGAAGATTGTCCGGTTAATCAACTATGTAGCTCTAATAAAAAACGAGATATTAATACATGCAGCACCATGCAGCATCTGAGACAAAGTATATTGGCCTAGAGATTTACTTAATCTGGTTTCATTATACAGGGTGTCCCTGAAAGATCTTCACAGAAACATACAACATATTCCACAGACTGAAAAAATTCGATACAAGCAAACTTACCTCTGTACAAAGTTGTTTTGTTTGGGCGCTAGACGGATATGAAGTTACAATTTTAAAATCGTTTTTCCTTCATAACTTTGAAACGGCACATGAGATTTAACTCAAATTTTGTACGTTGGCGAACCTTTATTGGACAATAAAAACCTATATCATGATTATGATGAATATCATTCCATGGGCGTAGATTGATTTTTTCAGTAAATAAACATCTCCAACTTCTACAGTAATAAAAAGAAAGGGGTTTTAATATAAAATTTAGATTGCGCAGCTTGTCTACTACATGAAAGGTACTCTTGATAAAATTCGATAACTCTCATGGTTTCGACAAAATTTTAATTTTAGCAATTCAAAGCATCAGTCAACACCAGAGCGATTAAGAGATATTTCATAAAAATGTTGATAGTTTCCACGTATACAAAGATCTATACGACGAAAAAAATGGATGCCTCACTCAGTACAAAATTTCTCAGTTTGGGCGGTAGACGACTCTGGCTTACTCGGTACAAAAAAAACAACACAAAATAGTTGATAGCATTTTTTTATTTGTTTATGTAATATCTGTCAATCGTTTTGGTGTGGACTGATGCTTTGAATTACTGAAATTGAAGTTTGTTGAAACCATGAGAGTAATTGAATTTCATCAAGAGTACCTTTTTTGTAGTAAACAAGTTACGCAATCCAAATTCCATATTAAAACCCCTTCCTTTCCATTGACGTTGAAGTTTCAGATGTTTATTTTTTTTATGTTCTGGTTCCCACGAAAAGGAATATCCTGTAATGTTCAGTGAACATCGTGAGAACCAAGGGAAATAAGGTAGGAATTGGTGTTCTTCTTAAATTCCTGGAGGTTATATGCCTCGGGGAACACCTTCCTTGGCAATGTGTTCCAGAGCCTCGCTGTTTGTTGAATGAACGAGTCTTTGGAAAGAGATGTTCTGCAGGTCTCCAAAGTGACCACAAAGGGGTGCGAAGCCTCAACTCGACGGGTTAATCTCGCGGGGACTGCCAAGGGAGGAACAATTGTTGGTATTTCAGAAGAGCATCGTCCATGAAAATATCTATAAAATAGAGCCAGATAGCCAACTTTTCTACGGTGTTCCAGAGAAGTGAGTGAGTTTGTGAGCGAGGCATCACCCACGAGACGAATTGCCCCTTTTTTGGAATGATATTCATCTTAATCATGATATGGGTTTTATTGCCCAATAAAGCTATGGCTATGTATCAAATTCGAGTAAAATCACATGAGCCGTTTCAAAGTTATGAAGGAAAAACGGTTTGAAAATGGGCCTGTTTCAGTGAAAAAAATTATTTCATTATTGCGAAGTACTAACCCTAACTAGTTCACTGTTGCAAACCTTTCTTTCCTCAGGGCTCTGTAACTTTTTTAAACGATTATTGTGAGAACACCATATAAGATTCGACTTACGTAGCAATTCTCTATTTCTGATAGACAAGTACAAGAATATTTCTGATTGTCATTTCAATCAGAATATGGAATGAATTTTCTGAATTGAATACTTACTACAGATAACAGAGACCACAACGCACAACTAAAGAATCACATAATATGAGGATTATATTTGGATATTCGCATCTTGACTAGATGAAACAAGGATTTGACGATGAAGATCTTCTTCTTCTTCCTTGTTTCTTCAACGTCGGCCTTTTTCTGCTACTGAGGCTTATCACCGACGCCGATGAGCACACTACCCCCAACCGGATATTTTGTCGAATCCTCTGGTGTTCCAACAGGAGGTAGGGATCTTCAACGAGTCCAACATCCATGGACTCGGGACCGCCGGCTTAACGTCTCCTCTGAAGGACGGAATTTCCTTACCATATCTTGTACTCTTTGATATGGTAGCTGAGGCTATGATCTGCTATTTAGCTACAGATGTGCAGGCTTACGCGGTGTTTCCTCGAATGGTCGAAATATGTGGTCCAATTTTTTATGCGAAAGTCAGAATTCGGGTCATGACGTCATCGAACCTGGCGTTTTTCGAATTCGCCGAAATGGATTATCGAAAAAAAATATTTGCGATGATTTTAAATAAGGAATGATTGCATCAAATACTATTTATACACGGAATGCGCCCAAACTAAGCAACCTTGCACTGAGGTAAGTTTGCTTGTATCGAATTGCTTTGGTCTGAGGAATATGTGGTAAGGTTTTGTAAAGACCTATTAGGGACACCCTGTATATACTAAAAATTAGTTGTTACACTTAATTATTTGAGGAATTGAAAATATCAAATTTGAATTTTGATGAAGTCAGTGCTATACAACTCATGAAACAAGACACTAATTGAATTTTTCTGCAACCGCCAACCGACACAAAAGTCGTCCATCTTAATACCAAAATTAGCTCTTGAATTGACGTTTCTATTACTGACACAAACATAAGTATGTTGCCATGCAACACTTCAAGTTCCTAGGAGCTAAAGTTCAACTAAAAATAATGTACTAGGTCATCAAGAATAAACAACATTGTTATGGTTGGTTATGGTTGGTTATTTGGGTTGGGACGCATAACTGATTTGTTTCTGAT
The DNA here is from genome assembly GCA_918026855.4 of Phaedon cochleariae. Lineage (NCBI taxonomy): Eukaryota > Metazoa > Arthropoda > Insecta > Coleoptera > Chrysomelidae > Phaedon > Phaedon cochleariae. The sequence goes on along the minus strand of OU896714.1, from coordinate 19,986,911 downwards.
TTCGGCAGATTTGGGATTTCATACCCATGCTGGAGATATAAATACACCATATTATAGTCAAGTATTTTTGTTTTGATTAGGAAAGCCTTCAAGATTAACATACTTGCTTGATCTGTATTTCATTCATTCTCGGGATCTGATTGATTGGATAACTTGTTTTTGAATTATCACGGCCAGCAATACTTTCTTGTCTCACACAACAATATCGTTTAACTTCATTTGATTACCGAGCCAAACACAGTGGAATATGGAGAGAAATAAATAATCGCTATTATTATTATTGTTGATATGCTCACTAACCTAACATTTTCCACTTCTTTTTCTTATACCTGGCACTGGCGCGGAGCAAATTTTGCTTCTGCTCGGCCTCGCAAATGCAAAATCCGCTTGTCAAACAAAGTGTCACTTTTGATCCTAATAAAACAATCTACTATTCTTATTATTACACAATGTGAATCAAATATTTGAAAACAATAATTGATGTCTCATGTCTCATAATGAGATTATTTTCTACAACTCATTGCCTAATAAAATACACAGAAATCAATCAATTCGACTATTTCACTTATCTTGAAATGCTCACATAATCTGACCAATCACAAGCCAAAGACAACTTGTATTATCGCGAAAACACTAGCTGTCTCTCAATTCTGATCGGTTTATCAGCGTTGATGTTGATATTGATGTAACCATGGATAGCAAAATCTGTCAGTTCCGCATAAAATAATTATAGCTGTAGTTGTCAAAAGGAATCACTTTGGTTATATGCCTTGTTTATTTATAATAAATAATGCTTCTTACGCTTTGTGAACGTGAAATAGTCTAGCAAAATACCACTCGGTTCTGAATATTTTCTCATACTTCTGTCACTCATTGTTAACTCAATTGTATTGAAGTTGCCGTACAGCAATACCACTCGTCCTGACGGACTCGTGGTGTTTGTTTTATTATCTTGTGATATAGAACATAATTCGATAATTGTTTATCTATTTCTGTATACTTATATCTCTATTTATTATAAGCAACATTGTTCCTTAGGGTAATGATGAAGACAAATAAAGACAAACACTAGCAATAACATATCTCATGTTATTTTGTAAACGAGAAAGCGTTCGATACTTTTTGACAAATTAATTTCCAAACGTCCTATCGGTAAACTAGACGAGATATCCAATTTCTCAATATTTGCAGGTGCATTTACAAAGGAATACTTCAATATAAGATATTGAAAACCGTTGCATAATGAGAGAAAAATGAAGTAAATTAGATAAGTAACACAATATATTGGCTGCAGATGAGTGTAACTGCAAAAAAATCTAACTTTGATCCAAAACGGTAAATAAAAAAAATTCCTGCGTCGCATGTTTCGTTTGAAACCAACCATGTTGAGTCGGCTTTTTTTTTACTGAAATTAGTGTTCAATTCTTACCTCAGCTCCCAAAAAAATCCAATTAATAAAATGAAAAACAGCTGCAGCATCAGGAAAGAATTTCAAATACTTACAAAAATCAATTCAGCATAGTGTATGAAAAAATAAATTTGATTGAAATCTGGTGGTTCATAGTTCAACAAATAATGAATATATTTCAAACATTTTTATTACAGCTCTGGAAACAGAAGGTATATTCAGACGGTCTGCAAATACAACCAAAGTTAGGAATCTCAAAGAAATAGCTAATGCCGGACAGCGAATAACATTTGAAGATCCACACGAAGCTGCAGTTTTACTGAAAAAATTCCTGAGGGAATTGAAGGAACCTTTGCTGACATATGAACTGTATGATGAAATTGTACAGTTCCAAAGTAAGTACCTATCCAAAACAATTTATAATTTATAACCTCCAAAAGTTCAAATAATTACATACCTACCTCCTCTCCCAATCCTCCCTAGGTACACACGATGGTTCATGAACATTATAGGAATTAATTTCCTTTTGTGCGCTTCAAAAGAAAAAAAAAATACATTCATTATTTCATTCAATACATGGGTATCATGTGAGATAAAATTGTTTAACCCATGTAATATACACGTTTCGTGACTGAAATATTTTTATGGAGAAACCATCTATTGAAGTGAATATGCATAGGGGTACACGAGTATCTGATGAAGAGAAAAACGAAGCAACTTTGCCATACCTTGCCTCTCCCCTACGTATCTCGTACTCTGAAGTAGCTGAGTACCTATAATGGCAACTTCGCTTACATCTCTTTCTCACTATTAGATACCCATGGATCTCAATGTGTATTCACTTCAATATAATGGTTTTCCTATGAGAGTTATTTTGCCAGGCGTGTAAGCATCAACACTTTCTATTTGTATTTCAGAATAGTCACATTATTTCAGAATCAGTTGTATTTCAGAAAGTATCAATTGAATTTCAGAGCAGTCAATCAAATTTCAGAGAGCATCAATTGTATTTCAAAATAGTCGATTGTATTTGAGAAAACGTCATTTGTATCTCATTACTCAATTTATAAAAATAATGTTCACTTTACAGAGCTCTGAACACCCTATGAATTCTCACATGGAATGTTTTTTTATGCACAATTCTATCTTGATCATTCTGAAATATAAATGACCCAGTCGAAAATACAAATGATAAATTCTGAAATTCCATTGACTATTCTGGAATGCAATTAACGCGTTCTGAACTATAAGTGACTATTCTGAAATACAGTTGACGCTTCCTGAAATACAATTGACTCTTCTGAAAAACAAGTGCCTCTTCTGAAAAACAAGTGACTAATCTGAAATACAATTGGAGCTTTCTGAAATCACATGGACTTCTGTAATACAAATGATGCTTTCTGTGATTGAATTGACGCTCTCTGAAATAAAACTGACAAATACATGGTGAGTCATGACTAACCAGCCATAGCCCAATGGAGGATAGAGAGAGTCAAGGTGAGTTGATATACAGAGTGTCTGTAAAAGGTTGTGACATGGCTCGGCTGTGGACTCCTGGGATAAAAACAAGTTGATTTTGGTCAACTTACCTATATCCAAAATCATCTCGTTGAGTTGGTACAAGGCATTGAAGTTTTAAATAATTTTGCTCATAAAAAGAGTAGGCTGAGATCAATTTTCATAATTTTTGGCATGGCATGTTCTGTGACTGTAAGTCACGTTTTGAGATGTTTTTGATCAACATCAGTGACCTGCAAGTGTTTCAAACAACCATGTTTCCGTACAAATTTGGTGATAACTTTTCAGAGATCAGACTAGAGACTTCCAGTTTTTTTTTTCCAGGAAAATATTCCCTTCAGAAATATTTTTTTGTATCGTGTTAATTATTGATAAGTCTTGAGGTTCATTTGCATATAAATAATTTCTGATCTGAGGCATCTTATGCATGTTTTACAAAAATGATCTGGTTGGGACATGGCTCGACTGTAGACTGCTGGGATAAAAATAAGTTGATTTTAGCCAACTTACCTATATCCGAAATCGTTTCGTTGAGTTGGTGCAAGGCGTTAAAGTGCCCACCTTAGGTACTGAATAGTTATCTCTAAATTTGTAACGCGAGAGTTTATGTAAAGCACGCGAGGACCGACTAATTAGATTAATTCTCAAAAATGCGCAGGATGCATCATATCAGAAATTATTTATTTGCAAATGAACCTCGAGACATCAAAAAAAAAATCTGATGAGAATATCTTTCTCAAAACTGGAAGTTTCCAGTCCGACCTCTGAAAAGTTATCACCAAATTTGTACGGCAACATAGTTGTTTGAAACACCTGCAAGTCACTGATGATGATTCTCAAAACGTGACTCACAGTCACAGAACATGCCATGTCAAAAATTATGAAAATCTACTCTTTTTGTGAGCAAAATTATTTTTTTCCAAAGAAACTTCAACGCCTTGTACCAACTCAACGAGACGATGCCTCAGATCAGAAATTATTTTTATGCAAATGAATCAACTTGTTTTTATCCTAGGAGTCCACAGCCGAACCATGTCCCAACCTTTTACAGGTATATGTGAATAAATATATTCTGCCTATTCATAACAGAAATACAGGGCATTATTTTAATTTGGGGCGAAACTTTCATGAACGATATTTCAGGAACGTCTCGATGTTTTCGCCTGAATTTCACCACCACCACCAAAATTTCCTCCAATTTCGATACATTTTCTGCATATCTTCGGAAGGTCTCTTATGGTTTTGCGAATAATTTGCCTATTACTTCTGATCATATTTGAAGCTGTAAGTATCCTCTCTCTGGTGTTGACTTCAGTCTGATAGACCAATTTTTTCATATATCTCCATAGATAATAGTCTGATACTGTGAGAATAGGGTACCTAGTGGGCCAAGAATGAGGGCCACCACGACCTATCCCGCGAGAGAATTGTTTGTCTAGGTATTTTCCCACTTGTATTGAGAAATGTGGAGGTGCCCCATCCTATCATGGGAAAATACCTATTTCAATTCATTTTCATACATCCATCACAGCCTTCTTTTGTTGTTTTTATCTGAATAATGAAAACACCAAACTCACAATTTGATTCGCTGATTGAGAGAGTTCACATGAAATGAGATCATATTCAATATTACCTCGAAATTTACTCTATGTGCTATGAGTTGGCACTTATATCTTATTTGGAACAAATATTTTACCTAAGCAATAACTTTTTATATCTCTTGTTCTCACGAAAGGAAATTCCTATAATGTCCGAAGAACATCGTGCGTACCTAGGGAGGATAGGGATAGGTATTGGAATTTTTCTTGAAAATTAGGTACTCATTTCCATGCTTTGAAAGGTCTCTTTAGGAAAAGTGAGTTCGATCCTGGAATTGTTCATCGAATAGAGTCTCATTCCAACGCTTATAATACACCGATATGCAAGAAATGGATGTAAATGAATTTGTCAACGTTGTGACTACAATAGCCAGTACGAAATCATTCAATCGTTCATCAGTATATCTACTCTTTATCAGCAAATAATGCTCTTTATAAATTGGTACAATAGTTATCACAAAGTATAATATGAAAACGTCAAATTGTAAAACAAATGAAAAAAATATAACTATACATTTACAAGACCGTGAGATTATTATTATTATAGTATTTTTTTCGATATTCTTTCACCAATTCGGTCGAAGTATGCCATGCAAATTGAAAAGCTACACTTGTAGTTTTTTTTCCTGATCTTTCTGATTCTGATGAAAGTTTTTCAAAAATATGATTCAGAACGTCGAAATTTTGACATTTAAAAGGAAATGAGTTTTCCAAGTCAGGCTCTGGATTTTTTTACATAGTATGCCATCGTGTGGTGTGTCAGTAGAGGTGAGTTGCTGGTGAATTTCAGACGATAACATCGAGACATTCCTGAAATATCGTTCATCAAAATTTTGCCCCAAATTCAAATAATGCCCTGTATTTCTTTTAAGAATAGGCAGAATACATTTTTTCACATATACAGTGTGTCCCTAGACCAGTGGGACAGTTGAATATCTCCTGAACCAATAGGAATTTTCAAAATATGATTCCACATCATATCGCATCATGAGTGCTAACTTCAGGAATGTATAAATTTTATACGAGGGGCGCAAGAAAGGCTCACAAAATCGAACATCAATTTTTTCAAATGGAACACTCCATATCGGCAACGTGGCAACGTGCATGAAAAAGACGTCTGAATTACTGTGCTATACAAACTAACCTTTTCATGAGCCAAAGTGATAATAAAATATCTACAAGTTCCACAACCAGTGCCATATACACTTGTGCATCACCTATGTAAGTACATAGAAGTTTTTCACATATCTCAGACTGTCAACAATCGAAAAACCCCAGTGAACTCGTCCGATACTGAACTTTGTACCCCGGAATCTCCGAACGCACAGCCGGCTACTGCATAGCGCTGATGCCAGATCAGAAATTTTTCTGGGGTGTTAATATTAAAAAATAAAATCAGTGGAAAATATCTCTTGAACATTTCTATTGGAAGAGATCCTTAACTAACTAGGAAAGAAAATGCCGGAAACAGGTATAACTGATAAACTCTATGATGAAATCCTGAGAAACAGAAACGAAATAAAAAGCTATATCGAGGCGAGCGAAACCCGACTCTTACTTAAATTTGAAGAGGTTAAAACTACAGTAGCCGAACTGAAAAAAGAAAATAAAAAACTTAAAGAGGAAGTGGAGAATCTAAAAATATCGCAGAACAAGAAAAACCTCGTACTATTCGGACTAAACAAAAAAATAGAGGACGTAAATCCAACAAATCTGTGTGCAACAATCAAGGAGCTACTTGACGTAGAGCTAAACGAAGGTGATTTCAGTGACTGCTACCCGCTTGGAAAAACCGAAAACTGTCCCATAAAAATAGAACTTGTGTCCAATCTGAAGAAAAAAATTATTTTGCAAAACTGCAAGAAACTAAAGGGAAAAAATATATCCATTTCCCACGACCTTACTGAAAAACAGCGTAGTGATAGCAAAATACTTAGAAGACACCTATTTCTTGCAAAACAGGAAAAATACGAAAACTCTTACATTAGAGGTGACAGACTTTATGTAAATGATATACCATACGGAGTGAATGACTTAATGGAAAGAGACTTCCAGGAGGATAAGCCAAATAGTGCGCCCGCTACCCCGACCATCAGAACCAATAAAACAGCAGAGCCTGCAAGAGAAGTGGAAGAGGTTCCGATTACAACTAAAACAGGAACAATAAAGAAAACGATTACAAACGCCGCAATTGAGACAAACAAATCGATGAAGACGCGGTCCACATCGACATCCACCAAATAAGCATCCTTGAAAATCCAACAACAAAACAAGACTCCGATCTCAATCCCTACGCCCACCTTAACTTGTTCGTTCTGAGTCCTGACTTTAATATTTTCTTTTCTTTTCACGAGTGCACCTACATGCAACAGGTATGTTATTGAGACACTATATAAAATAAACTAGACAAAAATGGATCCGTATGTGAGAGACTTTATTTTCGAAAAAATAGACAATTTTCAACTCAATGACGCTAATGAAGCAAAACAGGTCCTAGATATAAATAAAAAAATCGCCAATTTCAAAATCATACACACCAATATTAGAAGTTTGTCAAAGAACTTAGATGAATTTAAAATCTTTCTCTTTGAATTAAACTCGGACATTGATTGTATTGTGCTTACTGAAACTCACCAAATACCCGATATATCAATCCTCAAAATACCAAATTATATAACACTGTATAATAATGGAATATTAAATCGAAACGATGGTGTAGTAGTCTTCATCAAACCTGAAATATATCGTTCACATATAATTCTAGATGTTAGTGATTGTAGTAAGCTGATCCAAGTAAAGGCAGTAATCGATAACGAAATTATCATAATAAACACACTATATAGATCACCCTCTACCAAAAGTATAGACAAATTCCTAGAAGATCTAGAAAATATATTAGGAAATAATACAGAGGAATTTGAATACAGTCTGTTAATAGGGGACATGAATATAGATCTTTTACAAACTGATTCTTCGCATGACTACATAACTATACTAAACGAACTGGGATACATATCGGCAATCAACACTATCACACGACCCGCGTCTGGCACGTGCATAGATCATATTTTCTTGAACTCAAAAAATAATGAATATGATACAGTACTATCTGCAACCATAGAAACCAATATAACTGACCACTTCACAATAGCAATGCAAATCGTCTTGCCACATAATAATATAAAGATCGAAAAAAAAAACAAAAATAATAGATAGATAGATAGATAGATAGATTTATTAGTCCTTTGTGCTACATTATGTAGATGGGACAGGTCATATTTGTCAGGTATAATATATATGTATATAAGAATAAAGAAATTTTCAAGTAAAAAATATCACGTGACACACATTGTAAAACAAACAAATACATATTAAAAAAGTAAGAATAGAATAGATAAGTAAACAACATGCTAAAAACGTTACAATGACAGTGATCTGACATTACCAACTTCAAGTATAAATTCATCTACTGTGTAGAAGCATTTTTCTGATAGAAACACTTTCAACTGTTTTTTAAAAACTAGGGGGGGAAGTGTCTTTATATCGCATGGCAGTATATTGAAAAGACGGATACCAGCAAACATAGGAGACTTTCTATACTTTGTGTGATGGTGTTTTTGGGTGAGGATCATATGGTTATTCCTAGTATGGTAATCATGGACTTCCGATCTCGACTCTAGTTGCCTTCTGTTTCCGTGGATATACGTCAATGTTTTTAGAATGAACAAGCAAGCAACAGTTAATATTTTATTGTGACGAAAAATCTCTTTACATGACGTTCTGTAGTCTAGATTGAAAATTAGCCTCAGTAATGCTTTCTGTTTTATGAAAATTCTGTCCACTTCAGTTGCTAAACCCCAGACAGCAATGTTGTTGTAAATAATAGACTGAAACTTGGCGAAATAAATTGTTATCAGTGCTTTGGTATCTAATTTATTCTTAAGGGATTTGATGAGGTAATACGATTGATTCAATTTCTTGGATGTGAATTCTATATGTTCTCGCCAAGTGAAATGCGAGTCAATAATGGTACCTAAGAATTTTGTTGAACTTGTTAAAGCCAAGGATTCATTTCGGAAAATGAAATTGAAATCATGTAGGCTTCGAGATGAATTTGCAAATTCCATACAGACAGTTTTACTCATATTAACTATAAGTCTATTTTTGTAACACCAGTCATTAAATTCGTGTTGTACTGAGTTAACAAGGTTATGCATTTCTTCCGCTGTTTTACTTGATAGAATAATGGAAGTGTCGTCTGCGTAAAGGTATACCGCACCATTACTTATATTATTAGGTAGATCATTCACATATAATAGAAAGATTAATGGACCAAGTACACTGCCTTGAGGCGTCCCATTTGTTACTAGGTATTTATCGGACATTATATCATTCTGTTTCACCTGGAAATATCTATTTGTTAGGAAAGACACTATAAGATGATTTATGTTTCCTCGAATACCAATCTTAAATAGCTTATCTGATACGAATTTTATGTTCAAAGTGTCAAAGGCTCTACTCAAATCAAAAAATAGACCGACCACAATGTTTTTTTTATCCATTAAATCATGTACTTCTTGTACAAAATTGAGCGTTGCAGTCTCTATCGAGCGGTTATTTCTGAACCCATGTTGGCACTTTGTCATTAGATCGAATGTTTCCAAGTAATCATTTATTCTGCCAGATATAATTTTTTCAAAAATTTTTGAGAATACACTGATTATTGATATCGGACGATAATTCTCGATATTTTTACTGTCACCATTTTTGAGTATAGGGACAAGAACCGCAATTTTCAGCAGATCAGGATATTCTCCAAACGAAATACATAAGTTTATAATATGTGCTATAACTTCCGATAATATATCCACACATTCTTTTATTATTCTTGTGGAGACCTCATCATGTCCTGTGCTTTTCTTATTATCTAGAGAGGCTATAACTTTCTTTACTTCATCCGTAGTGACTGGTTCAAAAAACATGGTTGAATTGACATTTGGCATTGTGGTACAACTTACACAAATCAGCGAAGAAGAATTTAAACAAAAAATGAATGAAGTAAACTGGTACGAAATTCTTTCAAATGAAGAAGTAGAGACAGCAGCTTCCAAATTTATTGACACTATACAAGACGCCCTCAAATCCTCCGAACAGAGTAGGAAAATAAATAGTAGAAAATTCAGGAGAAAGGAATGGATAACAAACTCCCTAGTCAAATCCATCAACAAGAAAAATATGCTGCACAAAAATCTAAAAAAAAAAAACCAAACAATGAAACCCTGAAAAATGAATACAATAAATATAAAAACGCACTCAAAAAAGAAATAGAAACTGCTAAAATTAATTATTATGAAACCAGGTTGACAAACTGTGGAAATTCAAAGAACATATGGAAAACTATCAATGAACTCCTCAAGCCAACAAAAAATAATAACTCTATATCCCAAATAAATGTGGAAGACAAATTAATTGACAATCCCGAGAAAATAGCAGAACATTTTAATGATTTTTTCGTGAATATTGGTAAAAAATTGTCAAACAATATCGTCCTAGATAAAAATTATATAGAAAATAAAAAGATAAATCGAAATTCTATTTTCCTGTTTCCAGCCGAAGAAACAGAAGTTATAAACACAATAATGAGTCTTAAGAATAACAAATCTCCTGGCCCAGACGGCATAAAAGCAGAACTAATAAAATCCATTATACCTCAAATCATAACGCCATTAACACATATTATCAATATATCGCTGAGAACAGGAAAATTTCCTACTCTGTTTAAAAATTCTATGGTCACACCTATATTTAAAAGTGGAGAAAATACAGAGAGAACAAATTACCGACCAATTGCACTTATCTCTACCTTCAGCAAAATTCTGGAAAAAATCATCAAAAATAGGTTAACAAAATTTCTAAAGAAGCATGAGATCATATCAAACTCACAATTTGGATTTCAAGAAGGAAAATCAACGCAAGATGCAATTCTACACCTTACCAAAAAAATATATAATGCAATTGACAACAAAAAACCGTGTATTGGAGTATTCCTGGACTTGACAAAAGCTTTTGACACGGTCAATCACCAGATACTATTAGAAACTCTTGAAAGCATAGGGATAAGAGGTACGGCACAATCACTTTTCGAGTCATACCTCACTAACAGAACTCAAGAAGTAAAAATAATAAACTCACGTAGCAATAAAAAAATTGTAGAATGCGGTGTACCACAAGGAACGGTGTTAGGACCAGTACTATTCACGAAATACCTGAACAACCTATTCATGGTGGAATCTGAAGGGGATATTATAAGCTTCGCTGATGACACGGTCATCTTATACCAACAAGAATCATGGGAGAAATTAAAAATTAAAGTAGAGTCTGACCTTCCTGTTATTAAAAGATGGTTCGACAATTAACTACTATCAATTAATGTACAGAAAACCTTCTACGTGCCTTTCTGCAGCTACAGTTCGCATCTTCCGAATTACGATAGAATTAGTTTCCAAGATAACTTTTACATAAATTCTTCCAACTCGATGAAATACTTGGGGATAAAAATAGATAGCCACATGAAATGGGACGAGCAAATTACCTTTCTCCTTAAGAAACTAAGATGTGTACTATATAAGATAAAGCAACTGTCAAGAATATTCGGAGAAAATCGATTAAAAATGTTATACCACACACTTTTCGATCCCCACTTGACATACGGTATCATCGGATGGGGAGCAGCAACGAATGTCCACCTAAAGAAAATCGAAGTCATTCAGAAACGAATTATAAAAATAATATTTAAAAAGCCACCACGTTATCCCACAGAACTTCTATATCTAGAAACAAAAATATTTGACATTAAACAACTATACTTCTTGAGTCTGGCAACAAATCAATTCATAAATAAACAAGAACTACTTAGAAAAAATTATTAACAAAATACCAGAGGTCGTTACCTTTACCAAATTCCATTTGCTCACAAGTCAATATGCCAGAGAACTTACAGTTACCTAGGACCAAAGGTTTTCAACACAATACCAGATAGCCTGAGGAACGAGAATCGAATAACAAAATTCAAAGCACAAATAAAAAAATATGTCCTAGGAAATCCGCGCCAAAAAATTCATGAAGTTATAGATATGTAATAACAAGAATAATAATATTATACGAATATGATGAATATAATAAACACACCTACATATTCATTTTTGTGCATATATACACTTTTTACATATTTAGACATTGCTACATCTATGCACGTTACCTTACCTTTCCACACTTAAATTTTCAAATCGTAACTTCTGCAGTATAAATTTTACACATCTTAGTTTATAGAACAAGTAGACCCCTAATTAATAAGTATAAGTAGTATATAAGTATAGTATAACATGTTTAATTAATCATAATCTTTTAAACTATTGTATTTTATCTTTACATGAAACTCTATAAAATTGTATCTTCGCCCTATATCAATGTATCACATATTTTTTATATATATTTTACTCATTCCATATTTTATATATTATATTTCACTCTTTCTTATTTACTCTGTATAAACAAATCTATGTTAGTTTTATAAGAACCACTGTAGAATGCGTCCACAAACAAGCAGTCCACTGCTTCGTGGTATATTCTTCACCCCTGTACTATCATTTTTGTGAATAAATTATTATTATTATTATTATTATTATATATTTCAACATATCTGAATTCTCATTCTATTAGGCTTATTAACAGTTTTTTATTTTTGAAAATCCGACAAGGCGTTGCCAAGTTATACCAGTATTTCATGAAATGCAGACATTTTTTTTATAGACAAACCCATCATTTATACTACTAAGAATTTATGGAATCAATCAAGACTGTTGGAAGTCGGTGGCATATTCTATCATAATATATGAAATATTCATCTTCTTCGGAAGTTATACAGGGTGGTCAGATATATTATATGATTTTCACGAAATTCAAACTTTCTTCACATCAATTTTTCAAATAGTGCACCCTACAATATGTATGATTCTATATCCCATTGTTGGTTTGATTGCTTATGGTCAATAGTTGTGAAAGAGAGATGTGAATTTCATCATCAGCAAATGCAAATAAAAAAATGCAGTAAACTATTTATTCAACTGTACTTAACTACTAAAAAAACAGTCCCAACAAGAAAAAACTAACTTGACGAATAATTAGGCACAACTCTCTTTCACAACTATTGACCATAAGCAATCAAACCACCAACGGGATATGAAATTATACATATTGTAGGGTGCACTATTTGAAAAATTGATGTGAAGAAAGTTTGAATTTCGTGAAAATCATATAATATTTCTGACCACCCTGTATAACTTTCGAAGAAGATGAGTATTTCATATGATAGAATATGCTTCCGACTACCAACAGTCTTGAATGATTCCATAAATTCTTAGTAGTATGAATGATGGGTTTGTCTAAAAAAATGTCTGCATTTCATGAAACACTAGTATAACTTGGCAACGCCTTGTCGGATTTTCAAAAATAAAAAAATGATAATCAGCCAAGAGGGATGAGAATTCAAATATGTTGAAATATATGGGGTGTTCCATTTGAAAAAATTGATGTTCGATTTTGTGAGCCTTTCTTGCGCCCCTCGTATAAAATTTAGTCATTCCTGAAGTTAGCACTCATGATGCGATATGATGTGGAATTATAATATTTTGAAAATTCCAATTGGTTCAGGAGATATTCAACTGTCCCACTGGTCTAGGGACACACTGTATATCAACTCACCTTGACTTCCTTTATCTGCGATTAGGCTATGGCTGGTTAGTCATGACTTACCCTGTATATATCCCCTGAATCTCATAATGGATAATATCTTGTTATCGTAATTTTTTGGTGGTTACGACAAACTCAGATTAGTTAATGTGAATGAACTTATAGGGCACCAACTAGCTCATTAGAAAATAAACGATCCATTCATTTTCTCAACCATAACCATTCGGCACGAGTAACATTTCAATAAAATACTAAACAGAACAACATTGAATCTCCCTTCTCTCATTCACAGTTCAGACCTTCTTCGAACCACGTTTCAACCCTTCTGACTAGCGACTGTCGTCTTCTTTCTAGGAAAAAATCACACGGTTACTACCGCAAATAATAACCGGCACCGTCCGATGACCATAGGCGTAGTTACCAAATTTAGTGATTTTATTCAGAATACTACTCCGAATACTACTATTCCTACAACAATCTGGTTAACCGCTCTGAATACACAAATTTGCGAATCCGTTTTCAATTCAGAGTGCACTGAGGAAAAAATATGTAAGTTTGCGCGTTGAAAATGGATTCTCCTGACCCTCTGAAATGGTGGTTAAACTGGGATAATATATGACAAATGCATTTCACTATACTAGTAATGTAGGCGCCTAATGCAATAATAATAATAATAATAATGATGATAATCGTCTTTATTTCTTTCTAATACCTATATTATTAATTTACATTATTACACGTTGTTTTTCAAGCTTATGAAAGAAAAAGGCGGAGTTCTATTTATGTCAAGATCAAATCTCTAGTAAATTGATGCTGTTTGATACTAAAGGTGTTAGGTATGTTGAATGTCTTATCCACATTCAGCTACTAAATCACTTTTTCTACTCACATATCTAAAATGGCATTTATCGTACGGATATGTACCACGCTAAATGATCGATTAATCACGGATTGTCGATCTGTGATTTATTCAAAATATTAAACACGTTACCATGGCAACACGATTTCTTAAACACATCACCATGGCAACACAGTTCATTAAACACACCTTCAGTCGTGTTGATTGTTGCCTGCCTGGCCTGTCAATTGTAAGAGCTGTCAAATTTCATTTTCGAATTTTGTGATAATCAGACTTTTTCAAACAATTTCTGTTCTTATCAGTTTTCTCATCGAAAATGTATGCAGTTGCAGACGAAAGTGACAGTGAAATCGAAAATGTTCCAATTGGTACACCACCAGAAATATTACATGCAGCAGCCACAGCTTCGGACAAATTGCTACCACAAAAATCTCGGAGTCAATACGAACGCGCATACAATCTTTTTATGGAGTGGCGGAGAAAGAAACAAATAATTTCATTCTCAGAGAATGTTTTACTAGCATACTTCCAAGAACTCTCTGCAAAAATGAAGCCCTCATCTTTATGGGCAATTTATTCTATGTTGAGGATGACGATTAATGTGAAACACAATATAAATGTAAGCAAATATGCAAAGTTGTGTGCATTCCTGAAACGCACATCAGATGGATACAAACCTAAGAAATCAAAAACTTTGACCCCTCAACAAATCAAAGAGTTCTTAACTTCTGCGCCAGATGAGAATTTCTTATTTACAAAGGTAAGCAAGCTATTTTCCAGTGAACTGGACCATTTACAACCAATATTACGTACGTGTTTTGTTGGTTGCATAAAATTTGTTGCATTTTATCATGTATTATGGTCTTATTGATTTTATTGCAGGTTGGGCTAATATTTGGAATAATGGGAGCTTGTCGGAGAGAGGAATTATGGAAAATTGAAACAACTCATGTTCAGGACATGAATACTGTTGAAATATATCAACCATTCTGTACTATTTCCGTGGCTATACTTATAGTTCTACTTTGGCAACAGCGGCAACAGCGCATATGATATCCTGTACAAACTTTGCTACATTTTACGCGCCAATAAAGTCAGTCTGTGCTGAACACTCAGATAACGTGTTTCATTTATCAGGTTATGGGCCCAGCCTAGACCCGCAATAAAAAGTTGAAACTAAAACGTGAGTTGCACAAGTATGGCTGTAAATTATTCAGCGAGTGTTCCTAAGTTAAAAGGGAGAGAAAACTACGCTGATTGGGCTTTTGCAGTGGAAAATTATTTGCTGTTGGATGGCCTTGACGGTTGTATTAATGGTACAGTAACAGACGCCGTTGCAATTGGTAAAGCGAGAGCTAAACTAATCTTAACGATTGATGCCCCTTTATTCGTTCATATAAAGGAAGCAGACAGCAAAGGAGTTATGGGATAAGCTGAAGGCGTTATTCGACGATTCAGGCTTCACAAGAAGAATTGGTTTATTAAGAATGCTAATTTCTACAAGACTGGAGAATTGTGATTCAATGGGTTCCTATGTCAATCAAATAACTGACACAGCGCAGAAATTACGTGGAACTGGTTTCAAAATCGACGACGAATGGGAGGGATCGTTACTTCTAGCTGGTTTACCAGAAAAGTTTTCGCCAATGATAATGGCGATCGAATATTCTGGAATGGACATAAGTACCGACGCCATTAAAACGAAGTTGATGGACATGGAACAGGATGTACCAATCGGTAATACAGGTAGCGCTTTTGCCAGCAGAACATTTGGTTACAGGAGACCCAATGTTGCCAACAATAACAGTGGTCACTCTGGTTGTTCTGGTTCTGGTTATCAGTCAAGTGACAACCGATCCAACACCAACGTCACCAGTCAGTCAAATGTCAGAAATGTCAAGTGCTATAAATGCAAACAGCATGGTCATTTTAAAAACAAATGTCCTAATAGAGATGAAAAACATCGCACAGGATCCAATGCTTTTAGTGCAGTTTTTTTAACGGGACATTTCAATAAAAATGAGTGGTACATTGATTCGGGTGCAAGTTCAAACTTGACAGTTAATGAAAGTTGGCTAGAAAATGCAACAGAAAGGAAGGATTCCCAAGAAATAATGGTGGCTAATAGAATGAAACTTCCAGTTACATGCTCAGGAAATGTCAACATTGTAACAAGTGTGAAAGATGAAACCCATAGAATTAGTATTAAAAATGTCTTGTGTGTGCCAGAGCTTACCACTAACTTATTATCAGTGAGTCAACTGATAGAAAATGGCAATACAGTTGAATTTGAATCAGAAGGATGCAAGATCTTTAACAGTCAGAAAGTACTAGTGGCTACAGCAGACTTAATCGAAAATGTCTATAGATTAAATGTCAAAAACCAAGAAAAATGTTTATTGGCAGCTGCAGTCACAGATGAAACTTGGCATCGTAGATTTGGTCATATAAATTACAGAGATTTGAAGCAGATGAAGAATGGCATAGTAGATGGAATCATCTGTAAAGGTGAGATAACAAGTGATTGCAAAAATTGTGTGGTTTGTTGTGAAGGAAAACAATCCAAATTGCCTTATACACACAAGGGCACAAGAGCATCTGATCTTTTAGAGGTTATACATGCAGATGTGTGTGGACCCATGGAAGCTCGATCCATTGGTGGTTCGAAATATTTCTTAATATTCGAAGATGACTTCAGTCGCATGGTATTTGTGTACTTCTTGAAGATGAAAGATGAAGTGTCAGATTACTTCAAAGAATTTAAAATTATGGTTGAAAACCAGAAAAATAAGAAAATAAAGACTTTGAGGACAGATAATGGAGGAGAGTTTTGTAACGGTGAGCTGGAAAAATTCCTCAAAAATAATGGAATTGTACACCAGAAAACCAATCCATATAATCCTCAACAAAACGGTCTATCTGAAAGGATGAATAGGTCCTTAGTTGAAAAAGCAAGGTGCTTGCTATTTGATGTTGATCTAGATAAAAGGTTCTGGGCAGAGGCAATACACACAGCCGTTTACCTGAAAAATAGATCAGTTGCATCTGGATTAATGGATAAAACACCTTTTGAAGTTTGGACTAACAGGAAACCTGATGTGAGTAACCTGAGAATATTCGGCAGCAGTGTCATGGTTCATATTCCCAAAGAGAGAAGGATAAAATGGGATAAAAAATCTGTAAAAATGATATTAGTTGGATATGGTGAAAACACGAAAGGTTACAGACTATTTAATCCGAACAATAACTCAGTTGTGACAAGCAGATGAGATGTTGTGATCATTGAAAATACAGAAGAGGAGGCCAAGATCGCAATAAGTTTGGAAAAATCTTCAGAATCAAAAACTGAGGAAGTTGATGAATCACTCGATTCAGTGGGGGAAACCAGTGCTACAAATCACAGTTCATACAGTTTAGGTAACGGTCTTGATTCTTCTGGTGAAATATATGAGGATGTTGATGAGGACGTATCGCCTGATTATGATCATCCACTAGAAGAGACACCTACAGAAGTAGTAAGAAGATCTGAAAGAAAACCTATGGTCAGGAAATTTAATGATTATGTAACATACATGTGTTTCGATAGCACCAAATTACATGGAGATCCAACAACGGTTGCAGAGGCCATGTCTAGGCCAGATCACCAGAAGTGGAGGGAGGCTATGACAGAAGAGTTCCAGTCATTTGAGCAAAATGAAGCCTGGGAACTAGTGGAGGAGATGCCAGAAAACAGCACAGTTGTGGAATGCAAGTGGGTGTTCACTCAGTGAAAACAGAATGAGGTATCGGGCTAGGTTAGTAGCAAAAGGTTTCACACAAAAATCAGGGATAGATTTTGATGAAACGTTTTCTCCTGTGGTTCGACATTCAAGTCTAAGATTGTTGTTTGCACTATCTGTAAAATTAGATTTAGATATATGTCATCTTGATGTAACCACTGCTTTTTTGAATGGTGATTTAGAGGAAAATGTCTATATGAGACAACCTGAATGTTTCATCAAAGAAAATGATAAAGTATGTAAATTGAAAAAGGCCATATATGGGTTAAAGCAGTCATCTCGAGCCTGGAATAAGAAGGTGGATGATGTTTTAAGACATATTGGGTATGTAAAGTCGAATTTGGAGCCCTGTTTATATATTCAATGTATGAATTCTAATGAAAATAGTTTCATGACAATTGTAGCATTATATGTAGATGACTTTTTTGTTTTTTCTAATGATAAAAGAGAAACTGAATATTTGAAGTCCGAACTCAGCTCTAGGTTCAAGTTGAAAGATTTAGGTGAGGTTAAGCAGTGTCTAGGAATGAGCATAGCCAGGGATAAGGAAAGAGAAAGTATAACTTTGAGTCAGAAACATTTCGTTGAACAACTGCTAACAAAGTTCAATATGGTAGACTGCAAATCAGTCAGTACACCTATGGAACAAAATGTAATTTTTGAATCTAATGATACAGCAAATAACTTTCCTTATCAACAGCTAATTGGAAGCCTAATGTATTTAGCTGTGTTAACCAGACCAGATATAGCTCACAGTGTAAGTTATCTGAGCCAGTTTAATAACTGCTACAATGAAAGTCACTGGAAAAGTGCAAAGAGAATTTTGAGATACTTACAGGGTACAAAAGATGTTGGACTAGAATTTAAGAAAAATTATTGTAACTTGCAAGGATTTGTTGATGCTGATTGGGCAGGTAATTTAGTTGATAGGAAATCTTATACTGGTTTTGTTTTTAAACTTTCTAATGCTGCAATTTCATGGGAAAGGAAAAAACAAAATACTGTAGCATTATCTAGTACAGAAGCTGAATACATGGCATTGTCAGAAGCTGCTAAGGAAGCTATATATTTGAGAAATTTAATTAATGAATTAACAGGTCAGTTGTATTGTATAACTTTATTCAATGATAGCCAGAGTGCTCAAAAATTATCAGTAAATCCTGTACTTCACAAAAGATCAAAACATATTGATGTGAAGCATCATTTTATTAGGGAAACTGTAAATGATGGTTTAATCAAGCTGAGTTATTTACCAACAGCAGAAATGCCAGCTGATATTTTGACTAAAAGTTTAGGCTCTGTTAAGCACATGAAATTTGTTAAAGATTTGGGTATTGTTTAATTTTTTTTTGGTTCATGTAATTGTAATGTAAACTAGAATGATTGATATAGTGGGGGTGTTGAAATATATCAACCATTCTGTACTATTTCCGTGGCTATACTTATAGTTCTACTTTGGCAACAGCGGCAACAGCGCATATGATATCCTGTACAAACTTTGCTACATTTTACGCGCCAATAAAGTCAGTCTGTGCTGAACACTCAGATAACGTGTTTCATTTATCAAATACTGCACTTCTGGTGCATATTCCTGACACAAAAACCAAAACTGAGCGTCAATTCGTTATTGGTGATAGTTTCTATAAGATATGTAAGAAATATATAGAACTCCGCCCACCAAATGTAGGAAATAATCGATTTTTCTTGAACTACCAGCGAGGAAAATGTACAAAGCAAGCAATTGGGATAAATAAATTTGGCATTATCCCAAGTCAGATAGCAAGATTTTTAAATCTGCCAAATCCGACTTCATATACGGGGCACTGTATGAGACGATCATCAGCAACAATTTTGGTAGATTCCGGTGCGCATATAACTGCTCTGAAGCGCCATGGGGGGTGGCGATCCACTACTGTTGCAGAAGGTTATATAAATAGATACTTCTATAAATAATAAAATAGAAACAGCTAAAAAAATTGGTGATGCAGTTCAAGGCATCAGTTCTGCAACCGTAACCTCAAATTTTGACATCAACGATGAAATAAGAGAGATCAACTCACAAAATGGAAGTGATACTAACATCAATATGAATATTATTATGTATGAAGCCAGTGGTGGAAATCTGGAAAATACTCACTTTGGGAGAGAAGAGGTTGATATCATTCAGTAACTGCCAGAATGTATCTAATATAACCGTTAATGTTCATCTGCCCAAATAGAAATTCTGATTATTATTTATTGTAAGTTCATATTAAAAATAAAAAATATTATTATATGCTGTTTCAGTATGTGTTCGTAGAAAAAGTATAGTATGTAACGCGTTTATAAACTCTTCTAGACACTCGTTTGTTAAACACTCGCTCCGCTCTGCTCCGCTCGTGCTTAAAATACTCGTTACTAAAAGGACGTTTATAACACTTTTTACATAATATACTATTCTGGGGGACATGTGGACAGACATTATTCAATAAAATGAAAACACTTTAAAACAAAGTCGTCCAAATTTTATTCAGGCTCTATTACAGAACATCAAGTGAGATACCATATACAATATAACCAAGATACTGCCTATTCAAAATATTCTAGAAATCGAACAAACAAAATTTGCATACAAGGTTATAAATGTAATACCAACTTCACGTTTGTTAATACTCAAACACATAATAATGTATTTTTGGAACCTGTATGTAATAATATTGGGCTAAATAATCCCATTACACTATGTATGAAAACTTATAACACGCTCCCCAAGGAAATAACAGATGGCCCTAATATCAGGATATTTAAGAATAAAATAAAAAGTTTTCATACTTGCATACTCAATCAATGATCGGCATAAATCTCTTCTTCATTTCTCAATCCCATAATTACTGTTAAATTTCAAGTTACATGTGTATTATACAATTCTTAAGTGCATTTTGTATAATAATATTTCGTTGTTGTATTGTTTATAAAACAATTATGTGACTATATTGTTTAGCTAGTTTTCCGAGACCAGCATGTCAGTGTTGCTTTGGATACCTTTTTTCATACGTTTTTATGACTGTAGCCATTGCTGCAATATTCGAATAAAGTCCCTAAAAAAATGGAAAAACGTCCTCATGGAAGGACTGAGCTTTTATCTCGAGTGAATGATATTGCCGACTTCCTTAACGCAAGTTCTATACAAGGTGTTTTTGAAATAAGTGCACATATTCAAGGAATATTCCCATGATATCAGATTTTTTCCAATTCTTTTAATCAACGAGAAGTTTCATCCCAAAAATTGAACAAAATACGAGAAAAAAATCAAGTACGCCACTTTAAAACAATTTGAATGATTGATCTCCGCGTGATTGTGCCTACCGCATGGAAATTTCAACAGAGGTGACGTCAGATTTGCTACAGTATAGAACTTTGAGTGGCAGAAGGGGTCTAACCTCAAATTTTATTTTGATCCCTAAATTTTTTTAATCATTTATTTACTTTTGTCAAGTGTTCCGGGAATAGGCATGATGCATATTATTTTGCAGTTATTTCGATCAAGTCTTCTTGGGCGAACAAAACACTCACTTAGGTTATGACAGTGACATGAGCTTCAAGAGCAGAAGGTAAAATTTTCTTGATTTTTGTTGAATTTTAGTTTAGTTTTCCGTATAATGTATACTCAAACTGAAAAAGTGGATATGTTGTTATTGTTTGAAGAATGTCACAGAAATTCAAGGAATGCTGCTGAGTTGTATGCTCATATCCCAATCGGCAACATCCATTCCATCAGTATTTTCCGTATGTTGAGAATCGATTTAGGCAAGTGGGAAATCGAGAGGCAGAACAGCCGTTTATCATAAATGAGGAGACTGAGATTAACGTTCTTGGAGTTCTTGCTATGGTTGAGGTTGACAAAACGGTTTCTTTAAGCACCTTTAGCAATTTTAAGGCGAATTTACTTCCAACAAGATGGAGCATCCCCTCATAATACCAGATACGTTCTTGGTTACTTAATAGAGCATTTTAATAATCAAGTTATTGCAACCAATGGACCAGTACGGGTTGCCTGCCCGCTCACCGGATCTGACTGTGCTAGATTTTTTCATTTGGGGATATGTTGAAAAAAGGGTCTACTATGCAACAGCCCCAGCCACTCTCGAAATTTTAGAAGGAAGGATTCTACAGGCATTTAGAATTATAACGCCACAAATGTTACGAAACGTGTGGAGAGAAACAATTGAACGAGCTGAAATGTGTCTTGAACAAGGAGGAATGCACTTTGAAAATTTACTATAGTGAAAATTTTAAGAAATTAGAAAATTGAAAAAATGTAAGTGCATCGCAGAAGTTATTGTTAATTTTGTTAAATTTGTTGATCCAATCGCAAATAAATTAGTACCGTTAGATTCGTCAAAATATCCTTTTTTCGGAAAGTGCTGACAAAAGAAAAACGAATCATCATCCATGGCACACTTGACAACAGTAAATAAATTATTATGAAGTGTTTTCGTCAGTAATATTCAATTTATGTTGTTATTCGTAATCCAATCGCAAATAAATTAGTATCGTTAGATTCGTCAAAATATTCTTTTTTCGTAAAGTGCTTGTCAAAAAATGGTCGCCATTTGAAAAATAATAGTTAGACACGAAAATGTAATTTTGCTAACTTGTCTTATTCATATCTATCATACTTGTCACTAAAACTTCGCGATTGTAATTTTCTGATATCACCTGAGGTCCTTAGATTAGTTTACTTCAAATCATGGCCACCTAGATGTACTTTCAAAAGTGACTCCGAAGGAACTAAGTAGACACAAAGACTTTCGAAAATGTCACATTCTGATCTAGAATTGTCTCAGAAATCCAAAAATGTTACAATATACAGGGTGTTCTATTTAAAAATTTTGAACCGGAGCCATTTCCGGTGAAACCGGAAGTGACCGGAGAATGAAAAATATGTGAAAACTGTCCTCTTCACAAACCATTTACCTATACCAAATCACATTCTGATACACCTAATGGTCTAGAAGTTATGACTTGTCTCATAGATTCGTTGACACCCGTTTTAGGTTTAGTTGCTTCGTTTAGAAATTTAAAGTTGGTATATGATTTTCGATCCTATCCTGATTAGGAATTTTTGTTTCCTTCGGTTGATATCATTCATCCCCGAATTTAATAGTATCTTTCATGATGGCGGGTCATTATTACTTTCGAACAAAATCTCTGATATACCGAGTGATTTAAAATTCGATGTAAATATTTTATTATTAGGCTTATTGGGATTCACCACGCCAAAATGTGGAAGATACCATACTCTGGGAATACCTACATTAATTTCATCGCCAGTTTTCTTATGTATCCCTTTTTCAAGTAATCTTCCAATTTTTGGCAGTACTGTTCAAAATATGATTTATTTTTAAACATTTTCCTTTCAATGCAAAGAAGTCTATTATAAGCATTAGATTTAAATTCATGATGGACTAAATCGTCTTTTCGCCATATTAAACTTGTTCCATACCTCTTTCCATCTTTCAAGTACCTTGTTGTGTTTTCCAAAGTTCTAAAGCTCTTCGATGAGAAGCATTAATTCCTTTATTAGTTACAGAAACACCAGTAGCATCGATTGAAAATTATTCTTTAACTGATCTCTCCAATTCGTTTTCATTACTGCAGTCGCAGATATGACAGTAATTATGTCTATTCACATTGTTTTCTCGTACATTTCCATGGATAGCCCAACCCAAAACAGATTGAGTTGCCACTGCGCTTTTTTCATGGCCCTGATATACTTTTCGTGCTACCGTAAGATGAAATTAGCCTGGCCTGTAAGAACGGTCGGGTTTGCATTAATCAAGTCTTCAATTGGTAATCCTTGCAGATGTGAGCAATTTTTTAAATTACCCAAAATTGTATTGTATTGTGTAATACAATTCTGAATTCAGCTCTCCATGAAAAATGCAATAATAGAATAATATATAGGGTGTTGGTATCACTCTAACGTGGATCACCCTGTATATTTGATTAATTTATCTATATTTTATATAAAATCGACCTGTTTCAGGAGATTCCTCAGAAATGGATAGTTTGGCTGAACATGAATTCATTCAGTACTTTACGAAAGCACCGTATACAAAATATTAACAATCTAAATGTACACCTTTTCCCGGCTGTAACCCAGTATACAGGGTGTCAATTTGAAAACTTCCCACCCTCAATATCTCCCTCCAAGTCGATAATATGGAAAAATGAAAAGACAGGTCGATTTTATTTTCGAGGGGGACATGGTTCTAAAATATTTTCAGCCCCGCGGCGTTGCCGCTTCTAACGAAAAGAAGCAACAACTTTGTTATTTCAAATGGAACACCCTGTATTTTATTGCATTTTTAGATCCTCACTGAAAAGCTGATTTCATCAATGTATCACACTTGGGGTCTAGCAGGAATGATTACAGAGATAAAGGGTGTTCAAAATCGAGATTTTACAACTTTAGGATTTTTTTGAGTCGAAACTATTCATTATTGGTCAAAACGGCTTTTATGTCCCTATCTCAACTTTTGATTTACTATCTACTGACATTTATTTGAAACAAATACAGGGTGGTTCAAGATTCAGACTTTTGATCACCCTGTATTTGTTTCAAATAAATGTCAGTAGATAGTAAATCAAAAGTTGAGATAGGGACATAAAAGCCGTTTTGACCAATAATGAATAGTTTCGACTCAAAAAAATCCTAAAGTTGTAAAATCTCGATTTTGAACACCCTATATCTCTGTAATCATTCCTGCTAGACCCCAAGTGAGATACATTGATGAAATCAGCTTTTCAGGGAGAATCTAAAAATGCAATAAAATACAGGGTGTTCCATATGAAATAACAAAGTTGTTGCTTCTTTTCGTTAGAAGCGGCAACGCCGCGGGGCTGAAAATATTTTAGAACCATGTCCCCCTCGAAAATAAAATCGACCTGTCTTTTCGTTTTTCCATATTATCGACTTGGAGGGAGATATTAAGGGTGGGAAGTTTTCAAATTGACACCCTGTATTTGATGATGATAATTCGAAATATGCTATTGGATAAATTGAATTAATACAGGGTCATGCCAAAGTGCACCAACATTTTCGGGATTTCTTCAAAAGACTAGCAAAATATGGAAAATTTGGAAAAATAATCAAAAATGATTATTGATTATATTGTATTAATACAACACAGGTCAGTCAATGAATGGGTTCCAGAGGACATGAAAGAGGACAGAATTTTTGTCACCAGGGATTTGTTCAGAGTAGTTAGGAAGTGAAAATCTTTTTCGACTTACTACTTATTCATATCTCGAAATAGGGACGTCATAGCAAAAAACAATTAATCTGAAATTGAAGACGATTATATTTCCTACGGAATTGTATCAAGATATTTTTTTCATATCCCTCATCGTTTTCGAGATATTCCACATATGAGAAATGCTTTCTTATGATACGCAATTCGACAAATATTTCCTTGCCGCCGCTCAGCTTCAAATTTTACAGGAAGAACATTGTATAGGATTATGAAGCGTTGGATCCAGTGCTCGGTCCAGCGGGGAATTGCAATTGAAAATAAAAATAAATAAAAAATAACTCTCAAAAGGGGGTATCATTCGATATATTCGGGTCGATTCTGTTCGCACATTGCTATAAACCTTGCTGTTCAAGTCATATTGCTATCCTCCTAACTCATAACAATATGGTTATAGCATTACGTATTCTGTTCGTACTGTTATAGCAAGGTTGGTTATAAATTTTCTTCCAGCAATATTGTTATCAAGAACTTCAATAATCGGTGAATTCAGAGCTGACAACACTGTATTTCATGACTTTTGTGTGAAAAAGAAGAAGTTAACCTTACTTTCATTTTTCTGTCAATGTTTTTCACTTTTGTATCAGAGAGGGGCCACACGAGCGTTTATGCAACGCACGTTAAAACGGACGTTATTTTGGAACGCGCGACAAATCTTCCGGCCACACGAGCGTTTAGTTACGAGCGTCAGTTTGTTTAGTATACATGTGACAGTCATGGAAGGTCCGCAGGATGTTGCCGCATTTCTGATTTTATACCTAGATCTACGTAAAAAAAAGCAGGCTAGGAAAAAACGTAAATGGTGGGTTCATCCCATAAACAGTGAGAGGTTCTTAAGTGGATCATTTTATACTCTCTATCCTCTCAAGCTGTAGTTTTCTTATTCCGGTCCTTGTACTCCTCATTAGAAGTATCCCAAAGCACGGGACGTTTTTGGACCTCATTTATGATCACTTCTATATCCATGTTTGATATAATGAATCAAAAACAAGTCCAAAACATACGATAACAACGTCTACGATAGTCTACGATGTCTACGATAGTCTACGATACGGACAACTCAACCGTTAGCTGTTGCCAGATCACAAAAATACTGCCAGTTTCGTATAATCGTCAGATAGACGCGCGTTAAATTGAATATCGTGTGGCTACGTATATCTGACCATGTGTTGAACAAGAACGCGCGCTGTGTCCACCAACGGGCGTACTAGAGGTGCTGAGCGTTGACAATGAATAACGCGCGACGACTTGAGCGCGCGTTGGTGGTGTGACCGACGCATATCACGCTGGTGTTATTCTACAACGTCCGCTACAACGCGCGTTACAACGTCCGTCATTTAAACGCTCGTGTGACCCCTCTCTTAGGCATTCCAGAACACGTGAGTTTTGACATATTTCTAATGGCCGCCTGTAGGCACACAAATATTTTTTGTCGATTTAAGTAGCAGCGGTATAATCTTGGGTAGATATATCAAATAATGATAATGGCTGTTTTGAATAAAAGTGGATATTTATAATCCTTGGATCACTATAACAAAGATATTGCGACACGAAAGTATGTGTGCCTACAGTCGGCCATATTGATTTAGATGGTTTGACAGCATCTTGGATAGGTCAATTTTGTCCTACTGTTTTAATGAAATATGTCTGTGAGGAATAAAAAAACTAATAAAGCACAGATGGAAATGATTGTGAACTTCTTGGAACAAAATAGAGTACTAGTAACCGGAAAAACGCATCCCTTGAATCCTAGTGAGCTTGATGATAAGTGGGAAGAATTAACAGTATTATTGAATACTGTTGAAAATGGGGCCCGAAAAGAAAAAAAAACAATGGAAAACCGTAAGTACCTATACAATTCAGTACAATATTGCACATTTTTATATAGGTATCATTTGTACTCATGTACCTACTTAGTTATCAAATTTATCTTTTTTCAGTACTTATATGAATGGAAATCAAAAACTAAGAAGAAAGCTCGCTTGAATTATAATTCTATCAGGCAGACAGGTGGTGGTGGATATATTTGCATGGACTTAGGAGATCTTGAAAATCGGCTTATGGCAATTTTTGGATGGATTCATATAATTGGATGTCCTGAAGCACCACCTGAGGTAGACCCTGATGGTGAAGAGGTTGAAAACATAGAAATAATACTCATGGAAGCTAATAATGGAAGTCAGTCTCTTGAGCTTAGTATTGAAAATGACATACCAATTATCGAACCAGAGATAGCTACATCTAAGAAAAATGAAGCAGGTATAATATAATTAATAGGTAGTTGTAGTGTACAATGACATTTGGATATTATATCTTTGAATATACCATGAAATAATTCTTCTCTGTATATTCTGTCAAATATTTAGGTAGGTAAAAGTTCTATGTTGAAATTATTGCTTATAGAAATAATTTTTGTTACAGGTGCTACTTTCCCAAAAATTCCAATTCCACAGAGGAAAAAAAAAGTTAAGACAATTAGTTCTTCCACAAAGCTGGAGAATTCTGCTATGCTTTATAGCCATAGCACTGAACAAATGGCTATAGCAGTCAAAGAAATGGCTGCTGCAATTTCTCAGCTTGCAGAAGCTCTCTCAAACATTGCCACAGCCCTGATCAAGGAAAATACCTCTTGTAAGCCCTGATGTTCTTCAACAACTTTATTTTTGAAATAATTATTTGATTTTTTGTTAATATGAGTGTGATAATGAGATTTGTTCTTTTTTTTGCACTTTCAGAATATATATTTTTTTTTTATGTATTTACAAATTATTATATTGTAGTTCATTACATCCCTTGTATGAGGTTCACTACTTGTTGCCTAACATATCTTCCTTCTGTGAGCTCATCAATATCTGAAACACAAGAGAAAAGTCCAGTTACTGTGTATTTTAACTTCCTAGAATTATTGTAAATTTCATATTTTTGATCATATCAAATCTCGAATTTGTTACCATTATCCATTCTATTCTGGCCATCTTGAGGAAGTGGATTATCATCATCTTCATTCTCTTCATCATTTTCATATTCTTCATCTGGTAAATTATAATTTCTACAGATGTTGTGTAAAACTGCACATGAACAAATAATTCGAGCAGCAACATTATGTTTATAATGGAGAACTCTGTCTTTTCTGAGACATCTGAAACGTGCTTTCAGAACACCAAAGCCTCTCTCCACAGTGTTTCTTGCCTGTCGGTGCAGTTGATTGTACTGGTCTTCAGGGGTATTTGGTAAAGCATTTAAAATAGGTGTCAACATCCAAGGTTGGATGGGATAACCTGAATCCCCCAGAAGATAACAATTTCTTCTTCCTTCCAAATATTTTCTCCTCAGATGTGCTTGTATTGCGGATGTATTCCATATTGCTGAATCATGTACAGCTCCAGAATACAGTGCATTTATATTGGTAATGATTAGTCTTGCATCAAAAATCTTAAAATTATAAAATTACATGAATTTCCTATTTGTATGTAGAACTAGCAAATATGTTGTGGCACAATGAAAAAAAACATCCAGTATTTATAAACTACTTTTGAAGCAAACCCAATTTTTTAACTCTAGTCGTAAGCAAGAAATGCATGTTGTGCATGACCCATTTCATAACTTTTTGATCAAGTTATGAAGATTATTCAAATGCACAAATGTTCAACTTTTCAATAACTTCCAAATGGTAGGTAAATAAATGATTTGAATCATTATTGTTCCTTTTTCAGATATTTTCAGATATTAGGTAGGTACTATTAATTGTGATTGTCCAAAATGATGGTCATCTTCTTATAGGTGAAAAACTTTTCATTCTATACTTACAGCTTGAACATTCAAACTATGATAGCCCTTTCTATTGATATAGGCCACTGCAGGATGTATAGGATCATTGATCTTTGGTGGTACTATTGCAATGTGAGTGCAATCTATTGCACCAATTACATCTGGAAAATTCAAATTCCCATTCATGAATCTGAAAGTAATTTGGTAATTAAGTACCTAGACTGTTATAACTACTAATTATTTATTTACCCATCCTTAGCATTTCTCACTTCCTCTGCACTGGTAGGAAATTTGATATAACGTGGCAACAAATGATTTGAAATTAGGCTAGAAATATTGTTGATTATTCTGCTCACAGCAGGTTGACTTATGCCCAGGTTGATATCCTGCCCAATAGTGGTCTGGTAACATCCATGGCCAAAGAATAAAAGACTTGCAAATACCTAGAAATGTATATACTGGGAATGATACCAATATAAATGATCAAAAACGTTACTTGAAGGTGGAATGGAATGGTATCTCTTCTTGTTGGTTCATCAACAAATGCTGATAGTTCATCTATCAAGTTCAGTGCTGCAGTCTTATTCAAACGAAACAGTTTTTGAAATTTTTCATTAGATAGTTCAAATGGGTTGCTGGCATCACGTATATTTCGGAAATGTATTCTGTGCATTTCTCTGAAATTGAATAAATAATCATTGATGCGAATATATCTCCATGAAAACAATGCTTTCCAAACTCACCTGTTTTCAATATTTTCGAATTCATTGAAAAAGTCTAAATGAAAATATATTGGATTTCCAGCCATATGTCACCTTGTTGTTATATAGAAAGCACAAAAATGATCTTGCCATCTCAACAAGATTTATAACAAGATCTCTTTAACACTGACAGGTAACATGGTTCAAAATCCTCGATCAGAATAGCACTTTTCAAGATCTGGTTGTTTACATTGCTATCATAGCAATAACTTCTCATAACAATATTGCTATTCACGAACAGAATCGACCCGATTGTCTCCAATTGGTCAAAAGTTTCAATAATTTGAATATTCCGGGAATTCTGGATAAGTTCCAGTCTATCATTTTCAGTCTCAAATATTCACGAAGCGGTTTATTGTTCATCAATATTATTGGATTCAAAAGAATGACCTTTTTTGATAAGTTCTTTGTTTTGCTCTTCAGTGTGTGAAAATAACTTCCTTCATATTGAATTATCAAATAATTGTTCATTTCAAAAAGTCTTATTATAAGAATTATAGTATATCATTGACAATCATTATGGCAATCAACATGAATCAAGGTTTTGTGGTTCTTGCTCTCCTGATGGGACGAGAGGTTCCTGGAATTGAATAGGTTGACTCATAATCGTTTTCTTCTTCCACGAATATTATTAATAATTTGAAACAAAACATCGAAACTGTTCTCAAATATTTATATTATAAAAGACACAAGCGGAGTCCCGGTTTTCGTAATTTTCAGTTCATTCGAACAGTTTTCTATTGTGAAACTGCAACGTAGAAGAGAGGAACATAATAATTTGATAACCTTATATAAAATAATAAATAACTAAATATGCCCTCCATATTTGCTGTCAGCTATCAACTTTCATATTCCTCCCCCTCGGCTTAGACCTAGAGAGGTTACATTCCATGTAGATGGTCAACTATCAATAATGAAAAGATTACGTATTCTTTTCAATTTGTACAATGTAAGAGAATCTGATAATTTAGATATATTTTCAAAAACAGAATAAAACATTAGGAGACAGATACGATCGATTGCCGTTTCTAATTAGATTAGTATCATTGATATAAGAACATCGACTACTACACTACAGGTATTGACGTTTTTTTTTTTTTTCGTTAAAATAATTTCAATTTGTTTTTCTCATGTACATGAAATAATGAATTATTCTCAATAGGTCTTGCATTTCGTCTATCTATCCACGACTAATATAAAATCGTGTTTCTCTACCAAACTCGGAAACGTGATGCTCAATTATCTTAATTCAATTCAATCTTTTCATCTTTCGAACTCAACTCTTAGACTATTAGTGATCACCCACTAATAACCTGGAGATAAGATAGCGGGTCAGATTTCATCTCAGTAAGAAGGTCTTAGCTCAAAGACAAGTGATAATGGCTCAGATGTCTGCTCAGCGGGAAGAGGTATAAGCAAGCTCAGTTATCTACTCAGCAAGATCAGTTCGCCTCCCAGATATCTACTTATCGAGAAGAAGTATTAGCTCAGATGTGGGGAAATGAATTTCCTCAGCTTGTCGAAGTTGATTGAAACGCTATCTACTTCATTTCCCTATATATACCTGTCTCAATTTTCATTTCTTGAATGTCAAATTTCTTTTCTCTATATGTATCTGTGTTGGATTTTTTTCAACTTGTGTAACATTTTGGGAGACAATTCGATTTTCCGATATGTATGTTCCTATTTGAAATAAAATAGATACATATGGTCGACAGATTTATCAATTCGGAATTTTGAGAAAAACCACAAGGGTATGTCATATTTTTCTCGATGAAAAATAGTCTTATGTATCAAGGAAATT
Organism: Phaedon cochleariae; assembly: GCA_918026855.4. Taxonomy (NCBI): domain Eukaryota; kingdom Metazoa; phylum Arthropoda; class Insecta; order Coleoptera; family Chrysomelidae; genus Phaedon; species Phaedon cochleariae. Next base: position 19,955,373 of record OU896714.1, on the reverse strand, counting down.
ATAAGGGCCTGAATCACCGATGGCAAAGTTTGCAATTGCCTGAGGTTATTATAGACCGTTGGCCTATAATACTAGGTGTGTAGATTATCTACGAAGGTATGCCCTTCAAGGGACATGAAGATTGAGTTGGATTATTGGGAAAAAAGTGGTTGGTTGGATCGATACCCGGTCACCCTTTTTCCTTATCAATAATCTTTTGGTTGAAAGCAATGTTGAAATTTTTATTGAAGACGAAGCTTCAAAATATATTAGAATAGTCATATCTCGCTAAATTAACCGGGCGCTAGCCGATTTGCATACGGCTAGGTCGGCATACGAACCAGACGTTATCTTTAACCGACATTTTTTCTCTGATTATTCACGAAGGTATGCCCTTTGGTCGAACCCTACATTTTGACCCATCAATCGATGTTATAACATTCGCATACAATTTGGGTGGGCGAATTAAGCCGTATTCGAAGGTCATTTGACGTAATTGACCTATACCGGGTGGTCCACTGAAGACTCCACTCTGAATTACTCTCAGAAAAATGATTTTTCAAATAAACAACGAAACACGTCGGTTTTTATTCAGAGGGGGCACCGTTTGGCATAAAGAAAAATACATACTTCAACCCTGTACTTCCCAGAACAACCCCCTTCATAATTTGAACAGGCCCTTTTTGCTAACCCCTGCTCTACATATCTACGCTTACTTCACCTAGATTCTCTACGAATCTCCCTGACCTTCCGATGAAGGACAGTATGTATGTCTGTCCACTCTAATATCATCAACTCCTTCTGTTGGAGTTCGTCGACTCCAAAGATTTCGAATCTTAGCCATCCGTACGCCTCGCACTCGCCGAGAAAATGGAGTTACGTTTCTTCGTCTTCGCCACATCTGCGGCAAGCTGGGTTGTTCTCTATTCCCATTAGTGATAGGTGTCTGCCTAGCCTATTGTGTCCTGTGAGTACACCTATGAGCAGGCGGAGTACTTGGCGGTGCCAAGCATCCAGTCCTTCCCGGATTTGCTCGGACCGCCCACGAATTCCTTGGCCTGCCTGCAACCTGTGATATTCCTCCTAGAGCCTTGTCCACCCATTCATCAAGGGCTGATCTTGTTTGACTCCTTGCGATATCTAGTACGGGCTCCGGCCGTAGTAAGGGCTCCACGGATCCGACCCTAGCAACTCCTGTACCAATGCTGATCTTGGTCTGCGATGTTAGATAGCCTTGAGTGCTGCCTGACTATCCAAACAGATAAAGATCTTCTGCTCTGGCCCCTCTCTCACCTCTTGCCTCACTGCTACGACCAGGATGGCAAACACAGCTTGAAGAACTGTGGGGTGTTTTCCTAGAGCGTAGCTTTCTCCTATTTTCTCCCTTCGAGATAAATCTTTGCGCCCGCATGTTTGTCAGTCAGGCGGGATCCGTCTGTGTAACATACTAGTTTCTCTAGGAGAAGCTCTACTGTATTCCTTTTTCATTCTTCTCTGCTCGGAATAGTAAGTCTGAATTTCCTATTCCATCTCAGCCTTTCCTGCACTTCATTCATTCTGAGAGTGGAGATAGGGATCTCCTACTCCACCCATTTTGCTATTTTTGCATGTCCTGTTATTGTCCCTTAACTTGTCCAGTTTCCTGAGTCCCGCATCCGCCATTGCCTCCTTCTTTATCCAGATTTGGAGCGGTGATAGTCCCAACATTACTTCTAATGATGCCGTTGGCGTCGTCCTCATTGCACCTGTTATTGCTAAGCAGGCCATCCTGTGAACCTTACTTAGGTTTCGACCTATTGTTCTAGTTTCTGCGTACGGCCACCGCACTGCGACTGAGTGTTTTCTATACCTCTCCCCAGCCATATGATAGCCAGCGACTTTTGCACAACCCTATCCGCATGAGATCTCCATGAAAGTCTGTTGGACTAATGCCAACTCTTGGCCAAACATGGTGGGTGGCTTGAACCCATCACTTCGTTTGGTGAATAGAATCTTTTTTGTTTTTGTCAAATTTACTGAAAGTCCTGAGTTATCGCAAGGCGCCTTGCATGCGGTCACATAATATGAGCCTTAACTGAGGAAATTTTTGACAGGATATTTTTGGACTAGATAATTAGTCGTACTCGCAAGAACAGATCGCGTCTCAGCAGGACAAGACAACAGCTCAGATTTCAACTCTTCCAAAGCCAATGGGTGGACATCAAGGTGGTGGCACTTACAGTAGCTCTACGAACACTTTCCTCAAACTTTTGTTAAACGCTTTACGCTATTCTGATCTGTTCTCCAAGTGCCGCCGAGCACCTAATAATGAAGCTATTCTTACATGTATTTGTTGTGATTGAATTTGAAATAATGTTTACTTTCCTAATATGAGTTCATTCACGTAATAATATAACACCATTATAAAATTTTCTATTTATTTCTCGTAAACACTTGCTGGAGACATTTCAAGTTCATACACTTGAATGTTTACGTCCTAATTTGAAACGATCATCTACTTCTTAAATGCATTCGTTCTCGTAATAATTTTGGTTGTGTCCCCGTGTTCATTGCGATAGGTTGGTAATGGTCTCCGACTTTACGATCAACATAAAATTTTTGCATCAAAAATGTAATGGAAAATTCTATCAGGACATGCCCATAGTATAAATATATTCCATCCTATACAATGAATGTAATTTCACTTTAGATCATTCAATTTCTTAGACTAGAAAAAAATCACGAGTGTTATTGAATTGTATCGTTATTTTGTTTTCAGGTTGGAATAAAGATGAACAGTTGAGATTGGTTTCTATTCTTGTGATGGAGAAATTACCAGAAGACAACTACAAAGTTTTGAAGTATATTATGAGTTTTTTATCCAGGGTAAGTTTTTATCTATAATTCACCGTACATATAATCAGAACCTGTGATTTGGGCTGATTGGACAGAACTCTACTATCTATGAAGTTTCTTCGTTTCGGCGACAGATGGCCTTAAAATTGGTCGGAATCAAATCAATTCTTAGCCGTGTCTATTCATCGGGGCGCCCCAGCATATAGGCTCATTTGCTATCCCGAATAATAGAATATTTCATTAAACATCGGGGCGCACAGTTGAATTTAATAACTATTTAACTAACCCGAGGGCCATTTCTAAAAGCGGTTCATTGCTCCTAGCATTTTCTTTTCATGGAAGTCATGGCATTTATTGATATTTTGACGTTTGTTGAATATTGATGTCATCATTTAATTTAGTGAATGTCATTTCTGCTTTCTTTGTGTAGTCTTATAGAAATACCAATATTGAGAAGTCCCTTTCTCCCTTGAGAATTCTGCACTTTGAACGTTTTTCAACATTCAACAATTGGTATGTGTAATGTTTTGTTTCAATTTTTTATATAACTTGTAAATATATTTTCAAGTTCAATAAAAAGCAGTCGAATTATATGCATTCATATCTAGCAATGGGTATTAATTTTTTCACTTAAGATATGCATCAAATTACGCTGCTGTCCATGCGCGTTGAAAGACCTATTTACGTTCAAAACAAAAACATTTACCCTCTCCTAAATAAATCATTGTCACGCTGTAGGAGGCTTCCAGATCAGGTTTCGCTCGGGGCCTCAAGATCCGCCACTAATACTCAATTTTTTAGGGGCGCAACCCATCCTCATTATTACTTGAAAATCAACTCAATCTTTGAGAAAATGTATATTTTGTTAGCTGGGAATTCACCGACACAACATGGTTTTTTCCTACCGAACAAGTTCTTAGCAGGTGCTTGGCCATTAATTCAGTGTTATCTCTTGACTGTGACTTATTGAATTCAGGTGCTTGACCATTAATATAGTTTTATCTGTTGACATTGACTTTTATGGAATTCAGGTGCTTGGTCATTAATTCAGTTTTATCTCTTGACTTTGACTTTCACTGAATGCGTGAGAATGTCTCGTTAGTTATCTTTAGATCATGCAAGCCTTATTGAATAACTTATATAAAAAATCCGAACTAGCTACATTATAATAGGGTCGAACAATTACAGCTTGCTTTTGCTGAGACCAGCATAGAGGTTTTTACATCTACTAGTTGTAAACTCCTGCATCGACAGCGATAGCATCATTCATAGACGTTGGCCCCCTGATCAACATGAACCGGTGTCAAGGAAATTTCTGTATCGATTCTAAAATTGTTCTGGAACGCCCGAGATTGATCAGTGGCGTTTCATCGCATGTTTTCGTTTGAATATATGTCATTAACTCACTCGGATTGCTCTGATACTTTGCAGGCACTTTCTCAGACATACGCTATTTTTACCATTAAAATGAATCACCTTGGATAAGAGACTATTTTGTCATGCGCCAATGAATAATTTGGTCTACGTTTTCAATTTATATTTAACCAATTGAGAATAATCCACGTGTATCTAAAAGCAGTAGTTATAAATTGTTCCTGTAAAATTAGAAATAATGACATATTTTTTTCAGGTAATGGAAAGATCTGATCTGAATAAAATGAATGCACAAAATTTGGCTGTAGTTTTTGGACCTAACTTAGTATGGTCCGAATTAGTATCGATGTCGTTAGCTGCCATAGGTCCAATAAATATGTTCACTCAGTTTTTACTAATACATCAGAATGAAATATTTATGATTTGAATGTGTATTTTAAACAAACTGTGATTTAATTGCATTTTTCATGTACAAACAATAACAGAGAACTAATATAAATAATTAGAAATTATTATTTTTATATCAATATAATTGTATCACTTCAATTATAATTATTGTTTAACTAGCGTTCATCCTTCTTTTTTTATCATTCAAGACCAGAACCAGAACCATATTGAAAATTAAATCAATGTCGGCAGCAGCCTCTCGAAGTGCGTCCCACATATTACGAAACACCCTGTATTAAATTCTCATAATTTTTACAGTAAGATAAAACTCTCAATATTGGAACGTTCCCCATTATTTTATGTCTGATGTAGTTATAGGGGTGTACATGAGAATTCAAAATATTATTTTGTGAGAATTAAAATAGTTCAGATTCAGTATTCGATTAAATGTTTAATTCTTTATTACCTCTGAGACATATCATAATATGATATCGTACAATTTTCAGACTAGGGCTAATTTGGTAACTTCGTCAAGATTTGGTCAGCCTAGAATATAAAACAGAATCATTAAAAATACAGCGTGTTCTAAAAAGACATGTTCATATTGAAAGAGGTGATTCCTTGTCTTAATTTATAAGAGTAAAACAGTAAAATTCCCTATAAATATAGGTCCGAATACTCCTAATTTGGTGCGTTTTCGAGGTACAGGGTGTCAAAGTTGAGTTAATTCAATTACTTGGCAAATGTGGAACAAACATCGAAAATATTCCAATGAATGGACTTGGCTAATCAGATTTTCAATGGCGAGATATCTATACTAATTTTTCCAGATTTATTCGATAACATTGTTCTCTACTAAAAAGTGAACGACGAAAGATATTTCCCAAAGGCATTGAAAGATCATTCAATTCTGTACAAAAAAGACCGCATGTTAAAACTCGAAAAAACCCGCACCGCTTTCAAGAAAAAACTCAAAACGAGATTAGTCTTCAAATTACTGGACTATAAAATTATCAAATTTTTGTGCTTTTTCAGTCATATAACATCACTAAAATACAAGATGGACATTACATATTATCATTCATATTTTCAATTTCAACTTTGATGGCCTGTATCTCGATACGAATCGATTCCAGAGAATGTTAATAGGAAATTTCAGTCATAAAATAAGCAAAGGAAGCACGTCCTTCGTAACGATTCTATATGGAATAATTTATTAAGTGGGTGACATTTATTCGTCTCGTTGAAATATAAGTATAATTTCAAATTCGATTGAACATTTACTAGGCATAGAAATCTAGTGAACAAACAGGGAATCGATTGGAGTTAACAAAACAAAGTGTTTATGGACCTACGACCTACTTGTATAAGGGTATACGACAAACTACCTGATATGCTAAGGGTGCACTTGAAAACATTGCAACGATTTCGTTTAAAATTACCTGAAATCGGGGTAAAAAGGACAAAGATGGGCAAAAGAAGAATGCATGCATATTTCCAACTTTGGTGGCCTTTATCTCGAAACGAAGCGATTCCAGACAATGTTACTTATTCAATAGGAATTTCCAGTTCTAAAATGGGCTTAGGAAACACCTCCTTCAATTTCTACATGACATTCAGGAACACCCTGTATGAAGGTACTAATAATATATAAAGATAAAGCATATTTTGTTATGGGGACTCCAGAAGGGTATGATTTACGAGGAATATTAACACTCTGGCTGTCGGGACCCTGTTTTTCTCTCTATTACAGGTTTTGTCAGTCATATGTGACCGACGGTGACTTATAAAAACGGTGCTTGGCAGTGATTTTCAACCGACAGCAGAAGTTTCAGTTCGAGCTGTGTCATGCGAAAACGACCGACGGTGCATTCAAGTCTCCATTAGATCTGAATTCGCGGCGCTCAAATGAACGAATGTGAATTTTTTTGTGGCGCTCACTATGAAATTTATAGCTACAATAATGCCTCACCTGACATTCAATGCACATAGAAGGCATCTCTTGGCAGCCTTCTCAATGCGTCCGCACTCTCTTCATCTCCTTTTTTGCCTCCTTTATTGTACATATTGGTTTACGAGATTTTTGTTACAAATTAAACAATTTTTTCAGCTCTCGGTGTTTTATCCTTTTGTTGTTATAGTGAATGTTTCAACCCCTGTGAGTTTATCGATAAAATAGTAGGTAACTAATAGGAGTATATCATGCACATTTACTTCTATACATTGAAGAAAATTGCCTTGTCAGGCCGCGTCGATCGATTTTAGCTGACATCCTTTTATGTTCTTCTGTACCTCAGAACGACTTTACAATGTCTGAGCAGCAATGTGCTGATCACTTAGATGCCCCCTACTCTGAAAATTTCGCGTGGCCTGACGCGTTCGAACCAATGAAAATGCATAGACTCAGCACGAGATCGAGCTGTCGGTCAAAATGACTGACATGGCAGTCAGAGTGTTAAGAACATACCAGGTCATGAAACACAATATAAAAAATAGTCGGTAACTCTAGTAGCAACTGTAAATTAGACAGAAAAAACTTTTTTCTTCATATTAACGTAATTTATGGTTGCAACTGTAAATTAGGGCAAACACATACAGAGTGACATTACATGAAATTATTTGATCCAATTTTTTGGTTTTCAATTTCAATCATTACAGTATCAGTAGTGAAACAATATCAGCAAATCCCTTATACATCGAGAAAGAATAAACGACTTGATGAATTTAAAATAGGTGATAGGTGATTTGAATTCCCCTGAATGGCCCCTACCCATATAGCACTCGACGTCATGGGGACGTCCATTTCAGGTCCGATTTAGATCTGAACGTCCAGGATCTTTTCAAGACGTACTGGGTACGTACGGTTCCGATGTACTGAGAACGTTCAACTCTGGACTTTATCTACTTTTTGTGGACGGAATTAAATACATTGTATAATGATGTATTTGAAATCATTGCATATAATTTCTACCCTCGATCTTTAATATCTATCGCAAACATGAACATAATGCAATTCTCACAATTCATTTTTTATACTGGCCGTAACTAATCGCAAAACAACTGTTTAGGAATTCTCTACCGATATCATCTAATTCTATGAAAGTATCGATGTGAAGGGTCAATCGACATTGGCACATAATCTCTTGTCGTTGAATATTGACATCAAATAAGTCGAAGAACACATTTTGAAAATATCGAATAAATTTTATAGATTCCATGTTCAGGGTAATGAACTTACGAGCAATATCACTACCACCAGAGCTGAGCATGGAATCTATAAAAAGTACGGATTGATTTATGAGTCGACCGATGTTTTTAATGAACACTCGAACGATCTGTAAGATTTTCATCCAGAAAATGAAAAAGCTCACGAAGTTTATTGGACATCGCGTAAGCGATTTCCTTAAATTTCAGGAGAATATCATGGCTCCACAGCAGCACCAAAGAGAGTCAAACGCGTCTCTCTGCTATATTTACGGGACACCTCAACCGGCTGATTGGCTTGGAGGCTGATTCTGGGCGTGGCCACTGGATGTGGTCAGAGAGCGTGAATCCTAGGAGACTGAGCACTAGAGAGGGTTTTTAGTTTTCATATTCCCTCGTAATCCAGCAAATTTCCATCAACGCCAATGTTCGTATTCGACCCTAGCCCAACTGGGTTCACCCCGGGGATTTCTCATTCTAGGGAGCTTTGCTTCCGGAATTGAGATGCATTGACTAGGACTCTAATCACAGAACAAACACCCCTCTGGGTAACACCAGCCAACTCCACACTGCTTGGAGGATTGTTTTATATCACTTTTATTAAATATGTTTGTTGTGCTTGTAATTGTCCATGTAATTGAGAAAAGAATGAATAATAACTTTGCAGTGCCCGGTAATCTAAAGGTCGCGGGATCTATCCCTGGTAGGTGTGGTTGTTTTTATTAATTTTCAATTCAAAATATAGTTATTTTCTGTTCCGCGTCGTTCGCTATTTGCGTGCGGAAAAGTAACACTTTGCGCATGTGTTAGGAACAACGTTTTTCCTACAAGCTTCATATCAGATGAAAAGGGAAATAAAAAAAATTATAACTTATTAAAAAATTTAACTATACAACAATCACATATAACAATAAAATATAATAATAGAAAATCACATTTTCCCTACGAGCTTTATATCGGATAATGAAAATAAAAAAAATTCAACTTAAATGTCAATTCATTGAATAATTTTTAGTTAAACTTGATAGAAACAACAAACAATTACATATCAATAAAATATAATGATAGAAAATTAAATCATTTGTTCCTAATATTCATATTATTGAGGTGAAATACAAACATCGGGAAGAACGGTTGAAAAGTAAAAGGGATAACGGCTTCTTGTAGTGCATACAATAGTCTACAGCAACTAAAATGTTCCATACCAGTGAGATTTTTGGGTAGTTTTACTTATCCGCACGCCGTGCGGATAATACCCATAGCACTGAGTGCGGAAAACTATTACTTTGCGCACGCAAATGAGTGCGGAAAAGTACTACTTTGCGCACGCTCGTAGGAAAAGATTTTTTCTACTCTGTCTAGATATATATTTTTTCAACTCTGAGTAAAAAAAGGTGAATCTACGTTGATTCAGGTATTCATGGTCCTGAATCGAATTACGGGGGTTGTACAAAAGTGTGGAATCTGGACGTCCCCAGTAATTAAATCATTTGTTCCTAATATTCATATTATTGAGGTGAAATACGAATATCGGGAAGAACGGTTGAAAACTAAAAGGGATAACGGCTTCTTGTAGTGCATACAATAGTTTACAGCAACTAAAATGAATATAAATATTCCATACCAGTGAGATTTTTGGGTAGTTTTACTTATCCGCACGCCGTGCGGATAATACCCATAGCACTGAGTGCGGAAAACTCACTTTGCGCACGCTCGTAGGAAAATATTTTTTTCTACTCTGTCTAGATATCTTTTTTTAACTCTGAGTAAAAAAAGGTGAATCTACGTTGATTCAGGTATTCATGGTCCTGAATGAAATTACGGGGGATGTACAAAAGTGCGGAATCTGGACGTCCCCAGTACGTACCTAGTACGTTCATGTTGCAGTATGTTTGTTTCATTATATACAAATCACTCGTATAGTAATTGTAATAGACCGGCAGGTATAGTGACAGATTTTCGGACGTGATTTCAGCCAGTTTGCCTTTCTGAAGATATCATTATACATATGCGTCGGCGTCCATTATTAGTGAAATCCGCCATTTCCTGAAACGCCTACTAATTTCACGTACTGCCGGCAAACAGCGTAACTTCCATTTGCAGCCGTTGTTCTGTTTGGCCGAAGGTTGAGGTTGAAAAATATCCGTTCTGCATAAGCATAAAATAGACTACTTTTCCTGAACAAAATCTAACCAAACTCGAATTAAATCAACCTTCTTGGAAAGTATTTTTTCGGAAAATTACTTGTGAAAACAATATATACTACTGTTTCTAAACAGCCTAACCTGACTCGACCTAAGTGAAGCTTCCTTCCATCATTACAGGGAATGCCTGAAACTATTAGGCAAACGGTGTACGAAATGCCGTGTCTCATGAATTTTCCGAAAAATCATTCACCTCCCTGCTATCGAATTTATTCCAGTTGAAGAGTCCACACTGTATAATTCAATCTGTTCGTGGATCTCAAATCACTGGTTCCTAATATCATGTTATCAAATTAGCTAGGTACTCCTTATTTGCTTACTGTTTGAAACCACCAGGTATTCGGTTTGAAGATACATCTACTTATGAAACTCATCTGGGAAGCTGGTGATATAACATGTAGATGCAAGTGTGCTATGGAATTGAATGGGGGGACATGGAAACCAAGTCTACTATCATCAAGATCACCCCCATTTTCTCCCAAAAATTTTTTACCGCATACTATCAATTCTTCTACTGAAAAAAAAAAAGATATAATTAAGATATACCAGAGTTACCTCTAAAAAATCACCATCCCTTGTTTTGGATATGAATCAAGGGGCTGAAATAAATTGAAAAACAACAAATTTCAACTCTATTGAAAATGGATTATCATTACAAAAAAGATAATTTTCTACTTCTACAAAGACAAATTAATCCGCAAGAAATATTTCAGCCAAGCGTTTTTCATATTAGAAAATATTCGGAATTGGACTACTCTTATGTTATTGATTTTTTTCTGCAACTTCCTTCTAATAGACCGTTGGCCCATGACACTAGAGGTGTCGATTATCTACAAAGCTATGCCCTTCTAGGGAAGATTGAGTTGGATTATTGGCAAGAAAGTGGTTTGTTCGATCGGTTCCCGGTCGCCCCTCCTCCTAATCAATCATCTTTTTGTTGAAATTAATGTTGAAAATTGTATTGAAGCTTCAAGATGTATTTAATTGGAACAGTCACATCTCGCTAAATTAGCCGTGCTCTAGCCATACTGAGCGGAAGTTACCTTTAACCGACATTTCTCTCAGATTATTTACGGAGGTATGCCCTTTTTTTATGTTCTGGTTCCCACGAAAAGGGATATCCTGTAATGTTCAGAGAACATCGTGAGAACCAAGGGAAATAAGGTAGGAATTGGTGTTCTTCTCAAATGTCTGGAGGTTATATCCCTCTGGGAACACCTCCCATGGCAATGTGTTCCAGAGCCTCGCTGTTCGTGGGTTGACCGAGTCTTTGGAAAGAGATGTTCTGCAGGTCTCCAAAGTGACCACGAAGGGGTGCGAAGCCTCAACTCGACGGGTTAATCTCGCGGAGACTGCCAAGGGAGGAACAATTGTTGATATTTCAGAAGAGCATCGTCCATGAAAATATCTATAAAATAGACCCAGATCGCCAACCTTTCTACGGTGTTCCAGAGAAGTGAGTGAGTTTGTGAGCGAGGCATCACCCACGAGACGAATTGTCGTTTTTTGGACGGCATCCAACAGTTTCAGGGTATGTTTGGGTGCTGCACTCCAAATATAGTATTCCAGGACAGGTCGGATCTGTGCCTTATAGATCATAAGCAGCTGACTGGAAGTGAAATAGCTCCTGGCCCGAAACAGAAAACCAAGTTTTTGGGATGCACTTTTAGCAATTGATCTCACATGCTTTTCCCAAGAAAGGTTCTTGCTGATAGTAATACCAAGCATCGAAATGGATGTCTTCAAAGGTATGGATACTCCTGACAAGCTTATGTTGGACACAGTGAGATCGGCGCTTTCCTAGAGAAAAGGCATGCTTGTGTTTTACAATTTAAGTTGGCGAATTTAGCCGTATTCGAAGGTAACTTGACGTTATTGTCCTATATATACAGTAAGGCCGAGGGGGTGATGAGGGTGGATCTATGGATGAATGGGGTGAATTCGATCAAGGAAATGAAAAATCTGAAAAATCCGGTTTGAAGGGCTTTCCGGGTGTTTTCGGGGTCCCTTTGCCCGAATCTGGCACCAACTAGTTCAAAGGAATCGGGGTGGCTCTACGGAGATGCATTTAACCGGAAATTGAAATACCAGAAATGATATAGATTTCAGAGGGCTTCATTACTTTTTTGTGTAACCAAGTTGTCTTTGCCACTTCAAAAAGAATCTGTTGATACTCAATAGGGACCAGTGCTAGATAACTGAAAGGAGCGGGGGGGGGGAGTTCTGAGGGTCCCATTTGGAGTAAAAAAATAGAATTTTTCAACTTCCTGACATTTTTCTTCTTTTGTAGCCCCTTTCACATTTTCAATGAGTTATTTTTCTCATGTATCCCTCGAGAGAAAGTAGAAGAATACAACCTTCAAAATTAACCAAAAAATTGGGTAAATATATCTTGAAGTACCTCAGTAAGTAAGTAATATTATTATTATTTTGAGGCAAAAAAATACCGAAGCTACCTACTGAAAATCAATTTATGGCTTCCTTGGGACATGATATATTTTCAAAAATCACCAGAAACATGGCCGCCAGAGATATATTCCATTTTTCAGTTTTCCCCTTATATCTCTCTCAAAATATAGACATCAGTTGCTACACAATACCTTTTTTCCTGATCAACCCTCCATGGGAGAATCAAGGTGAAATTGGAAAAAAAATTGTTTACTAAATTTTTTAGGCCAACGCAGATCGAGACTTTTTAAATCCAACTTGTTTTTTGATAAATGTTCCCCAAAAAAGGTTTAGTATTATAGCGATACAAAATTTTGAGAAATAATTAGCTTTTAAGTGGTTTTTGGGGCAATGTGATTTTCGTAAATTTTGACCTTGAATAACTTGAAATCGGACAATCGGAACGTTTGTGTCGGCACTTAAGTTGTAAAGCATCTCATTGTCAATATCTTGAGCCCTTAGTGGAAGAATCCAATAAAGAGACAATGTACCAAGTACGATATCAACCAATTTTCAGCAACTTTCGAATTTTGTCTCCCCTGGAGCCTATTTTGCTAATTCTACTGGGCTATTATGTAATCCCTGCAATTCGCACATCGTATGCAAATCATAGTTTGTGGTTAACTGGTCCTGGTGAGAATTTGGGGACTTCGTAGATAATCTCGTAGGTACATAATAGGATAATTACGTCAAATGACCTTCGAATATGGCTTAATTCGCCCACCTAAATTGTATGCAAATGTTATTACATTCATTGTTGAGTCACAATGAAGGGTATACCTTCATAAATAACCTGACAGAAATTTCGGTCAAGGGTAACTTCTGGTCTGTATGCCTCGCCCCGTTTTCCGATGTAAATCTCCATGAGAAAATGTAAGGTTCGACGTGGTAAAAAACAGTTTACTTCAAGGTCACGCATAGTCGCTGCTTCGACGCGATGACGCAATAACGCGTTCTCATTGGTCCGCCGCAAACACATGATAGCGTCTTATATCTGAATTAAGTGAAGTTAACGATTACTCTGTTAGGCTCTGTTTCACTTTTTGTTCATCAATATCAGCTGAGAGATACGATACGAGATTTATTATATATATTAAAGCAGCCACTCCCGTATGGGAATTATGGTTTTGGGGTGTTTCTCTCCTTCTTTTCTACTCAGATGGCGTTGCTCTCATATTGTCTATGGAGGACGCATCTGAGGAAATATACACTACGCTTCGTCGGCGGTCTTAGGACTGCTGGCTGGATACTGCCCTGCACTGATGCGTCAAAGAGCTCGAAACCGGTCTGTAGGTGTCTAGCGTGGCCTGGCTAAATCTAAATCAACAGGCATTCGGGAAAGAATCACTTGTATCAGTATTCGTTTATATGAGTCGATTTTTTTTTCTAAATCAACCATTGTTGTTCATTTTATGAACGTTATTGTGTGGAAATGATTTCGAGCTTCTTGAATCAATAAATCGAAGTTACCAGATATATTTATAATCGGTGCAATATCCGTGCAATCTCCTTCCAACTATGGTCACCTCAATTGATAGCATTGTTATTTTTGTAATACCTATTTGACCTATATAAAATGGAATAATATTGTCGATGAGGCATCTCAGGTCTCTTTAATCGATATTGTATGGACAACAATTATATAATAATCAGTGATCAATTCCTAATGTAAATCAAACAATAAACCCAACCTTATTCCTTCTGCATGAGGTTCTGTCACCGTTCCACAACGCGAACAAAGAAAGATGGAAATGGGCATCTCGCGTTGCAGCCACAATCAGTGTTTTGTAAAACGATATTCTATACTTATACAGTACTGGAAAAATCCTGTTTTATCTTCTATCGTGTAACTGGAGAACTTGCATCACGTTACGATATTGAATCTATGAATCAGGGGACATAATAAATGGTGAAGCGGATACTGTCTCAGGTTCAGGACAAGGAAGAGAGATGTCTAAAAGCTATTGGAGAAGCAAGAACGAACTCAGGTTGATGCCCGATTATAGTCAAAGCATTGAAAATTTCGATGGAGAATGTAAAGCCTCCAACTTTCTTCTTTCGTTGGCCTACTACAGGGGGTCTTCACAAAGTAATTTTTACGATCAATGGGTTCGTGATTATTGAGGCAGGAGGCAAACTGACATTGTTGACATTAAGACAGCATATAGATAGTTACTGAGACATATATTCAGGTAGTATGGTCAGGCCTCGGGTCAGGCAGAGGTTACAGGCAACAAAATCAAAGTTTGCTTATATTTTAAATTGAACATTTTTGTTCCACTGTTCACTTGTGTTTAATTGGCGAGAGATTAACTTCACTCTTACGTCTGAGTCACAAAAGGTTACAGTTAACAAAAAATTTACCTGGGTGGTTCATTACACGGGTGATATTAACGAAGTTCAGTGGTATTTTTGAGCGATAAATTACGGGGATTAATTTGCGAAACTGAAAAGATTTTGTTGTGGTTCTGAATTATTGTTATGACGATAAATAATTTTAAGCTATAACCCATACTCAATGTTAACAAAACTGTCACTTACTATATAGTTTTCCATTCACCCTTTTTCAAGCAATAATTCAATGTGGTTTATGATTCTCATTAATTTTTCTTGACTTCAATTTGCATAAGTGAGATGATTTCGATGTAACTCTCTAATATGATAGGTAATAATTCACTTTATGAATATTAACAAAATTGACAATGACATGCTCTTTCCTTTACTTATTTGGGCTAAATATTAATTTGTTGATCTTTCGAGCCAATCATCAGAATAAATAAGTCACTCCCTCTTAGCTGAACTTATAAATTCTCTGCAAATTCTCATCAACGTCATTTTTATCTCTCAATTCGGTCCTGTGATATTAACCTGCTTCGTTCTCAAGTGACCAGCGAATTCCTTCAACAAAGGTAACGTACCTACTTATTCTATACATTTTTTCATGCTATCAATGCTGCACTACTCAATTTAAAATAAACATTATTTCGTCCACGTAGACGCATGATGAAAGTTATTTTTGTTCAAGACAATTATTCTTCACTGTACTAAGTTCAAAATAATTCAATGCTTCACATGATAATTTTGTCTAGGATTAAGGATTACTGAGCTTGAAGTTGAACAGGAAATATCTAAATTAAAAAACTCTGCTTGCTTGGATGTATACAACTCAAACAGTATAGAATGACAATGACATGCTCTTTCCTCTACTTATTTGGGCTAAATATTGATTTGTTGATCTTTCGAGCCAATCATCAGAATAAAGTCACTCCCTCTTAGCTGAACTTATAAATTCTCTGCAAATTCTCATCAACGTCATTTTTATCTCTCAATTCGGTCCTGTGATATTAACCTGCTTCGTTCTCAAGTGACCAGCGAATTCCTTCAACAAAGGTAACGTACCTACTTATTCTATACATTTTTTCATGCTATCAATGCTGCACTACTCAATTTAAAATAAACATTATTTCGTCCACGTAGACGCATGATGAAAGTTATTTTTGTTCAAGACAATTATTCTTCACTGTACTAAGTTCAAAATAATTCAATGCTTCACATGATAATTTTGTCTAGGATTAAGGATTACTGAGCTTGAAGTTGAACAGGAAATATCTAAATTAAAAAACTCTGCTTGCTTGGATGTATACAACTCAAACAGTATAGAATGACAATGACATGCTCTTTCCTCTACTTATTTGGGCTAAATATTGATTTGTTGATCTTTCGAGCCAATCATCAGAATAAAGTCACTCCCTCTTAGCTGAACTTATAAATTCTCTGCAAATTCTCATCAACGTCATTTTTATCTCTCAATTCGGTCCTGTGATATTAACCTGCTTCGTTCTCAAGCGACCAGCGAATTCCTTCAACAAGGGTAACGTACCTACCTACTTATTCTATAAATTTTTTTATGCTATCAATGCTGCACTACTCAATTTAAAATAAACATTATTTCGTTCACGTAGACGCATGATGAAAGTTATTTTTGTTCAAGACAATTATTCTTCACTGTACTAAGTTCAAAATAATTCAATGCTTCACATGATAATTTTGTCTAGGATTGAGGATTACTGAGCTTGAAGTTGAACAGGAAATATCTAAATTAAAAAACTCTGCTTGCTTGGATGTATACAACTCAAACAGTATAGAATGACAATGACATGCTCTTTTCTTTACTTATTTGGGCTAAATATTGATTTGTTGATCTTTCGAGCCAATCATCAGAATAAAGTCACTCCCTCTTAGCTGAACTTATAAATTCTCTGCAAATTCTCATCAACGTCATTTTTATCTCTCAATTCGGTCCTGTGATATTAACCTGCTTCGTTCTTAAGTGACCAGTGAATTCCTTCAACAAAGGTAACGTACCTACTTATTCTATACATTTTTTCATGCTATCAATGCTGCACTACTCAATTTAAAATAAACATTATTTCGTTCACGTAGACGCATGATGAAAGTTATTTTTGTTCAAGACAATTATTCTTCACTGTACTAAGTTCAAAATAATTCAATGCTTCACATGATAATTTTTTCTAGGATTAAGGATTACTGAGCTTGAAGTTGAACAAGAAATATCTAAATTAAAAAACTCTGCTTGCTTGGATGTATACAACTCAAACAGTATAGAATGATAAAGAAACCATACACCTTGTTTCTGGTCCATTGATTGTTCTTTTCAATCGTTGTCTATGTGAAGGTCTATTCCGAGATATCTTTAAAACAAGTGAGGTTATTCCCATATTTAACAAGGGCGATCCAAATATTCCAGATAGCTGTAGACCGATATCTATCATTCCTATCTTTGGTAAAATTTTCGAGATACTAATAGGCCTTTTCATTTAGATGACAAATGACTATCTGTGTTTACATCTCGCATCCAAGGACAGTGGCAGTCTTTTTCACCGAAACACTTGCACCACACTCCTCAGTAATTAATGCAGTAACGTTTTTTCGATTTAAATTGATATAATACAATTAATACACACCAGAAATATGGAAACGAAAATACTATATTGTTATCGTTGTTTCTCAATGACGAATGCCCATGGTGGTTGACACTGTTGACATTTGACAGAACGTCAATAACGTCAATAAAAACCGCCATATTTGAAATGGCCAGAACTATAGCCAATGAGACTTTACCTTCCCATTAACCAATCAAATTTTGGATCTAAAAACGAGCGCATGCGTCTCAAAAATATATCTATATGAAAAGGCCTATTGAAGACCGTTTAATCTCTTTTTTAGATTCTCATTCAGAACTCAATAAAAATCAATTCGGATTTAGGTATAACAAATCGACAACCCAAAGCTTTGATGGCTATAGTTGATTCAATGACAGAGAATATAGAAAAAGGCCTGGTGTCTGCCTTAACTTTATGTGATCTAAGTAAGGCTTTTGGCAGTGTAAATCATGATCTACTACTAGGTAAACTAAAATATTATGATATACGTGGCACAGCTTTAGAACTAATGAAAACCTACTTATGTGGGAGAAAGCAAGTTGTTTATACATCTGGAAATTCTAGCACATGTAAATCCATTTCGTACGGTGTACCACCAGGTTCCATACTGGGACCAACACTCTTCCTGGTTTATATAAATGACATTTTCAGTTTCTTACTCCCCAAGCTCATATTTATGTTATGCAGATGATGTATCAACGGTAGAGGCAGACTCAAACATGAACGACTTGAAGGATCGATGTTCTAGGACAAATAACAATGCTGAAACTTGGTTTACCTCAAATTACCTCAAACTTAAACAGGGATAAGACACAGAAAATTATAATATCATCATTTATTGGGGTTTAAAATAGATGACATGTTGTATTGGGAAGCATATATCGCTGGTCTGTGCAGAAAACTTTCTACACAACTGTTCCTACTAAGACAGCTGAAAATGTGTCTTAATCAAAAACTTTCTACACAAATGTTCCTACTAAATCAGCTGAAACTGTGTGTTAGTCAAAGTATGCCACCTTTTTTTTATGTTCTGGTTGTTCACGAAAAGGGATATCCTGTAATGTTCAGAGAACATCGTGAGAACCAAGGGAAATAAGGTAGGAATTGGTGTTCTTCTTAAATTTCTGGAGGAATGTGTTCCAGAGCTTCACTGTTCGTTGGATGAACGAGTCTTGGGAAAAATATGTTCTGCAGGTCTCCAAAGTGACCACGAAGGGGTGCGAAGCCTAAACTCGATGGGTTAATCTCGCATGGACTACCAAGGGAGGAACAATTGTTGATATTTCAGAAGAACATCGTCCATGAAAATTTCTATAAAATAGAGCGAGATCGCCAACTTTTCTACGGTGTTCCAGAGAAGTGAGTGAGTTTGTGAGCGAGGCATCACCCACGAGACGAATTGCCCTTTTTTGGACAGAATCTAACAGTTTCAGGGTCATCAAAAAAAAATCCTTTAGAATTTATAATGTGCCCCTTCATGAACAATTCATTATTTTCTTCCCAGATTTCACTTATAGATACAAAAGTTCCATTTTTCAGCAAACAATGATTGTCAGGGCTCCGATTTGTAAAAATGGTTCCTTTTAAATGCGGTTTACTACAATTTCGTTTGATTTCTAATTCAGTTTTGAAATATTCATTTCCTCTTGTTTACTCTTTGAGTCTCTACAATTTGCTGCAATGGTTTAGAAGAACGAATACATTTTTTTTTTTCAAGTGAAGAACTCATTGCACTCCCTCCGCAAGTATCAAGATTTGTTTTGTTTTCTGATACTGACGACAAAATAAAAATTCGCATGTAGCTGCTATGTTCATGGTGCAAAATATTTAAAATGTATTGTCAGTGGATCATAAGTTCATGGTCAGTGGCCACAGTCATTGAGAGTGTGATGTAGATCATGGACTCATAGAAAAACAATATCATTAAAATTTGTGGAGATGACTTCGAGCATTCCTTCCTTCCTGTGAAAAAGAAAGTATCTATTTCACATCCCCACAATTGGTAGGTATCAGCTGGTTTGATCTGTGGAAAAGAAAAAATTTCAGGTTGAGGAGCTCACCCATATTGACTTCTTAAATTTTTCGGATTTGCTGAAAACCAACCTCATACTTGGAAAAAAGAATACTGATGGAAATCCATTCAATTGGGAGGAAGCGAAATGGTTTCGCTATACAAGAAAGTTTGGACAATTGTACTACCTAGTATTTCAGAGAATGAGCTATTCAGCTGTTTGAATTTAATTCGCAGAGGAAAGTCCGCGGAGGATATGCATCTATCCAAGTTGTATGACAATACATTACCCATTTCGAAAGAGAAGAAAAAAGACATCCTAGACTTGTTGCCATTCGTCCATCCAACTTTTCATGAATTTTATAAAAACTTAAGGACTACCGATTCACCCGACAAGTATCCAGATGTCGAAGATTCCGAAAATAGTGAATAATCACACGATTCTAGATAGAATTTATCATCAGGAAAATATGAGTTATTTTTATAAAATATAAGTCAACTTCAGCACATGGTTCATTCAGTATAAGTGTTCGGGATTCGCGTGTTCTGTTCAATTTCTAATGATGCATAAATTACTCATTTTGTGAAATATCAGATTTCCCCCTTAATAACATTACCGGCAATTCCGATGAGATGGCGATGGATATTTCCATGCCATTGGGTTGGTTGAGAGTCAGTGTCAACGAAAAATATCATTCTGGACATCAATATTCTCCCATGGAGAATCGAGATCCAGTGATATATTCACACCCAATAGCCAAAAGCAAGCAGACTTCGAACTCCAAGTGGAATTACCTGATGCCCAGCTGCAGCTAGAAGAAGTTGATCCATAGAACCTGACGGAAGAAATGTAAGGATTTCTTGTAACCTGTCGGTAACTTCCAATTTGATCTAAGCTAATACAGTCCACTTTGCATACTCAGACAATAAGTCACAAGACTTATGAGAATTTTACATAATATATTTATGCTTATATTCATTCTTGGTCTAATATTCATTTTTGTTTTATATCAAGTGATTTCATTACTCTGCATTTCGAATTCAGATAAATAAATGCTTTTTTTGAAGAACTAGCTATTTTGACTTGTTTTACTTTTCCCTGACACCCTAGATATGGTTTTCTACCTCACAATGTCCTACCATATGGGACAAAGATAACCTCATTTCCTCCTTACAATAAGTAACCATGAGTATTTCATGACAAATATAATACTTGACAACGTTGCTCCAAATCAAAGGAAGGGAGCAACTTTGCCAATTTCTTGGCAACAAATAAAAAGGCGAAAATTGTGTGAAATAGCTCCAGTTGATAGTAGGTACATAAGTTTACATCAACTTACTCTGTTGGAAGGAAAATGCACTAGATATTACTGTAAAAATTAAACTTTTCACAGATGACCTGGATCCCATTTAAGATATTCTTGAAATGTTCTTACATAATCTTCTGTGATCAGCTGTTGATAAATTGTTGACATCTAGAATATGGTTCCTAGGTATTATCAAATAATGATGTTTAGCTGCAGGTTTGATATCTTTGATGACAACATAATTATCATCTTCGAATAACAAATTTCCAGGTGCATCTCCACTTATAATATTGCAAAAAATACATGGGGTAGATCTCTGTGTAGATTGGGACATCTTGAAATAGAATTAGGTATTAGGTCAAGGTGGAAATAAGTGTGCACCCTGTGACTAAATTCAACAATTAATGCAGTCTGTTACATCCCACTACATCTTTATTGGATGATGGATTGTTAAATGAAATTAAAGATAAAAAATAGTTATATCTGATGGGAATATCAGAGAAGCAGGTATAAGGCATAAGGAATCCAGGGAATTGAATCTCCAGTATTCAATAGGAAATAGAGAATTTATGGGAAAATTTACCTAGGACCTGAAGACAAATCTACAAGTTGGTGAAATGCCCCTCAGTATAAACAGAATCACCTATCAAGTCAAATCTAAGATAGAATAGATATTAACATACTACCAATAATACCTAAGTAATGTGAACCATTAGGACACTGATTTTAGTTTCATAATAAGATACTTTCTCCGGCACTAGTGTGGTAGAGTAGCTAAATAAAAATATTTTGAAATTTCATGAACTTATTTATCATAAATATAGCAGATACTGAAGTTTGCTGAAATGTTCATATCTGATGGGTGAGCAGAATTTGTGTTGCTATTATATTCCCAATAAAACATTGATTCAAGGAATATCAACTATTTTCAATTAAATCATTAGCATTATTGGTAGTAGGTAAAATATAGTACTACATTCCTATTGCAGATTCATATCAGGGTATGAGATGGGAAATTTGTCAAATGAAGCCAGATCCTGTGAAACACACACTACACAGTTACCTACACTTATCTAATCACTTATGTACAAAATTTTTCCTAATTTTGCTGAAAAATTTCCCTTGAATGGAAATAATGAACAGTTCTACATGAATTCTACAGGAATATGTACAATTGTACAAAATTTTGTAGTGTCCCTCAAACACTGGGTCATTGACAAAATTCATAGACTCCTGTGATACCTATTTTCATTAGTGGAAAATGGGAAATTCAAATTGAGATATCCCAAGCTATACAGAGGAAGCAGCACAAAAAGCACTATTCTTTTCGTCCATCCATTTTTCAACGGTGTTGAAATGAACATTTCATCACATATTATGTAATATTTGATTTTAACGTTAACGGGTTAAGTGGTCATACGTTTAAAGTCAACACGTTTCAAAAGTTTCATCAGTTATAGTGATAAATTGCATGTTAACATCACTGTTGAATTTAGCAACATGGTGAATGTGTTCATGCCACACCTTGTGAACAATATGAAGAAATCAACTTCAAACTTGAAAAACGAGAATGATCTATAAAAAATGTCTAAAATAAAGAATTAAAAGAGTAATGAACAGTGAAAATTGAATAAAAAATCGTTTGTTTACAACTTTACATTTTACAATTTCTATTTCTAAACAGATGACATGACATGGACATGACACTGACATGCTTGACAACAACAAGGCATAAGCCTATATTTACTATTTCTATATATGACGCATCGACTAATGATAAATTGACATTAATCATACAGGACGTGGAAAGAAATTCTGAATTGAGAAAAAACCTAATCACAGATCTGCGATTGAGGTTTGAACCCCTTGATTGGGTGAAAATATTGAAAAGGAACATTCTCAGATATATTTATGAACACAAAAAAATGGATATATATTCAAAGAAATACATTGGGAATTCGCATTCTCCATGTGATGAAAATATCAATTCCTCCACGGTTTATTCAACAGAAAACAACTACTTTCCTGGCTATATGCCACGACGAATATTGAATTACATCTATTGAACACACACAATGAGAATTCGAAAAAAAAATCTTCTGAAGTAGAGAATTTGCATTCTCCTTTATATAAAGATATGCATATAATATAATTCTGAATATTCAACGAAAAACAACTACTTTCCTGGCTATTTGAGAGCATGAAAGATCAAAATCCTCTGGAATTGAGAATGAACATCATCTCTCAAATCGAATAGAATATGATGTATTATGATATAAAAATATAACTTACCGATATGTTCAGTATTGAAATGAAAATTGAAATGTATAGAAGTATACTTCTATGAACTCTGATCTTGATGAGCTTGGAACTTCCAAAAAAATCATTCGTATCAGTGATATGGGAATTATATCTCTCACAAACAGGTTATATATGAATTCATTTCGGATATCATATCCTCATCAGTAACCTGAAGTCCAGTTATTAATTCTTTCAGTCATTCTTCATGATATACACAATTTTCATCTCCATGCGCTTTTGTTTCAGAAATTTTACTCGACGTCTCGAGAGCAGCGAGAACAATGGTTCCGTTGATCTTCTAATAGATGGCGACATTGCACAATTATGACTTCTGTCAGTTTTGAAATTGTCGCAGATTTTTCGAATTCAGAGTTGTTTAATCCCACTTTTACATATTATGTTCCGCGTACCTAAAATGGCATTTGCCATTTTATTTCCACTCGTCACAGCAGCAATAGCAGCATTACCATCTAGCGGGAAAATGTAGAATCAACGTCTCGCTCGTTGTGACGAAGAGAAATCATAGTAGGCCGGTCGAGTGATTTTTCTGAAATTTTCAATACGTAATAATGGCCGAATGCGCACACCATATCTTACTTCCATCATTATAACTACTATAAATCTGAGAATAATAATTTGTTGACATTAGCACTGTCATCGAGCATTGGTTTTTTGAATGTATGATAAATTGACATTCATCATACAGGACGTGGAAAGAAATTCTGATTAGGTTTTTCTCAAGAAAGGGTATTTGCGCTCATTGATCGAAATTCGCAATCAAACTTCAATTGAATGGTCCCACCGTCCCTTTTTGTTTTCAATGGACTAATGGAACGTGTCACTTCGAAGAATTTTCACAAGTTTCATCTATTGAAATTGCAGCAGAAACAGACAATCCTATATTCTACAAAATGAAAGGAGTGAGAACGGTCTCTAAACTCAATTTACCCTAGCAGAATATTGACGTTGATGAAATTATGCATTAATATCCTCATCTAAACTGTGATATTCTGAATGCCATTAAGGTAGCAAAACCTAAAACTCTTGAAGTACACTGAGGAACATTGCTGCTGTAAAAAAATAAATGAATACCTGGAAAAGGGATATGCGAGGAGACTTGAACCTGACGAAATCACAAATACGCCAAAAACTTGGTACTTACCGCATTTCGCTGTTTGGAACATTACCAAACCAGGAAAAATCAGACTGGTGTTCGATGCGGCCGCAAAGAGTCATAATTTCAGTCTGAACCATTTCTTATTACAAGGATCAAACTTCGTTCCTTCGTTGGTTGCTGTATTATGGCTTTTTCGTCAAGGTAAAATTGCTGTGAATGCTGATATTAAAGAGATGTTCCATCAGGTTAAGATACGGAAGGAAGATCGATGTGCACAGAGGTTTTTTGGCGTGAAAATAAACAGAGTTCTCATCCCGATGTTTACAAAATGAATGTGATGATATTTTGTGCTGCCTCATCACCTTTAATAGCCCAATTCGTCAAGAATAGGAATGCAGAACAATTCGAGAGTCATTATCCTGGAATTATGAAGATGATGGGGAAGCAACATTACGTCGATGATAATTTGGATTCATTCGACAACGAGGATGCCGCAATCAACACTTAGGAGAGCGAAACTTCCACCATTCAATATCACACCTGCTTAGAGAAGATGTCTCAAAACCCTCATCATTACCCAGACATAATCATCCTCCCAGCTGATGAAAGCAACACCACGGTAGTATTGAATACCTCAGACAATGTCGATAAGATGAGAATACTCTTAGATTGCGGAATCAAAGAAAATTACAATAATCCCTATAGAAAAATCATCACGCACCCCCCGTATTTATGGACTACCCATAATACATAAACCTGATATCCCACTGTCCCCCATCGTCAATGCCTTTGGATCACCAACTCATAACCTCGCCAAATATCTGGCAAGTACTCTTCAACCTTGAGCTGACGAATCTTCATTCAATGTGAGAAACTCATTCCACTTCATAGATATTCTCAAATTTTACAGAATCCAAAGCACCGACATCCTTGTGAGCTTTGACGTAGTATCGCTATTCACGAACACTCCTATGACGGATATGTTGGATATTCTCATAAATCCAAACACAAGATACCAAAAGGCACCCTTGATATCATTAATCACTGTATGAACAGCACATATTTTCTTTTCCAAGGTACTTATTACAACCAAGTGGAAGGTGCACCAATGGGTTCCCCCCTGTCCCTAGTAATTGCCAACATCTCATGGAAGACTTTTAATCTGAGGCTATATATGCATTTGATCCCACAAGCATACTCGCTGGATCAGATACGTATATTGACGATATTTTCGTCATATGGCCTTATGGTTACGAAATTCTCCAGGAATTCCTTGATCACATTAACAGAGCATTTATCCCAATATGAAGTTCACTAATACTCATACCAACCGTTATCTTCATGCAAACTCCCATCATCATCCTGCACAAACCAACTCCGTGTTGAATTCCCTTATCCACAGATCGATTCAACTCAGCAATAATCATAACCGACCACAAGAGTTGGGCAAAACTCAAATCCGCTTTAGTACAGATAGGGATATTTCATTCACATTACCCATCATGGTTAAAGCTGATAATCCCATTTCATTGTGTTTAACCGTGACGTCATTTCCGTTTGGGTACACCTCCCCTAGTGTCCCCTACCTGCCCCAGAGTTTACCAACTCCATTGTTGGTGAAGGTGGTTAAAGTTAAACTTGAATATTTGTTTACAATTGATTAATGTGAAAAATGGAGGATATAATGGAAACATCCAAATTAAAAATGAATCAAGTGGATATTGAAGTGGAGATACACGGGTGAACTGTGGTAGTGGGTGAAGTGAAAGAAATAGGATATCAAAAATAGTTAATGTTGACGTCATTATGACGTAGTTGCCTCCCACCACCTTCACCAAAATACTCTAACCGGGTTTAACGGGGAATGTGAATGAAATACGCCTATTGGTTACAGCAGTTCACGAATCGACAGATCCATCCGCAATCAACTACAGGGCCCAATACCAAGACATCCAACAGAAATCATTCAGTCACATATAAAATTTTCTTGCCATTCCTCAAAGGCGTCGTGACTGACAAAATCAGCAGAATTCTGAGAAAACATGATATCAAAAATATCGAATGATTATCAGGGTATATATGAAATACCTTGTTCAGTTTGCCCAAGAACATATATTGACCAAACAAATAGACGCGTTACCAGCAGAGTCTACGAACATCAACTTGCAGTCCGAAAATCAGACCCCTCCTTGGCACTCTTCAAACATCACGAAGAAACAGGCCATTCAATAGATTTTGAAAACGCCAGAACTCTGCATACAAGAACCGACCTGATTGCCTCAATACTCGCGACTACGGCCGCAGACTTTCTAGCACTTGGAAACCTCTCATTTCCCGCCTTTCCAAACCCTGCGCCATCACAAATACCACGCTCCTAGTTCCGCTTGACTGACCACCACAGATTGAGACCTTAGAGAGAACCAGTGACGAGATTGAAAAACACTTCGCCATTTCATCAATATCACAGCATGTCAACTTAAGTTAGCTGCACTTCTTCTTCTCCTTCTTCTTCGAAGCACTGGGGGGCGGGTGAACCCCCTGCACGTGGGCCTCCTTATTCGGGCCCATTGTGCGCCCACATGTTACGACCACTTACGACATTCAGCTGGGTATGCCGACTGCCTTGGATAAGTTCAGCAGCTTCCTCAGCTGAATCTCTTTTACGTCCTCTGGCCTCAAAATTATGTTGCCAAGGACAGCCCTCCTCTGATGCGTCAGTGCTGGACACTCAGTGAGGACATGTGATGACGTTTCGTCATCTTCCAGGCACCATCTGCAGAGGGGGTCATCCTTGATCCCAATAAGCTCTAGGTGCCTATTGAGGTGGTTGTGCCCCGTTAGGAGCCCCACTACCATTTTAAGGTTTCGCCTGTTTAGGAATAAAACCTCTTTTGCGAGCCTCTTCGAAGGTTCCTTTATGTGGAGCTTCGATTGTCTCATTCCTGGTGTGTCCTGCCATATTTTGAGGAATTGCTTTTGCAGCTGTTCCTCTATAGAGGACATTGCCAGGCTATTTGGTATTCTCAAGATTGGTTCCGGTCCGACCGAGGTCCGTCCTGAACCGATCTTTGCCAGTCTGTCTGCCTCCTCGTTTCCGGGTATTCCCGAATGTCCCGGGACCCACATGATGAGGTTGACTTTTCTTGATTTTGCCAGGTTTTCCAAGGCTTTTCCGCACTCGGACACCAAATTGGATGTGATCCTATTGGATTGCAAAGCCAGTATTGCAGCTTTGCTGTCCGAGCATATAGTGATTGGTCTACGACCTCTCATAATTAGGTTTTCTCGGACACAGGTGAGTATTGCAAGTACTTCTGCCTGGAACACGACTGAGGCATATTCGCCCAAAGGAACTGAAATTTCTTTCCCTGTTCCTTCATTGTATACCCCTGCACCTGATCCGCCCCCAAATTTTGAGCCATCCGTGTACCAGATTGACTCATTAGGAGGAGGCACGCCAGGTGTTGTGTCATTCCATTCTTCCCTCGTAGGGATGACAGTGTTTGGGGCTTTGTTGAAGTTCAGAATTGGCAAGGTATTATCCCTTCTCATATGAGGGAGTGTCCATGATCTGCTTCTGTTCCGACCCACTGGTTTGCACCGTTGAGTCGGTAAGCAGTTCTCATGGCTTCGTGTTGTATGAACAGGTGTAGAGGCGGCAGACCTAACAGAACTTCAAGAGCCCTGGTAGGCGTCGTTTTCAGAGCACCTGTTATTCCCAGGCAGGCCAGTCGCTGGACTTTATCCAGTTCTCTGTTGGTCTTGCCGTGGGCCCACCATGTACTCACGGCGTCGGAGTGGGGGTAGCCTCAGGTGACTCCAGACACCACTGGTTAAAAGCTTGAGGTCCTCTTGTCATGGTAGCGGTACGTGTGAAAGGCCGCGAACGGACACCAATCAAACGGGACCAGAGGATTCTGGTCGACATGGGTAGCTGGGCTTGCTCAGCGAAAAATGGAACTTTGGTGTACCTTGTGCCTCAGTTCGACAGGGAGAGGGCAGCCCCAAGCGATCCTATCGCCAGACATCATAGGTAAAGCCGGGTCCTCTCCTGTAAACGAGGTAGAGGAACGTGTAAAAGTCCTCGAACGATCACTCATTCAACGGGACGAGAGGATTCTTGTCAACATGAGTAGCAATTAGGCGAAAGCCTTTTGCGACGGCGACCCATCAAACGTAACAAGAGGAATCTTGTTGACATGGGTACCTGGGGTGATGAGGATAGCCCCATCAGGCCGTACATACGGCCTGGTGCCTCACCAATTGGGTTGGACTCCAGGGGGCAGCGGTTTCCAAAAAACACCACCGGACTACGGTAGAAGAGGTAAAGAAGAATCCCACTATGGGTCAAGTGGTAGGATATCTTGCCTGCCTCGGCGGGTGAGCAGCATTTCTGCTCGGGCACTGACACTGCAGAGCCAGTAGTCTGTTTTATCAGACGGCCTCACCATTGGTATAATAAAATGGTAGCAGGAGAACATGCCGTTACATAACAGAGATGGCTCTAGCGCGCTGATTTGGCGTATCCAAATCCTCCATTTCTCTCTGGGGTGACTGCGTCGGTAAAGTCGAAAGATACAGGCCGGCAGTCATCCCCTATGGGAGTCTTGTGAGAGGGGGGAGAAATCCCACTTGTTGCTACCCCGGCAACTTGGTCCTGGACCTCTGATTTTATTTATTTGGTCCACCATACAATGGACCCGTACGTAAGTGTTGGGCGTATTACTGCCGTGTATATCCAGTGAAGGGTCTTAGGTGTGAGGTCCCATGTTTTTCCAAAGGCTCGTCTGCATGCCCAGAAGCAGCATACAGCCTTCTTAGTGCGGTTTGCAATGTGCTCATTCCAAGTGAGCTTGGAGTCTATTATAACTCCAAGGTACTTTGATGAGCTTTTATATTGGAGACACTTTCCCGAGAGAAATATCTCAGGAAGTGTTCCTATTTTGCGTTTCTTAGTGAATAATACCAAGTTCGCCTTTTCTGGATTGACTCTCAATCCACTGGTGGAACACCACTGTTCCACTTTATTGAGGGCTTCCATGATTGGATTCCCTAGCCGGTTCGCCGATTGATTTTGGGCCATTATTACCAAGTCATCTGCATATGCTTGCGCATATAGCCCTGGCTTATTCAAATCTATGAGGAGCTCGTCTACTACCAGGCACCATAGTAGTGGTGATAAAACCCCTCCTTGAGGACATCCTCTTGATACCTTGGCAGCAACCGACCTCCCACATAGTTCTGCTTTTACCACTCGCTGCGATAGCATGGCCCTAATCCACCTGGTCAAGGTTTGATGGACCACATGTCTATCCGCGGCATGGCATATCGATTCAAATGACGTATTGTCAAATGTTCCTTCTATGTCTAGAAAGACTCCAATTGCTGAGCGTCCACCAGCTAGCACTCCATCTATCTTATGGACAAGATGATGGAGAGCCGCATCTGTTGACTTCCCAGTCTGATAGGCATATTGTTGTGCGTGCAGCGGGTTTATTTGCAGTGGCACATCTCTGATGTATCGATCTATCTGCCTCTCCAGTGTTTTCATGAGGAAAGACGTGAGACTGATGGGTCTATACGCTTTGGCATCGGAATAATCTGTTTTCCCTGGTTTCGGGATAAATACGATCCTAACCGACCTCCATTCCACTGGTATGTGGCCCAGAGCCAGACAGGACCGAAATATCTTCATAAGCAGGGAAATGATGGTGCCCAGTCCCTCTTGTAGGAGGACCGGAAATATTCCATCTTCCCCTGGTGATTTAAATGGTGCGAATGTCTTTACAGCCCATCTCACCTTCTCGTATGTAACCACCTTTGACGCCGTTTGATAGTCCATGTGAGTTCTTCTCACTGGGCTCGTCCTCAAAGGTGGTTCGTTGGATATTTCTGAATCCGGAAAGTGTGTGGAGATGAGGTGCCGCAATGTTTCGTCTGCCGTTGTGGTTTCTCGACCATCTGACAGAGACAGCACGACCACTCCTCTTCCCGGTTTTTTGGAGAGAACTTTGCATATCCTTGCCGCTGAAGAAATTGTGTTTATTTCTCCGCAGTAGGCACGCCAACTGTCTCTTTGTGCTTGCCGAATGGCTTTTTTGTACGCTCTTTGGGCAGACTTATATTCTTCTCAGTGTTGCGGTACGTTGGTGCGCCTGCGGTGGTTTTCTATTTCTGAATTCCACCATGGCGTTCTGGCATTGGTAGCCCTGTCTTTAAGTGGACAGCTGTTCTCGTACGAGGAAGTGATGGCCTTGTTAAGATACGACACCACTATATCTATTTCGGCCTCACTCCCGTACTTTGATGGCAAACCCACAAGCCTTCCTTTGAGTTCCTTCCGAAAGAGATCCCACTTGGTGGCACGAGGGTTCCTATATGTTTCTCTTTCTGGAGCGCTTGTACCCCCCAGCGTAAACAGAATGTGTCGATGATCTGATAGAGATTCATCTTGTGACACCTTCCATGAATGAACCTGGGTCAACATATCTCGAGTGCATAGAGTAAGATCTTTAATAGATTGTCGCCTAGGCGTGAAAAAAGTAGGTACTGAGCCCTCATTTATGATTTCCAGATTACTGGTGGTAAGGAATTCGAGCAGAGCACTTCCCCTCGGGTTCGTGTCCCGGCTGCCCCACAGAATATGGTGGGCATTCGAGTCACAGCCGATGAGAAGGCCCTTCCCAGATTCCTCACAATATCGTACTAACGATTCGATCTCCCGAGGCGGAGCAGCTGTCTCGTACGCTGAGCAGACTACTACCTCCTGGGTGCGATCATTTAACGGCATGAGGATCTCTACGGCCACCAGGTCTCTGGTACAGAATCCTGGGACACGGAAGACCTTCATGCCTTATGTATAAATACACGCCCGGGGGCTGGTATCGACAGAGAGGCACAGTAATGGGCCGTTCCTCCGCCCATTTCCAGCCCTCTTATCTTGCCCTGGTATGTCCAAGGCTCATGTATTAGTAGGATATCTATGTCCCACTCTCGGATCCTTCGGCATGCCAGGGCCGTTGGGGCTTTCCCATGTTGCAAGTTTATTTGTAGGACATTTACAGACATAAATGGACTTACTTGTTGTGGCTCCATCGCCCTCCTTCGTCGGCTCGGCCTCCTGTTATTGGTCTGATTGAGGTCCCCCTTCGGGTTCCTCAGTCACCACTCCGAGGTCCATTGGTTGGACCTCATCGCTCATAGGCGATTCTGACCGGTAGGAGATCCTCGAGGGAGTTCCTCCTACCATGTCGCTCCTGGAGGTATCGTCTGACGATCCTCCAGTTTCAGGTTTAGGAGCCCCGACCTCAGCAGTTCCTCTTTCACCCACGACTAACGTTTTTGTACGCGCCTCCTCGGCCACCGTTTCAGAGATCCCTCGTGAGGTTCCTCTGGTTTGGGGGGCCGAGGCAGCAGGCACAACTCTGGACTGGGTTCCGGAGGTCCCTTGATCGGTACCCCTAGACACTCTTTGTTGAGCCATGGGCCCTTCAAGGATGGTCACGCAGTTGCCTGTGTCGCACTGTAGTAGGGCTGGAAGTTCATCAGGCTGAGAAGCCTGATAGACTCTTCGTCCATCCCCACCACGAGGAGAAGTCCTTGCTCCTCCTCTTTCCTCTCCCAGATTCTCCAAGAAGATACCGAGAGGCTTGGATTCTGCTTCCCCAGTCTCTTGAGGATTTCCTGGTTAGGCAGAAACTTCTTGCCAGGGATCCACAACATTGCCCGGCGTAGCTTGAGCCTTGTTGGGTCCATGACAATAAGAGTGGCGTCTTTCCAGGGTTTGATGTTCTTCAACTCCCTGGTGGGCCACTCCTTCGAAAACCGAAAACTCGTTGGTAGCAGTTACTGACAGCTGCCTTCGCCACAGTCGTGTAGACTGGAACTGTGGAGGTGCAGTACCCGCTGGGATATCTGCAATCGCATCTCCCACAGCATCGAGGAACTCTAACAGTTGACCCTCGTAAAGCCTTTTTCAGGCTGATCCTCCTGGGTGATGACCAACTGCAGAGCTTCATCTCCAGCGGCAACCTGTGCGTAGTCCGCCCTCCACTAGCCGGGGTTGCCGACCCTTGGTTTTTTGGACTCCCGCCTGGTCTCCACTGGAGTAGACCCTGGTGTCCTGCCTCTTTTGGAGGCTGGTGTCCGATCCTTCTGAGAGGCTCTTGTTGAGGATCCTCTCTTGGAAACATCGGAAGATGTGCCAGCCTCTGTTGGATCAGGAACTCCCCCTGGAGGAGCCACAAGACCCCGCTGTTGCTCCCTCTTCCTTCGCTTCCTCGCAGCCC
Organism: Phaedon cochleariae; assembly: GCA_918026855.4. NCBI lineage: Eukaryota > Metazoa > Arthropoda > Insecta > Coleoptera > Chrysomelidae > Phaedon > Phaedon cochleariae. The sequence continues at coordinate 19,922,954 of OU896714.1, read as the reverse complement.
CACAGGTTGGGCTTTTTGACTCTTGTCCACTGGAGTCTTTCATCTACCGAGGTCCGTTGCCGTTCCTCGGCTTCATCTAGGAAGGTCTGAGGGGGGTTAGGGGTGGGGGTAGGGATAGGGGTTTTTAGGGAAGACGGGGGCTCCGTGGAGGAATCCCCCATCGTTGGGGTGTTTTCCGAGGTCACCGGGGTGACCTCGGGAGGGGTGGTAAATGAGAGCTCCGAAGAGCTACTCTGTGGGGCCTCTGATCCCTTAGTGGTTCCAGAGGAAGGTTGGGGTGGGTTGGAGGGTCCTCCGAGAGTTCCCTCCGGTAAGGTAGAGGGTCCCGAATCGGTTCCCTCATTTGGGGTCTGGGGTGTTACCTCAGTCCTCCCTGGTTTTGTTTTTAGTTTCTTTGGTTTCATAATGATCCCACGAGTATTGGGAAATTGGCTTCGCCCCCTGCAGCGTCCCTTGCAGGGGGAGGGCTCTTACTTGGGGAGGTCGCCAGGTGTTCCGAAGGCTCCGTTCTTGATAGCACTCCCTGCTACCATCCAGTCCTCGGCACGGAATTCTCACACCTTGACTTAGGGGATTGTTTCGACTTGTCTAGATCCGCTGTGTTTAGTTTATGCAGGGTCACCTCGGGCAGGATGCGATTCTACATCGCGCACAGACGGTCTTGGGAATAGCTTCCTCGAGAGGTTTGCCCGACCTCCTCTGCTATTCCCCTGGAGTCGGTGACCATGTAGCCGACCCCTTAACCCCTTAACCTTAGTTAGCTGCACATGGCAAAATATATGTTTCATCATTAATTTTACGAAAAAATTCTCTATAAAAAGATCTGCATAGTCTAAAACCAAAAATGCAACTAAAACATTGATTTTGCTCAAATATAATATGGGTAGGCACCCATATCTTCATTTTCTGAAATTGTTATCAGAAAATGATGACTAGAATTGGAAACTACTTTCAAATTTATAATTACATGTCTGTCTACGAAGAAGATCTGGTTTTATTATTTCAAAGTCGGTCGACCACAAAAAAGTATATCAACGAATCAAGTTTGTGAGTAGTTTCGGCTCCACGGTCATCTTCAGACACAAAATACCTAATAAGACATGTGGAGATAAGTTTACTAAAAACTAGGTCAAAAACCAGAAAATCGGGCAGGCAATGAAGAATATTGTTCTTTAAATCCACTAAATTGCCAAAAGAACAAATCAATAATGCAATTCAACATCGGTGAGAGCAAGAATTGTTTAAAATTCATGCAAGATCTTTTGACATAACGAATGGAAAAAAATTTAAATCTTTAATTCTTTTTCTCGGTTTCAGGCCTTGCCGAACTTTTCATGACCGACTACCCTCCTACCCATGATACATACGAAGGCGTAGAGAGGCCACCAACTTATTTTTATTCCAATTCCGAGTTGTAACTCGGAATTCCGACTTGCAACTCAGAATTCCGAGTTGTAACTCGGAATTCCGACTTGTAACTCGGAATTTAGACTTGCAACTCAGAATTCCGAGTTGTAACTCAGAATTCCGCTGAAGTTGTGATGCCTGAGCCTGAACTTTCATTTCAGCAGAAGTGAAGTTTCTACAAAAATGGACTATTTTTGCAAATGTTAAAGTGCTGATGATGGAACCTGGAACTACTATATGATATGATTAAGTAATTGTGACAATGATGAATGTAAAATCATATGGTTCCTTTTTGAATTTGTAGGTATTTTAGGTACACCAGTCTCAGCATTTTGTGAATTCTGTATGTAGTTTTGTATTTGATTAGTTCCATAAAAAATATGTATTTATATAATTATCATTTGATCATTGTTTATATTTGTTTCAATCAGATCACTGAATATAAAATAAATGTTCTATGAACATCTTTCCATGACATGTAGATCTTTTGTAATATATATTACCTTAATATTACCTTCTGTGAAATAATATATAATGCAGGTATTTTTCATTTATTAAATAGGTACAATTTTGATATACTTACTTACTATATTCATCTTTTTTTATAATAGATATCAATAAATCACAACAAACTATGTATAAGTAGTATAATACAAAATATTCAACAGCAACTTATTTGGAGTTGGATGAAACTGTAATTGTAGAATAACAACAATAATTGATCAGATGTTCACCTTGATTTTCACCAATTATCTCTTCTGTCTTCATTTCCCAGGACACTTTCTTCATTACACTATAAAATATGAAATGTTACATAATTTAATGAACATACCTAGATACCAAGTTTAGCAAGGAAGCAAGAATTTATGATTGAAGTAAAGTAGGTAGATAATTAGATGTTTTCTTGAGAACATACCAGGTCTCCTGGTTCTGATGCATGATTGCTATCAATTCTCGATCCACATCAGTCTTTTGAATGGCCTAGAGATTGATGACTCATATGCTGCTATGGGACCCAAGATGGGTGATATTTATCTTTTTATATTATGTTTGTATTGAAAATATGTTGTTTCCAAACTCTGTATTGGACCATCAAGTTTTGATTCACTTCATGCAAAATGAAAGTTTTCAATTACAGGAAAAACTGAATTCATCAGTTCAAGTAGGTCGGTAGAAAACTCTTTTCCTAGGTACCTGTTATGAACTATCTGATACATATCCATTAGTTTCTTATCAAAGTTCCCTTTTTCTTCTTGCTAGGTCGTTTATCTGTGGGTGATATGCTTATTAAAGCACAGATTTTCTCATTTGCAAGTCGGAATTCCGAGTTACAAGTCGGAATTCCGAGTTACAACTCGGATATCTGTGTTGTAAGTCGGAATTCCGTGTTACAAGTCGGAATTCCGAGTTACAACTCGGAATCCCGAGTTACAAGTCGGAATTCCGAGCTACAACTGGGAATTCTGAGTTACAAGTCGGAATTCCGAGTTGCAACTCGGAATTGGAATAAAAATAAGTTGGTGGCCTCTCTACGCCTTCGTAGATACAGGCTATACCGAATTCAACTGACAGTACTGAATCTGATTTTTTATTCCGAAATCAAATAAATCGCTGAAAGTGACAGATATTTGGCTGCAGACATACTATTCATTTCAAATATTTAGACCCAACATTCTGCTGAAATTGCTGAATATCAAAAGGTAGTGAAACTGTCATTATATTAGAAGGGGTAGGAATGTCACTTTCATTTCCGTTGCTTTTCTAATAATAATTTAATAATATCATTTTTGATATCAGAAAATGCCTGTTATTGAAAGAATTGACGCTGAAAATAATATATAATAGTTCAGATGAACGATAAACTATACATCAGTGACAACCTGACAACTGACAAAGTTCTGATCAGCTGCTGCTGATGATTAGAGATGAAAACCATGAAAACATGTTCCAAATTACGGCACTGTATTTTTGATTTTATATTTCGGAACACAGATTTTCAGCGGAGTCAGTGGATTTACTGACAGTATTGCAGTGGGACTCTGTAACTCGCTTCACAAAGCAGAAGCAGAGCGAAATCGAAGCGAAGCTGAAGCGTATATATCGGTATATATGCTTTGTTTTAACCGTTACGTTATGCTTTCTGTTGAAATATATCTAACCACGGAGTCTTTCTGAACAAAATTCAGGGAACTATATCAAGAGCCTTCTGATCGGTTCTTAATTATTTGAGAAAATATATAAAAATACTCTCATATAAAGCTGACGTATATTTTAACTCAACACTCTGACATATTATTATATTACATAGTGACCCAAACAAAAACATCATATTATATAACTACGTTATTTTGTGGATTCCAACACTTCCTTCCAAAATACACAGTAAATGGGCTATACAGACTCCAGACTCCAGACCATTTTCAGCAAGAACTTGGTAGCAGTCGAACTAGGAAAATTGGAAATCTGGCTGAACAAGCCTATCTACGTCAGTCAGGCCATTCTCGATTTAGCTAAGACTACCCTATATGACTTTCACTACGATTATATGGCTCACACATTCCATGATTGCTCAGTTCTCTACACCGATACTGATAGCCTAATTTACGAGATTGCTGATCAAGATCCATATGCAGTCATGAAGCGAGATTGCCACACCCACTTCGACACTTCAGACTATCCCAGCGATAATATCCATGACATTCCTCAGTTCAACAAGAAGGTGTTGGGAATGATGTCCGATGAAAACAAGAGTCGAATAATGACGGATTATATAGGCCTACGGTCAAAATTATACTCGATAAAGGTGCTGGTGACTGATGATGATATTGTGAAGAAGAGGGCAAAGTTGCAAGCGGAGGATTATGATGAGGATGAAATAGATGGAATCATTATGAATATCGGTGTGACGAAAAAAGCAAAAGGAGTGAAATCATCTGTTGTCGAAACAACTATAAATTTCGAGGATTACGTTGAATGCCTAGAAACAGCTACACATAAGAAGGTTTCCCAAAATTTAATAAGAGCGAAGAAACACCATGTTCATTCAATCTGCCAAGAAAAAATCGCCCTTAGCTCCGAAGATGATAAGAAGTATATCATACCTGGATCGTATGACACTCTTCCATGGGGCCATTATTCCATCAATGGTGAAGCTATGGAAATTGATATATGAATTTCAAAATGAACTGTGTGATAAATGGTTAGGTTAGCAAATAAAAAAAAAGATGCCATGAACATAAAAGGGCCATCAGACGAATTAATGAAGTGTTTCTATTAATTTAGAGATGAATCTTCGTGCTGTCTGGAAAGAGAGCCATCAGACGAATTAAAGAAGTGTTTCTATTAATTTGGGAATGAACATTCGTGCTGTCTGAAAAAAGCGGTCTTCAGATGAATTAATGAAGTGTTTCCATTGATTTAGGGATAAATCTTCGTGCAGTCTGAAAAAAAATTAAAAAATGCTATATTTGTTAACTTAATTATTTATCACAGCAAGTGGTCAAAGTATGCCTACCGGGGAGCTTCCCACTTTCAAAAAAAGAAGCAACGCGCCACAAGGCACTACCTCGAGGGTGGTGGGGAAATGTGCTGCTATATATTTGTAAAGATTATTGAATATATTATAAAAATTGTCTACATTGTGTTTGATTTCAATCCTCTGGTGTACCCCATAGTCACATGTCAGTGATCCTGTCAACGATTATCTGACATACGTCAGCTATCTGTTTGCTAAGCCCATCTGAAGTGTGGTGGTCTACTCATGAGTCGCCCTATATATTTTTTCAATTTCCATTCAACTCAAACACTCTATATATTAGATTGAATCATTAGCTAGCGGGTAGCCTATATGCTGGTAGCCTACTCGTCGAGGAGGTATAACGCCTTTTGGGTTCACTCTATATACAGGGTGGGCCACCAGTAACGCCTCGGTCTCTAGAAGGCTAACCACTTATCTTCTTGGAATTCTTCCTCTCTAGGAAGTTGCATGTCAACATAGAGGCTACCATTTGAAATTATTTTGAAACATACAGGATGTCCCCAAAAATCACAAAACACTGAAGTTGAACTTTTTTCAATCGAACACCCTATATATTATTTCATTTTGAGATTCTCCCAGGTAAGCTGATTTCAACAATCCATCATACTCGCGGGGTCTAGCAGTTATAATTACTGAGATATAGGGTGTGAGAAATCGAGATTTTCCAAGTTCAAGAATTTTTTGTGGCTAAACCATTCATAATTGGTCAAAACGGCTCACATGTCCCTATCTCAACTTTTGATCAACTATCTACTGACATTCAATTGAAACAAACACAGGGTGGTGCAGAATTCAGAATCTTGATCACCCGGTATATGTCCCAATTAAATATCAGTAGATTAGATTAGATTGATATGGGGCTCATGTGCTACTAGGAGCCTCTCCACTGCGACCTTTACAGATCTATTGTGTGTGCCCTCATGTTATGTTAGAGTTCCTTGTCTAAACCCATCCTTATTACTAGACTCCATAGGCCAGACCTCAGGTCCTCCATATATTGAGAGGGCTGTGGTTTTTCCTCCCCTATCGTCGAAAACCTCAGCCTAGTCAGGCCTTCGCAGTAGCACAGTATGTGTGCTGAGGTTTCCTCATCTTCTTGGCAAAACCTGCATATGGTTGTGTCCGCCAATCCGATGTTGTTCATGTGTTTGTTGAGTCTACAGTGCCCTGTCAGGAGCCCAACCAAGATCCTTGTTGTTCTCCTATTCTGGCTTAGTAGGTACTCCGTGAATTTTGGCAATGGTTCTTTAATGAACTCTTTGGCCTGTCTCATTCCCGGCGCCTTGTTCCACCATTCTCGAGACTGCTTCTTCATCCAAGTGCTGTTATTTGTTCTTTGCAGCGCTTTCGCTATACCACAGAAAGGTTCTGGACCGATAGGAGCACATCTTGCTCCTTCTCGGGCTAGTGAGTCAGCCTCTTCGTTGCCCTTGTAGCCTGTGTGGCCTGGTACCCAGGCTAAGTACAGTCTGTTTTGACTGCCCAGCTCTTGTAGGGTTTCCAAGCAGTCCCAGACGAGTTTGGAATTGATCTGCATGGAGCTGATTGCTTTTATAGCCGCTTGGCTGTCGGAGTAAATGGCGATGGTCTTTTCCTTAAACTCTTGCCTTATTAACTCTCCTGCACACTGATGTATTGCTGCAACTTCTGCCTGGAATATCGTCACGTGTTTACCTAAGCTCAGTGAGACTCTTGTCTTTGGCTTGGCTATATATATTCCTGCTCCTACACCTTCATCGGTTTTTGAGCCGTCTGTATAACAGGCCATTTCTGCATCAATTGGAGGACCTCCCTTCCATGCCTCTCTGTCTGTTATAACAGTCTTAAATTGTTTACCGAAGCTATACTTGGGAAGCATCTCGTCCGATGGCATTCCCATTATCGGGTCGGTTTCCAACTCTTTGTATAGTTCGTTGTACATCTTACCGTGCAGTCTGCTTATGGGCGTTTGCCCTCTGGTCAATCTATTGGTGACTGACCTGGCTTCGCCTTGTATGTAGACGTGAAGTGGCGGTAGGTTCAGCAAGACTTCTAAGGCGGCTGTTGGGGTTGTCCTCATAGCTCCCGTGGCTGCCAGGCAGGCTTGCCTTTGAATGCCACTTAGCCTTTTGGTCGCCCCAGCCTGCCGAGTCTTTGGCCACCATACCACCGAACCATATGCTATCATTGGTCTAATAACCCTGGTATATAGCCATATGATCATTTTTGGTTTTAACCCCCAGTTTTTCCCGCACATTCTTCTGCACAGGTTGAGGGCTATCGTGCTTTTCTGGATTATTTTCTGTAGGTGTTGATTCCATGTCAGCTTGTGGTCGAAGATGACTCCCAAGTATTTTACCTCTTGTGCAATTGGAATTTCTACCCCGTTAAGAACTGGTGGCTTCAGCCCTCTCAGTACTTTCTTCTTAGTAAAAACCACTATCGTGGTTTTAAGAGGGTTCACAGTTAGTTCCTCCTCTTGACACCACTTGTTAATTATGTTTAGAGCAGTTTGGGTATGTTCCGAGACTGTTCCTGCGAATTTGCCTTTTGCAATAATCGCAACATCGTCGGCGTACCCTAAGCAATGCATACCTTTGGATGTTAGCCTCTTCAGTAATTCGTCTACTAGGATAGCCCATAGGAGAGGTGATAACACCCCTCCTTGCGGACAGCCCCTACCTGTTCTAGCTGTGACTGTGGTTTCGCCAATGGATGATATAATTACCCTTGTTTCCAAGCTGGCGTTTATCCATCGACACAGGAGGGATGGAACCCCTTTCTTTTCTAGAGCTTTGGTAATTGACTTTGTAGATGCATTGTTGAAAGCACCCTCAATGTCTACGAATGTCGCCATTGCTATCTCTTTGTCCTCCAAGGATTTTGTTAGTAGCCTGTTTAGATCATCCAGTGCCAAGTCTGTCGACTTGCCCGGCTGATACGCGTATTGTCGCTCGTTGAGGGGGTTTGTTAATAAAACCTCATCTCTGATGTATCTGTCTATTAGTCTTTCTAAAGTTTTGAGCAGGAAGGACACTAGACAGATTGGACGGTATGACTTGGGCGTCATGTCATTCAGTCTCCCTACCTTGGGTATATAAATGACTCTTCCCTTCTGCCACTCACTAGGTATGTATCGCATAGCTATGCAGGCCTTAAATATTCTACATAGATTTGGAATTAGTATTTCCTGCCCCTTTTGGAGTAGGATGGGGTAGATTCCATCCTCTCCTGGAGATTTAAATGGTTGAAATTTGCTTATAGCCCACCTTATTCTGTTTGGCCTTGTTATCTCTGTGGCTAGTCTCCAGTCCGAGGCATTTGGCCTTTTCAGCTTGCTTGGCGGACTGTTCCCCGCCACTGGCTCGTTTAGAATTGTTGCGGCCGGAAAGTGTGCCTCGATTAGCATTGATATACTTTCCTCAAAGGTTGTTGTGTAGGTATTATCTTCCTTTTTCAAGAAACCTACTTGATTTACAGTACCCTCCTTCGCCAACACTTTGTGGGTTCTAGAACATGTGGGGGTATCCATTACCTCCTCACAGAACTTCTTCCACGATTGCCTTTTTGCCTTTCTGATCTCTTTGTTGTACTGCGTAAGTGTAGCCTTATATTCAGCCCAGTCTTGGTTGGTTTTTGCCCTGTTGAATAGCCTACGCACTTCCCTTCTGAGGGTTTCTAAGTGTTTATTCCACCAGACTGTTTTGTTATTCTGTTGCCTTGTTTTTTCAGGGCAGCTAACCTCGTAAGCTGCAAGTATTGCCTTGCTTACTAGGTTTACTGACCTCTCAAGGCTTTTGTCATCCTCAATTTCTACCATATCTCCTTCGAGAGCATCGCTGAGTGACAATAGGTATCTATCCCAGTCTGTCTCCCTGGGGTTTCGGTAAGTGATTGAGGTTCGAGGGGGGGTAACTAGATCAAATCTGATCTGTCTATGGTCGGAGCATGAAGGCTCCTCGGATACGTGCCAATTTGCTATGTTATCACATGCTTTTTCTGTCGAAAGTGTAATGTCCAATACCTCTTTTCTTGTTGCAGTGACAAAGGTTGGTTTATTTCCTACGTTAGCTATTAATAACCTTTTTGTTAGTATAAAGTCTAGTAGTGACTCACCTCTTGCATTGATGTCTGTGCTTCCCCATAGAGTATGGTGTGCATTTGCATCGCATCCAAGGATCAGTTGGAGGTTTTCCTTGGCCGCGTATGCGATTACTTCGCCTATTTGCGGTGGTGGGCAAGCCTCCTCGCCTGGGAAATATGCGGAGCTCACTAACCAGCTCTTGGCTCCTTCCTCCGTTGGCGTGGTCAGGATAGCTGTAACAATATCGGCGGTGCAGAGCACCGGAATTAGTACGCAATTCACCCTGTTGCTATGTACGATACAAGCGCGAGGTTTATTTATACCTTCTTTATATAGTACCTTACCTTGGTTGATTGTCAGGCCTGCAACCCTGCCTCCGTGTAGCCAGGGTTCTTGCAGGAGAGCCAAATCTAGTCTCTCCTTGTCGAACCTCCTGCATACGATAGCGCTTGCCGCCTTAGCATGATGGAGGTTCACCTGCAGAACCCTGACCCCTGTGCTCAGTTCTGTGAACTGAGCGGTTCTTCTGCCTTCTTCGAGGCTTCTCCCATCTCCATGGGCGTACCGCTCTCATTAGCTGCTTGCCTTTTGAGAGGGCTCACTCCTTGGGGTTGTTCTGTTTCTTCCTCCTGGACCTCAGCGATCTCTAGAGTGGAAACTGCACCCTCTTTCGTGCTGGTGCCCTCTTTCGGGCTATGTCTTCCTTTGACTCTGAATTTAATTCTCCCTAGGTTGTAGTAGGGAGACATGTCTATTTTCTTGAGTTCCTCGAGGGATTCACTATCCATCGAGAAAGCCCATGTCTGACCTTTGTCCGATGGGGTTTTACCCCACACCGTCCATAGGTTGGTATTTAGCCCGTGATTTGCGACTTTGAGCCTTCGCAGAATCTTTTCCGCTTCTGGCCTCTGTCCTCTGTCATCCGGGATGTACGTAGTGCAGGCTATTGCTTCTGGAAGGTCCTCCCCTTCCAAGACCCTCAGGGTTGCCCCTTCCCAGGGCTTTATGGTTGGGATGGCATCTCTCAGCCAGTCTGCACTAGTGCGATCTGCGCACGTCATAACCAGATAACCTGGTTTGTGCGTGCATTTTGCAAAACGCACTTGTGGTCCCTCTGGGGGGATTACGTCATGGGCCTCAGAGATTGCGTCCTGGACTATGATAAGCCTTTCTGGACACAGTTTGGTCTCTGGGAACCCGTCGTCTACCACCGCAACCTTGACTGAGGAGAGGGCATCTTTGAAGGAAACTGAAACACCTTCTTGCCTTGGTTTCTTCCTCAGCTGGTTGTGGTGTGGCGGTGTACTGCTGCTTGAGCGGGGGCGTTTTGCGGATGTGCTTGCTACAGCCTCTTTCGTGCTTTTTACAGCCTCTTTCGTGCTTTTTTGAGCCTCTTTACCTGTCCCTCTTATCGTAACCAGCTTAGAAGCCTGTTTTGGTTGTTGATTTTTCAGAAAGTTTTCTTTTATGACTAGCCTCTTAGCGGCTATGTAGTCGAGTCCACTTTCTAATTTTGTTTTGAGCTTCAATCTCGAAGCTCCCCCTAGATGAGCAGCTTTCACTTCCTCATCCGAGAGTAGTTCTATTTCCTCTAGGGAATTTACGAGAACTTTATTTTTGGGTTTTGGTGCTTGCTGGAAAGCTTTAGCACCAGGCAGTTTTGCCTTTTGTTTATGACTGGGCGGGTTCGCCTCTGTCCTTTGTTTCTTTTGTTTGTTTAGGTCCATATGAATCCCACGAGTAGCTAGGGAAAGCTGGTCCACCACGACAGAGCCCCGCATGTCGTGGTAAGGCGTAAGGATACAAGGGGGTGCCGCCCGGTGCCCCCAGGGGATCGTTTGTGACTGCATATTGAACCCTGCAGCCACTCAGCCGTCGGCACGATACCTCCCACCTTGGCTTGGGTTTGGTCTTTCAGTAGATAGTTAATCAAAAGTTGAGATAGGGACATGTAAGCCGTTTTGACCAATTATGAATAGTTTCGACACAAAAAATTCTTGAACTTGGAAAATCTCGATGTTTCACACCGTATATTTCAGTAATTATAACTGCTAGACCCCAAGTATGAAGTATGAAGTCGTTGGAATCAGCTCATCAGGGAGAATCTCAAAATGAAATAATATATAGGGTGTTCGATAGAAAAAAGTTTAACTTCAGTGTTTTATGGTTTTTGGGGACACCCTGTATGTTTCGAAATAATTTTAAATGGTAGCCTATGTTGACATGCAACTTCCTAGAGAGAAAGAATTCCAAGAAGATAAGTGGTTACTGGTGGCCCACCCTGTATATATATTTTTTCCCCAACTATTAGCCAACTCATACACCCTGTATATAGCCATTATTGGGTGAAAAATGTAATGAAATGCGCACCGTTATCTCTGGAACGGATCTCTCGCTTTGCTCGCCGTCGGAGATGGGTGACCTTGAAGGGGACCAAAAATTGCAGAATGAACCTTGAAATTCGCTGAAAAAGTCCGTAGATCTAGGGAAAAATCTGGTCTGCTTTACATGGGCTCTTATGGGGCTTTCCGCTGCACATCGCGGAATTTCCGTAGAATCTGGGGAAAAAGGACTTGGAATTTTGAAAATTGGTCTGGAGTCTGTATAGCCCATTTACTATACACATTGTTATAATTCAATTTTAATGACTCCTAACATTCTTCTCATTTCCACAAATCTTGTAGAAGGCATTGGTTTCGTCATCACAACTGCGACTTGATTCGCACTACTGATGTGTTGAATCTGCATAACACCTTCTTGATACTTCACGAATGAAATGAAACCTGATTTCTAAGTGCTTCGATCGTTTGTGAAATTCGGGGTTTTTCAATAACTTGATAGCACTGGCATTATCAATATACAGTGTTGTAGTAACTTCTTGTCCAGTTATTTCATCCAAGAGTATCGCTTCACCCATACCAATTCTTTTGTTGCTTCACTTGCAGCGATATACTCGGCTTCACCCAGTTAACCACACATGTCTCAGCTCTATCACAAGAGAGATCAGTCAAAGAACTTCGTTTCATCACACCGTTCTGAAACATATGCAACTTGCATCTAAAACATAACATGCTACTGCTACAAATCAGTGTTCCATCACACGTTCTATCAATGTGATAAAATTGAGACACCCTAGGCGTCATCACACAAGAGATCAATCGAAGAACTTTGTTTCATCACACGTTCTATCAACGTGATCAAATTGAGGCATCCCAGGCGTCATCACAAAGGAGATCAATTAAAGAACTTTGTTTCATCACACGTTTTATCAACGTGATAAAATTGAGGCATCTCAGGCGTCATCACAAAGGAGATCAATTAAAGAACTTTGTTTCATCACACGTTCTATCAACGTGATAAAATTGAGGCATCCCAGGCGTCATCACAAAGCAGATCAATTGAAGAACTTTGTTTCATCACACGTTTTATCAACGTGATAAAATTGAGGCATCCCAGGCGTCATCACAAAGCAGATCAATTGAAGAACTTTGTTTCATCACACATTCTATCAACGTGATAAAATTTAGGCATCTCAGGTGTCATCACAAAGGAGATCAATCAAAGAACTTTGTTTCATCACACGTTCTATCAACGTGATAGAATTGAGGCATCAGAGGCGTCATCACAATATAGATCAATTAAAGAAATTTGTGGCATCACATTCCACAACGTTCTGAAATTGAATTAATGCAAATTGCATCCAAAATATAATTCTTGCTTGTATTGTAGGTTTAATAGTGATTATTTGAGTCCGTGAAATTCACTGTGGTTGTGGTTAATGTGGTTTAACAATCACGAAGACGAAGAATGTTCTTTGTGTTTACTGGGCTTTCCTAACCTCACTTTTTCGTGGATTTTCAAGAAATTCGATAACGAAACGAAATTAGCAGCACAAAAGGATACCTCGTTGTTTACAAAACGAAACTAATGTATTTGTTATTTCACTAAATGACCAGAACAACAATGATCTGCCATTCACCAAAATCACCAAGATGACTCTTATTGTTTCATTGGGACATTGAAATGAATTTCATTCCAAGTAAGCCACTTGTGTGATTCGAAGCCCTCTGCTGATGTTGTCATCAGTACCACCGTATACTTCTATATGGTGTCATCAGTACCTACGAAGGTAAGTATAAGTTTTAGATATGATTTGCCTACCCTTGCAGTTTGCACACCATCATGTCTAGGTGGAATCATTTCAATTGTATACCGCAATTAAATTTATAATCATTGAATAATCATTCATAATTCATTGACCACATGAAATAGATATCTGGCAAATAGATGATAATGTTTTGGTTCTTTATTCTAGCTATAGAGGTTTGAGGCTATTTTTCAGTTTTTAAGTACTTGTGATTTTTTGTATCCAACAAGGAAATTCAACTCTGCAATTTTAGTGACAATATTTGTAGATGTATCTTTTGTTTTGTGTCATATTTTTATTATTAATATAGGTATATGCTACTAGTTTGTAGTTTGAAATTGAATTTTTATTCCAGCTGGACTTCAAGAGAGGAAAATCATCAATTTTGATTTCAGAAAGCATACTAGGTACAAAAATATACTGAAGAGACCAGGTTTTGATTCCCGTGTAGCAAAGACCAAGGCCAATCTGAGAGTTTTCGCAATGATGACAGGTGAACACTTGTTTTGTATACTTTTATTTGCACTGAAATATTATTTATTCTAGTTGTAGTCAGCTCAACTAAAGATTTTGATCTCGATTTTGATGGAAAAATGGTTGGAGAGAACAGTAAAAACAAAATAATGATCTCCCATGAAAATGAATGATAACTTTTCTATGCATCACTTTCAAGAGATGGAATCTGCAGGTAAAAAGGAAATAAAGAAGGAGTTATGGAAGAAAACCATGTTGTGATCATCATGATAAATGGGAACGCCCTGTATATTCTATTTAATATTTTTATTTTACATATATTTTGAGGTTTGTTTAGTAATTTGTCGATGGATTGGAATAAAGTTTACATTTTTACTCCTTTTGTTTCACTGTTTTGAATGCCACTCCATGTGTTTAGGGGTATATTCATGGCTTTTTTGATTTCAACATCTGAAAATCCAAGAATATATCCTAAACATTATGGTGTTGCATTCAAAACTGATTCAAATACTGGTGGAACCAGTATAAATTTATGGATGATTTGAGATGGAGCTAATGCAGAGCACAGATTTATCAGAAACGTCTCTGGCAAGCTCATGGAGAGAGCTATGTAGATACATAGTCATCACTGTGATCTCACAGGAGCATATCTGATTCAAGTCTGATGTTGCATCACTAATATAAGTCTGTGATTTCATTTGAGGCGGACATTCATCTATGCTATATCTCTGATGGGAACATCTCTGTGATGAAACATGGAACATTTGTAATGCAGCAGGGATAAAGCTGCGGCATGTTTTGGTCAACTGGGCAGTAGTTGAAAGAACAACACTATTTTGCTTTTGGCAACCAAGTTATGGCCGAATCAGAGAACATTCAAACGATCCCTGTTCGCGAACGTCTAGTCTATTGGTCACGTTCATAGTCGGCATCACTGAATACACTCAGCATTTCGGATTCAAGGTTCGCTTAATAAATCAGTCCAAAATTGATCGTTCCAAGTAAATACTTCAAAATACGCTTAACTGCGCGCCCATCTGAACATTTTAGTGAATTGCATTTTTCTTATGCGACACTCACTGCGTACGCGATATCTGGACGTGAAATAACCATCAGATACATCAGACTACCAACAGCCTCATGATATGGTATCCGACTATGTATGTATCCTCTTCATCGCTTTCAGTTAAAAATTTAGTGTCACAAGGTATAGCTACTGCATTTGAGTCTGCCATATTGAAGCGTTCCAATATTTTATTCACATATGCACTCTGACTGATGAAGATATCGCCATTGATTGACCTTTTTATCTGCATACCCAGAAAACTATTCAAAGAACCAACAGTAATTTTAAAGATCTCATATAAATTTCTGATGAACAATTCAATTTCATTTTCATCACTACCTACGACTTGTTTATTGATAAAATCAACGAATCGTACATTCCAGCATCGAGATGACTGATTTAGCCCGTACAGACTACGATTTAGCTTGCACACTCGCCCTGTACCATCGTCAAATCCTTCAGGTTGCATCATGTAGATTTCTTCGTGAGGTTTTCCATACAAAAAAGCGGTTTTTACATTGTATCATTTTCAACTTTTCTTATGCAACGACACTAAATAAAGTCCTTACTGTATCGTAACGCGCTACAGGACTGAACGTTTTTTCGTAGTCAATACCAGCTCTTTGACTAAAACCTTTTGCTACTAATCTGGCTTTGAATCGACTCACACTCCCATCTTCCTTCCTCTTTAATTTGAACACCGATTTATTCGGAATGATTTTCTTGCCTAGAGGTAAATCAACCAAATCCCAAGTGCTATTTTCACCCAGAGATTCCATTTCTTCCCGCATGGCTCTTTTCCATTGGTCGATCTCAGAAGAAGAATTCTTCGACCATTGCGTTGCGAAATAGGTTCACGATTAACATTACTTCCTCCTGGAATCCCAGGTTCATCAGTTCTTCGACTGATCACTATGACTTCATTATTTTCTTTACATTCTTTTGGGGTCTCAGGTTCATCAATGCTAATCCCAGAATTTTGACTGTTTTGCTGATTCACAAAATTCTTTGCACCAGTTTCAGAACTCAGAAACATCAACAATGTCTTCCGTATTGATTTTCACTTCAAGTTCAATTTTCTTTTCGAAGACGTGTTCTGAGTTAAAAATTATATCTCTACTCGTTATCACTTTATTTTCGTTTGGTAACCAAACTCTATGGCCATCTTTCTCTCCGCAGTACCCTACCAAATTAACCACGCTCTGCTACCAATTTGGTAGGGTACTGATGCGGAGAGAAATATGGCTATAGAGTTTGGTTACCAAACGAAAATAAAGTGATATCTCTACTCGTTATCACTTTATTTTCGTTTGGTAACCAAACTCTATAGCCATCTTTCTCTCCGCAGTACCCTACCAAATGTCCTTGCTTACTTTTCTTGTCCCATTTACGTCTTCGCTGTGCAGGTACATGAACATAGAATTTAGATCCAAAAACACTTAATGGTCAATAACAATGGTTGACAACTTTACCATGCCATAATTCGGTGGGTGATTCGTCCTTCACATTCGTTGGACCTGTTCTATTCAGAACATATGAAGCTGATGTATTGACGCCTTCAGCCCACAAATTGATTGGCAAATTTTTTGTATGCATCATAGTTCTTGCAGATTCTACTAAGGTTCGATTTTCCCTTTCCGCCGCACCGTTCTGTTGTGGTGAGTATGGCATCGTGACACGAAAATTGATACCATTAGCTTGGAGAAGAGAGGAATGTTCGTAGACATTGTACCACTTCATCCTTCGTTTTGATGAAGAACACTCGACGAAATTTTGAAAAATCGTCCTTAAACAAATGAAGTATTTGGATGGGTCCATAGATGTCGTGGATTAATCCTCCTGGTTTAGTCGGTCTGTTTTCTCTGGATCTGAATGGCACTGTTGGATCTGTTGTTTTCCGAAAATTGGCGAAAATACAACCCTCCTGGACTATATTTAAATCATGACGTTTCAAAAATTCTTTGACATGTTTCTTATTTTGATGACACAATCTTTCATGCCATAATTGAAGGCTTCCTGTCCTTCTCAATGGTTTGACCGACAGAAAACAAATTCTCGTTCGCTTCGGGTACGAACACGTTTTCTAAATGGTTTTTGTACCATTTTCCGGAAAATTTCATCTGGACATTTATTTGTCCACGACCGTATGCTTGGATAACAATACCATTTCCAACAAGTATTTCTTTAGGAGAATGGAATGGTTCGTACGTAAGGAAGTACTTTTTATTACTGGACATGTGCGCGGAGGCGCCTGTATCTGCTATCCATTCATCATTTTGGGCAAAATCATTGAGCTTCTCATTGGGAAACACATGAGAAAGCATATCCTTCAAGTTTATTTGGTTTACTTGAACTTGCTCCTCCCCTTTCTTGCGATTTCTTCGGACAGTTTCTGGAAAAATGTCCAATCTCGTGGCATTTAAAACATTTTATCACTGGTCTAAATGGTCTGCTAACTTTCTTAGAATTCGCATATTTCGGAGAAGATTTTGCAACAAATGCAGATGATTCACTGTATACAGGTTTCGGACTCCCATACACTTTTGAATTCGAAGTATTCTGGTGGGAGCGTAGACATAACTCTACTCATGAGCAATAGATTTGGCAATTCAGTATGCACAATAGCACAAGTCGTTTCCATTCGTCGTTTGATTCTCTGAAATTTCTTTGGAAACGAGCTATGTGTGTTGCTATGTCTTCAGTTGAATCCATATGGCTACTGAAAAATTGCTCCATTAATCTATCGACACATTATCCAGAACTTTTGTTCATAAACTGATAAAAGTTTATCCCAAATAGCATTCGCGTTATCACAAGTTGCTGTCAACTCCACGTTCGCGTCATTCATACTGCCTACAAGTATAAGTTGAGCTAGTGCATCACTTTTCTTGAACATTCTCAATTCGATGTCTCAACTCGCTTGAACATCTACTGAGGCAGTTTCGGATGGCTTCACAGGTATCGTGCTCTCACCTTTCACTATATCAATATAGTTTCATGGTGACGTAGTAGCAACTCAATTTGCCTTCGCTATTTCATCCAGTTCGAAACTCCTTCAAGTTTCGCAATCTGCGGCTTGAAATCCATATTGAAGATATGTTATGACCGTACACCGACCAAATATAGAAATTTAATAAGACTCTATTCTCCGTTCAGTTATCTCCCTTTTAGTAAGTTGCGTTTTCTGGGCCCATAACCTGTTGAAATATAGATAACCACGGAGACTTTCTGAACAAAATTCAGGGAACTATATCAAGAGCCTTCTGATCGGTTCTTAATTATTCGAGAAAATATAAAAAAATTCTTTTATATAAAGCTGACGTGTATATTTTAACTCAATACTCTGACATATTATTATATTATATAGTAACTGTTATAGTATTGAATACACTTTGTATAATATTATGTATAATGTAGGGTAGACTGGGGTAAGTGCGTGAGCTCGTTTTTGCTAATTCAATTTCATAGTCATGTCACAACCAAAAAAAAAGTTATTGAAACTATTTAAAGCTATGTGCTGTCACCTCAATGTGTTTCCGTCCTTCTATGAATATCTCATTTTTTTATCATTGTTCATTTTTTTGCAATTTAAGTATATATTATTTTTGTTCTGAAATTTCACACTTACCCCAAATAGGGAAAGTGTGAAATCAGATTGCTATCTACTATCGAATAATGATAGAAATGAACGGGAAAGTGTAAATAAAGTTCAAAAGATTTAGAATCACCTGGCGTTTGCAGACAGAAAAAATTCCATGATAGAAAAGAAACTAAATTGCATGGAAGAATGTATTCATTGAATACATAACTCTCAAACACATTTAATGCATATGAGGGGAAGTATTATTGGTTGTCAGCTGAGCTGAGTTACCGATGAATAGTTCCAGTGGCGTTTCGTGAATTACTCAATATTGCACTTACCCCGTTCTTGCACTTACCCCAGTCTACCCTATATTGAAGGATGTGGTATCGATGGGGATCGTCGTTGTTGATGTAATAATATTTTGTTATTGAGAATTGGATCTGAAATCGAATATTGATATTCAATTATATTTAGTACCTATTAATTATAACATGGCGCTGTCAAATTAACGAACCAACTTTGGAAATTGAATACCTTCGAAAGAAAAATGTTTTTTTTGAAGCAACCCTAACCAATGAGTCTGGTGGGAGACCTAGGTAATAACTGGAAGAAATTCAAGAGTAGCTTTGAGTATATTCATCAGCTACTGGCTGCAGGAGAATGCGCAAGATATCCAAGTAGCAGTTTTATTACATTGCATTACATTGGTTTGTGAAATTGTTGAGACATTAGAACTCCGTTGACGACAAGAAAAGTGTGACAACTGTTGTCAAAGAATTTGAAGATTATGTTCTACCCAGGAGTAACCCGAGTGTGGAGGCACACAAATTCAACTCTAGAAAGCAACTTCCTGGTGAGTCGTTTGAAAGTTTTCTGGCAGATCTAAGAAGATTAGCGAATAATTGCGACTTTGAGTGTCCTCAAAGACAGGCTTATCAAAGATAAAATCATAAGCGAAATCAGAAGAGAATCATCATTGAATTTGATAGGAGCTATTTACATTTGTCGTGTTGCTGAGCAAACAGAACAACATATAAAAGATCTTTCAGAAGGAGCAAAATCTATTGAAATTGATGTTATTAGAAGGAAGACAAGCAGTTATAATAAAAGGGATCCGGAGGTTGATTTCAGAAGGTCTGAACAAAGATTTGCAGAAGGAAGATTTGCAGAAAGAAGACAAGCAGATCGACGAGCGGAACAGAATGGAGCACAACATGATTTTGAGAAACCGAGAAGTCGATGCGGTCGATGTGGATTTAATCATAGCTATAACAGGTGTCCTGCTATGGGTAAAAAATGTAAGATTTGTCTAAAATATAATCATTTCTCGAATCCTTGCAGAACAAATAAGTGGGAGAATGTAGATGCTATGACTAGTACTTTATTTGATGGCTCAAAAATTATGAATGATAGTGAAACTGACGATTTTGTATTGGGTGTTATTCAGATTGACTAGTTACAGAATGGAGAGTGTGATTGGTTTGAAATGCTGTTTTTGAAAGAGTGTAAGAAACATATAAAATTCAAACTAGATACTGGTGCACATATTAATGTGATACCTAGATATATTTTCGATAAACTTGGGTTAGATGCATTATTACAAACCATTGATTTAAATGTTACTAATTACGGGGGTCAAAAATTGGATGTAGTAGGATGATGCAAGATGAAGGCATCTCACAACAACAAAAATTATAAACTAGATTTTATCATAATCGACACTAATAATATAGCTTCTCCAATTTTGGGATTATTGGGTATTCAACAACTAGATTTATTATCGAGAAATAAAGTGCTGGAAGTTGATAAAATCGGAAATAATTTTGAAGTATATGATAAGTTTTCTGATTTATTCAGAGGTATTGGAAAAATTAAAAATAAACCTGTTGATTTCAAATTGAAAGAGAACTTTGAGCCAAAAATTGTTACATGTCGGCGAGTGTCATTTCAACTGATGGATCCGTTAAAATTGGATAAAATGTGTAGAGATGAAATAATTGCAAAGGTTAGTGAGCCTACAGAATTCGTTAATCCCATTGTTATTGTTAAAAAACCTGATAATTCTATACGACTTTGTTCAGATCCACAGAATTTGAATAGATCATTAGTGAGAGAATATTTTGTTTCACCAACTTTTGAGGAGTTAACACATGATATCTGTGGTGCTGAGTGGTTTTCAACTCTTGATGCCATTAATAAAGTGTTCTGGCAAATAGAATTATCTGATTTTTCTTCGAAATTACCACTTTCACAACTCCCTTTGGAAGATTTCGTTTCCTTAGATTGCCTTTCGGTGTTTTTAATGCACCAGAAACTTTCCACAGGACTTTTACAGAAATATTTGGAGATATATACGAGGCGTGAAGATTTACATAGATGAAATAATTATTTTTGCTAAAACAATCGAGGAACATGATGATATTCTTGAAAAAGTTCATTCAGAAACCAGAGAAAATGGAGTAAAATTCAATAAAAACAAATGTAAATTCAGAATGAGGAAAATTAAATACATTGGTCACATTTTAACAAATAACGGAATTAAAATTGATAATGATAAGGGGGGGGAGGCTATCAAACAAATTGCTATTCCTAAAAGTAAAAAATAATTGAGCCGATTCTTAGGGATGGTTACTTACGTCGGCAAATTTATTCCAAACTTGGCAAAATTAACTGCAAATTTGAGGAAGTTGATGAAAAGTTATGTGTTTTGGGAATGGACTACCCAAAATGATACAGAATTCAATGATTTGAAAATTATGTTGATGTATGAACCTGTTTTAGAATATTTCAGTGAAAAAATACCCATTACACTATCAGTGGATAGTTTCAAGAATGAATAACTCGGTGCAGTCATCTTGCAGAACGGTGCTCCAGTGGCTTATGCCTCGAAAAGTTTACCTGAATGTCAGAAAAACTATGCTCAATTGAAAAAGAAATGCTGGGGATAGTTTTTGGCTGTCAAAGATTCCATCAATACTTATATGGAAAAACATTTAAGGTGGAAACTGACCATAATAAGTCCTTGGAAGCTGTATTTGGAAAATCATTGGATAAATGTCCACTTCGACTCCAAAGATTAGAGTAACATTACAAAACTATGATTTTTCTGGAATATAAACCAGGAACTTTGTTATATTTCTCAGATACATTGTCACGAGCAAGCTATGCATGATGATCCAAATTTTGATTTAATCGAGTCTATTGTGGAAGCTCAGGTAAATTTGATCGACAATAATGAATAGTATCAGTCCTCGGAAGTTTTGTATGCTCCAACAGGAAACGAAAAATGATATTGAAATAACAACTTTGATGAATTATATTAAAAATGGTTGGCCCATTGAAAGAAATAACGTCCACAGTTTGGTTTCGTCATATTGGCATGTAAAAGAGGAACTAGTTATCCAGAAAGGAGTAGTTTTCAAAGGTAATCAGATGGTTATTCCTAAAGCTATGAGAAAAGATATAATAAGTAGGTTACACTATAATCATATGGGAATTGGTAATACGTTTTGGAAAGATGTTCCATCTACCCTCCAACACTTTGTCTTTTGGGAAGCTGGAGAACTTCGTGTCACACGAAAATCCTTTTGCCTGATTGTCGACACCACATCCAAAGACAGCACTTCTCATTTTAAAGAAACAACTCACTGAAAAGTACCGCAATACAACGAAAAATGTCTCAAAACTTTTGTAAACAACAATTTTTACCGTCCACACTCCACAGTGGTCCACAGTACAATGAACATGGCATCTAAGATGACTATATCTTATCATGCACCACCGCGATGATTAAAACAATGATTAAAACTATGACCTCCTGAAGACGCTACTAAATTTTACTTTTCAGTTCAATGTTCAGTTTCACCAATTCTATTTCACTTTATCAATGCTTTGTCTCTGTTTTTTGCTCTTTGGACACAAAAACATCCAACAATCAGTCATGGAACTCTATTCGTCAATACCTTGAATATTTACTATTAGAATCCGTCTTTTGGGACTCGTAAGTCTCAGATTATTTAGATGATGAAATAAAAAAATATCAAATATCTAAGCCTAACATCAGGTTGGCACTTCGAAGGCGCAAATTCATTAATGCATGGGAGATACCCTTCAGATTTTTTGCTATTCAGTGACGGCAGCCATTCGGAGGTCTATTGTCGCTGTCGTCACTATTTAATCTACTCACTCTAGCTATACCTAGACGCTTGTAAAAATATACTTTCAGTGAAGAAGGCGCATTTAGGCCAAGTCTTGCGTGATTTTGTCAGGCCATACACTTACTTGCCGTTCGGCAGCGAGGCGCGCAACTGCATAGGATCCAGATTTGCCATTCTCGAGGCGAAGACGGTCTATTTTCATATCTTGTCCAAATTCGAGATTGTGCCGGTGGGGAAGCCGCAGATACCTGTGAAGTTGGTCAGGAGCAGTGTCACTTTGTTTTTGGAAGGCGAGTTCTGGTTCGGACTGAAAGCACTTGGAAGTAGCGGCCAGTATTTCTTGGTTGCTAATGTTCAATACCCAGGCAACCGAATGGCTTTTCAGTGGCATCTTTCTTACGTCAGTCACTCACTTAACGGTGACTTCCAAGATTGCTATCTTATGAGAGCAAGGAAGCCAGAAATTCTATTTACAGATTCTATTCAGTAGGGGGCGGTATCTCACGCGACAAGATGAACTACTATTTGTTGTGTAGGGAAGTATTGGAAGTTTATATTTAATTTTCATGTTCCATCTGTCATAGGCAATGAAGTAATAAGTGATATGCCTTAAATGAAATCTTAAGTCTTTTTATAAAGTGGCCCTAAGTAGTAAGATACTAATATAGTAAATAGGCAAATGATAAACTAATTTCATTCAATGGGAGGGATAAATAAGGTGTATGGATTCTTATATCCACAAATAAAATGATTAAAATTAGATTGAACTCTTTTTTAATAATCGTTAATGACAATCTGACATAATTCCCAATATTATATAATGCGGGTTCTCCCATATCACTCCCCCCTAGCTTTCCCGAAATTAGTCTTTGAACTAATGTACTGTTCTACCATAACTTGAAATAGAGATTACAATTAAACTGCATGTACCTTTCGCACCTCATTTTTTTGTATGATTATTAAGAAGCAATACACATATGTAGCTGGTTTTGCTTTTAGTTTTGGATTCAGGTTCCCTTAAATTTGGGATTTTTAAAAAATTGATCAAGTGTTAGAATCAAGGGTGTTGGATAGGCAGTAAGTAGACCAAGAATAATTTGATAGCAATGTGAATGTTGTGAACTTAAGCTCTGCTTTGTTGAGTTATATATAGGTATTCATGAATTCATATGGTCACCGAACAGGAAACTGAATAGTAAATTTTCGACAAAACTACTGAGATACAAAGCCCACCAAATTGGTACGTCACACTGATTTTTAGACGTCATAAATACGTCACTGCAGTGTCATAAAAGTAACGTTTCTAATACACCTATATTAATGACATTTGGTCAGAGTAATGTTGATGTCGTCATTGTGACGTCCTGAAACTAATGTCACGGTGACATTACTTATTGGTGAGTGACTTTACTAAAACCAAGTTTCATCAATTTGGTTCGTCACACTGACGTGATCCTTCGTCATCTGGTTGCCTGGGGCTTGGGTATTCAGCTGGTTTATGATTATGAGGCTATAAAAGTTGATCGAGGGTATATTGCACATCATGAAGTCGCAAGAGAAAACAATGCATCTTCACAAACTTCTGACATTTTTTCTATAAGTATATATGCATTTATAATTTTAGTTTTGAATGATGATTTGAACGGAACTTTGAAGTTATATGATTAATTTTTCAATAAAATAATGTATTCAATGTTTATAACACAGTGATTATTAACCATTTCCAACATTCTTTACATGACCCACGTTGTCATAATGGGTAGGATGTAATTCGAGTGTCGAGTGTTCTTGATGTGCTGAATTAGAAATTGAAATCATTTTTCCTCTATCGTTTTTCGTTTTCGAAATATTCGCATCCTACAGACAGTATTTAAGAAAAAAAAGACTCCCAAAGATCGCTGAGAATGATGGAATAGAAATTATTTCCTTATTTGGCAAAATGCGTGCATACATTTTGTTTTGTGAAAATTACAGTAGGTGTCCCATCACTTCATTGATCCTCAGTCAATTGAGGTACTAGTAGCCGATTCATGATCAAGGTACCGCAAGGAATGAAAAGCAGGTGAATAATTGTAACTTTTTTCCTATTGAAGCTAGAGAGCTGTACTTCTACTTCGCACTAGGGCATCCCTGAAGGGTCCTAAATACCGAATTTGAAGGCTCTAGGACAAAGTTGATTTTTGGGTCTGGAAAAGATTAAACTTTTTTCAATATTCACAAGGTCTCAAATCAGCTGAAAGTTAGTATACAGATTGTTCTCGAGGTGCTGAAAACGATTATGAAGTCCGTTTTTATCTATCTGCCCTAGTTTTCAAGTTATTCTGAAAATTCTGGAGACTGCACGGTCACTGAGATTCCCATACAAAATTAAATTCATACCTTTTTTTAAGAAGAGAGACCATAATGGCTCTGCTGGGAGGTAGACAATAATTGCATTAGTCCTCTATGCCAAGTTTGGAGTCTTCACGACAATATCGAGTTTTTTTGCCCGAAAAAGAAATAAGGTTTAACTAACCCCTTTTTATTGTTCTTTCGATTTCGGATAAAAATTAGAATGGGCTGAAAACTTGTACACAAGGTGTTCTCGATGTGCTGAACAAGAATATGAAGTCCGTTTTCTTCAATCTGCCCTAGTTTTTTAGTTATTCTGAAAATTCTGGAGACTACATGGTCACTGAGATTCCCATGCAAAATAAAAATTCATAATTTCGAGATAATGGATCAATCAATTTTATATTGAAGGTACCACATGGGATGAAAATTGGGTCTAAAATTTCGATTTCTTTATATTGAAGCTCGAGTGCTGTGCTCCTACTCCATACTAAAGCATCCCTATAGGACCCATTATACCAAATTTGAAGGTCCTATTACAAAGTTGATTTTTGGGTCTGAAAAAGAAACGAAGTTACCATTTGAACATTTTTCAATCAGCTAAAAGCCTCAGAATTCGATATGAACTTGCATACAGGGTGTTCGTGGTGTGCTGAAGAAGAATCTGAAATCAGTTTTCCTCTATCATTCTTAGTTTCTGAAATATTCACATATAAAAAAGAAAAAATAAACCTCAAGATCACTGAATAGAATTCCTTTTTGGGGCAAAATACGTGGATAAATTTTGTTTCGCGAAAATTTCAGTAGTTCTCAGTACATGGATCCTCAGTCAATTGACGTAGTAGATCGAGTTATTTCATATTCAAGGTACCGTAAAGAAAGAGAAGCAGGTGAAAAATTGCAATTTTTTTCTATTGGAGCTAGGGAGCTTTGCTTTTATTCTGCTAGTAGATATTCCCATAGGAATATTCATACCAAATTTTAAGGCATATCATGTATTCTTCCAAAAACTGTAGATGTAGATGTCTGGGATTATATTAGGAATTAACACTATGTAAATAAAACACCGCATCAAATAGGTACTAATTATAATAATAACTGCAAAAATGAAATCCACTTCATAACTCAACATAATCATTCAGTTTATAAAACAGATCATAATATTCTTGAAAATAACTATATATATGACAAGAGATATATCTTAACTCACAAAATGAAATAAACTGAATAGTATCAAAAATGTTTCCATGTAGGTAGTTACTTTTGGTAATTTGCAATATCAGATGATCTAAGAAATATTGATTGAGAAAAAAAAACAGGAATAATAAAACAATCTTCTTCTGAAAAATACGAAGTACTCTTCTGGTCTGCATAATTCACCTAGAAAATGACAAAACCATAATAATCTAGCAAGGCACATGAGATATTGCTAAGCCGAGCTGTATTAGTTGGTTCCCGAGATGCTTCAGCATCGAGCATCTTCTGTACCGTGGTACTCAGTGTGACCCACTCAAGTGCGGAGCACTCTTAAACAATCTACAATTTTCAATTAATTATGTTTTGTTTCCGCAGCAAGAGGATCAAAAGGTCAACGTTTACACAAATTTCCAAAATATAATTCTCCAATTTTCAGGGAATACAATGGTTTTTTTTTATCTCAAAAATTGCGGAATGTCATTTTTTTCAAGGAAATTCTAATCTACCACTGGATCCTTCAATTAGGTTCACCAGGAAATTTGATCAAAATAAATTTCTGTGAGGAGAAAAAAGTTCGAAACTCCATCTCTGTTGACATGAAATGTCACTTTTCATAAATTATTTTTTTCCCACGGAAAAAAAGTGAGTACTTTTTTCCCGGACATATATCACATATATACAGGGTGTCTGTAAAAGGTTGGGACATGGCTAGGCTGTGGACTCCTGGGATAAAAATGAGTTGATTCAAGCCAACTTACCTATACCCAAAATCGTCTCGTTGAGTCGATACAAGGCGTTGAAGTTTTTTGGGAAAAAAACAATTTTGTTCATAAAAGGAGTAGGATGAGATCAATTTTCATAATTTTTGACATGGCATGTTCTGAGATGTTTTTGATCATCAGTGACATCCCAGTGTTTCAAACAATTATGTTGCCGTACAAATTTGGTGATAACTTTTCAGGAGTTAGACTGGAAATTCTCAGTTTTTTTTTTCAGAAATATATTCCCTTCAGAAATATTTTTTGTATCGTGTTAATTTTTGATGTCTTGAAGTTCATTTGCAAATAAATAATTTCTGATCTGAGGCATGTTATACATTTTTTAGAAAAATAAGTTGATTTTAGCTAACTTACCTATATCCAAAATCGTTTTGTTGAGTTGGTACAAGGCGTTGAAGTTTTTTGGGAAAAAATAATTTTGCTCATAAAAAGAGGGAGCTGAGATCGATTTTTATAATTTTTGGCATGTCATGTTCTGTGACTGCAAGTCACGTTTTGAAATGTTTTTGGTCATCACCAGTAATTTTCAAGTGTTTCAAACAACTATCTTGCCTTACAAATTTGGTGATAACTTTTCAGAGGCTAGGTTGGAAGCTTTTTTCCAGAAAGATATTTCCTTCAGAAACTAGTTCATGAAATGAACGAAAATGGTAGATAACGAGAGAAAAACAACTACTTTCCTGGCTATATGCCACACAGAACATTGGATTACATCCTCCCGAAATCTATGCAATAGTTCGTATAAACGAATAAAATCGCAAGTGTTTTCTTCCTTAACGCTGAGCTGCGCTTAAGTGGTTCAGGAACGCTGACTACCTGCAGACCGGTTTCGAGCTGTTGGCTCTCATCAGTACAGGTCTGTCCCAGATAGCTTCTTGACCGCTACCTGGTGCGAACCTGACCTAACGTAAACGCATCTCAGCATTTATACCATACGAGGCGTTCGAAGTCCGCGAAATGAAAACGCGAACGTCGAACGGCACCTGGCAAGGAAAGAAACACTCCAAACAAGATCCCATTTCAGGTGAAATGGGAGTGGCTGGTTGCCCGACTGGCGTATTTTCAACTAGGGACTAAATTCGCAATTTATTAAAATCAAATCACAGAATTAGACTGACAGATATTTGATTACTTCAAAAGAATGATAATGATGCCTTTAAAAAGGTGCCTGCAACTCAGGTGTCATTCATGTTAAAAACTTCACATTTCACGTCGATAATTTCAATATTATGTAATATATCTTCTCAATATTGATTCGTCCCTTCTCCTGTCATAGAAAAAAAAGTGTATTATACACGGGAAAAATATTAGATTTTAGCTCACGGTTTTTTGTCTCACAACCTGGAGCTGAAATCTACCACTTTTTTCCCTTGTATAATAAATAACTATCGATTGGCAACAAAGTTATAACAACCTCAATTTACGTACCATACCATTTTTTATGAATATTTTAGACAAATTCTGAGAAGCGGCAAAGTTGTCAACATAAATGTTGGAAATCATTGAGGTAGCTATACATATAAAGTCCATTTCAACTAAGAAGTCAGCAATGAACACCATTGAAGCGTTGACCTTCGTTTTGATTGGTTAATATTGGAGGAAAATATAACACCTGCTTAATATTATGACTTTATGACGTGAACGTAAAGTTTGAAATTTTCTCAATGGAAAGATGATCACATCATCAAATTTCATTTATCTGTCGTATATTTTTGTTTCAATAAATTCTGATATTAAGCTTGAACCCAAATTAAAATTCAGTTATTAGCATGGACAGGATTTCGAATCAGGAGCGAATTAACTATTAATTTCGTCAGTGTAAACATTCCCTCAGAGGCAGCGCAAACACCTATCTTCTCATTTGTAATGAAGAGAATAGCACTTACAGCCCAAAGTTCTCCATGTTCATCGCCTCAGACCAAGCTCCGTGTCGGGCTCCGTCCATCTCAGTAGCCACTTCCTGTCCAGGCAACAATCTATGATCCTGACCTCCAATGGGAGCTTTGCACTCATAGCATTGGGACACTTGATTTGCTCCTCCGCATTCTCCAATAGCGTAAGGATGGCCGTTGGAGCACTTGAACCTATAATATGAATTTTCCTACAACTGTCAGAAAAACTGCACTTTTAATAGATAGAGAGATAGATAGATAGAAATTTATTCAACTACGTTACATAAAAAAAATTCTGTTTGTAGCAGGTCAGATATACAAGATGGCATGTGTAGTGTTATTCACAAAGGAAGAACATGCAGGAAGTAAAGTCGTTTATTTACTACAAAACTTGTTAAAAAGGTACATAAAAGATACATTCAAAGAGTGGCAAATTGGTGTTGTTTTTTATTCCTGCGGTCGCTGCGGAGTGTCTAGGCTGCCGGCCGCACGCTCTATATCTCTCGCGGTGGCAAACCCTACAACGTCCGGTTAGCATCTGATGATACTACAGCATGCATTTCAAAAAACATTAAAAAACATGTAAATTATTACACTACAAGTGTAGCTTTTTAATTTGTACGACACACTTCCACCGTATTAGTGAAAAAATATCGAACAGAATACTGATGAACGATTCCATGATTTCGTACTGGCTATTGTAGTCACATCGTTCAACAAATTCATTTGAATCCATTTCTTGCATATCAGTGTATTATTTCAATCATAAGAGTTGGAAAGATGAAAAATTCCAGGACCGGACTTACTTTGGAAATAAGTACCTAATTTTCAAAAAAAATCCAATACCTCTCCTTATCCTCCCTAGGTATGCACAATGGTCTTCGAACATTATAGGAATTTCCTTTCATGCGCTCCAAGAGATGAAAACTTTTAAAAAATTACTTAGATGAGATATTTTTTCCGATATACGTGCTAACTTATGCTGGCACAGAGAAAATTTCGAGGTAATATTGAATATGATCTCATATTGCATGTGAACTCTCTCGATCGGCGAATCTAATTGTGAGTTTGGTGTTTTCATTATTCCGCAAACACTACAAAAAACGGCTGTCATGAAATAGGTATTTTCTCTTAACAGGATGGAGCACCTCCGCATTACTCAATAGAAGTGGGAGAATGAGAGACAAACAATTCTCTAATCGCTGGATAGGTCGTGGCGGCCCTCATTCTTGGCCCCCTAGGTCACCTAATCTCACAGTATTAGACTATTATCTATGGAGACATATGAAACGATTGGTCTATCAGACTGAAGTCAACACCAGAGAGGAAGTGAGGAAGAGGATTGTAACAACTTCGGATATGATCAGAAATAATAGGAAAATTATTCGAAAAACCATAAGAGATCATCCGAAGATATGCAGAAAATGTATAGAAATTGGAGGAGATTTTGAGAATCGTCGTTGAAAAATTTTAGGATACAAATATTTTTCGAAAATTATGTTTTTTAATTTCTTCCTAAAACTAAATCCGGTCCTGAACTTTTTTATAATACCTTTTCTCAACACTTCTGCATTATCAATATGCAAAAAAACTGATTCGAATACTTTTAGTCGAATGTAGAAAAACAAAATGACAATACAAAACACAATCAATAATTAATTTGTCAGTCTTCTTGTTCTACTTCTTGTCACTGGACCTTCATAATCGAACGAATCTACATCATCGCTCGGGAAGTTTTCCTCACGATCCGATTCTGCTACTGGATTGATCGACAGAACCAACATACAGTCGAAGGTCGTTGATATGAACTTTGACATTGTATCCATCTCTTCGAATCTCATAAGTATCATTTCCTAGCCGTGAAACTATAGTATGAGGTCCAGTCCAAGTTTTCCCTAGGGATATGTCCTCAGTATGTCTAAATTCTCGCCCCATGACCTTCTGTCCTCTTTCCCAAACAGCAGGTGCATCTTTACGCGTTGAATAATATTTTGTGCGGAATCTTTTCTGATTGACTTCAGCTTCTGCCAATCGTTCTTCTCTTTGTTGTTCAGTTTGCCGTTGTCGTAAATTTGGATTTTCCCAATCTCCAGGTATAGGGAGCTTTTGTCCTAACAATAAAACACTCGGTGGATAGCCAGTGGCTCTGTTAGTTCTGTTGTTGATAGCGAGAAGTATTTCATCAAACTTTTCATCCCATTTATTCGCACCTGAAGTAAATGTTTGAATTCTAAGAGCTTTTTTCAATTCTTGGTTGTGTCTTTCCACTGGGTTGGCCTGTTGATGCAAAATTGGGGTTGTATAGTGTTCGATATTCGAATTTATCAAGAATGATCTCCATGAATTATGGAACTGAGGTCCATTGTCTATAATAATTGACTCAGGGTATCCCCATCTGCCAAATACATTTTTTAGGAATTTCAATATTGAGTAAGTTGTTGCGTTAGACACCGCTGTTGCTTCTAACCATTTTTACAATGGTCCGTTACTACCAATATGAATCTCTTGCCTTGAGAAGTTCTTGGGTATGGTCCCATAATGTCAAAGCTAAGAGTCTGCCGCGGTTTTGTTGGAGGTTTTGGTTTGATACATGCTTGAGTTTGAGGTGCACCTGCTTTCGTTGAAGCACATACCAAACATAATCTTACATGATGACGGATATCTTGCCATACACCCCGCCAGTGAAAATTTTGAATTATTGATCTGAAAGTCTCATCCCTTCCAGGATGGCACGCAGTAGATGCATCATGATACTCATGTATCACTCTCGCTTGAAGCTCCGCTGAAACTTCTAAAGCTTTAGTATCAGACCCAATGTAAAATAATAATCTATCTTCCACAACATAATTTTTTTTCAACTCGCGTTCCCTGCCTTTTAGTTTACTAGTAAGCGCATTTTGTAATCTGTGCCATGTGGAAATGTCTCTTTGCATAGCGGTATCTAACTTTTGTGCATTCCTAACAGTCTCATACAATCCACACGTATTCAAAATACTTATCGTCGGAGGTACCAGTCGATGATCGTACTCATCTCTGCCATCTGGTTCGGAAACTTCAACGGGATTTCTGGACAAAAAATCCGGAAACTGGGCCTCTTTCCCTGGACAATGCTGTACTGTGAATACGAATTCTTGTAGAAGTAGTGACCGTCTTGTTAGTTTAGCCTTGTCATCTTTGAATTTAGCCAACTGAGTGCACCGCTATCCGTTATCAGCGTTAATGGTCTATCCTCTAAGTACGCTCTAAATTTTTTGCATGCCCAAACAACAGCTAATGTTTCTTGTTCGTTGATATGATATTTATTTCCTGATTTATTGAACTTTGAACTAGGAAATAATACGCCGCTGTTTATCAGGACTCCATTGGAAAAGAACTGCGCCCATTCCATGTTGACTTGCATCGGTCTGGAGAATGAATGGAAGATCATGATTGGGTATTTGTAGCATAAGAGGTTGATCCAGTGCTTCTTGCAATTTGTTGAATGCCTGTTCAGCTTGTGTGGTCCATTTGAAGACATTCTTTCCTGTGAGCTCGGAGAGCGGGGCAGTCAAGGAAGCAAAGTTGTGAATGTACTCTCGTAACCAATTAGCTGTGCCCAGAAAAGACTGGATCTCCTTCATCGTTCTGGGTTTATCGAATGATTTAATCCGAAGAACATGCCGTTCTTGCGGAATGTTTGAAAAGCCTGTTATTTTGTGTCCAAGATAATCTAATTCAGAAGAACTAAACACATTTTTTGAAAGAACATCGCAAATTATGTATATATGTATATATTATCTTTCTAATAACAAGCCTAGATGCAAAATGTGTTCATTATGATCTTCTGAGTAGATGATTATGTCGTCTAAATAAACCTTCGTGAAACGGTCAATGTATCCTGCTAAAATTTCAGTCATAAGTTTCTGAAAGGTCGATGGCGCGTTTCTCAATCCATGCAAATGGCATTACTAAAAATTCATACATAGCTCCGTCTGGTGTCCCGAAAGCAGTCAACGGTATACTTTCTTCATGCATAGATACCTGCCAGTATCCACTTTTTAAATCTATGGAAGAGAATACTTTAGCGTTTCCCAAGTCTCTAACCGTATCTCTTATAGGAGGTAGTTGTGATACTTCCGGTTCAGTTTGATTGTTCAACTGTCGATAATCGACACAGAAACGAGGGGATCCGTCCACCTTTTAGACAATCACGATCGGAGAACAGTAACTTGATTGACTTCGACGAATCACACCTGCTGCAAGCATTTTCCTAACCTCGTCATGTATGATATATCTTTGCTTAGGGGAATACTGATAACTCCTTATTTCGAAAGGAGTTTTATCTTCGAGTCTAATCTTATGCACTACCAATTTGGTGGTAGGTTGATGGAGGCCTTCATTGAATAAATCTTGAAAAGAATTCAATACCTAATGATTCATATTTTTTTGGTGTTATTCGTAGTTAATTGTCCAGGGCTGAACTCCAAAGATGCTTCAATCATTTTCTCAGTATGCTGGGACCTGGTCAAATGGACTGTGACTCGAGTTAATGTCCCGAAGTAGAGACATTCAGAAACAAAATCTATAACTGCTTGATGCGTTTGCAGCCAATCACGTCCTAAAATGGCTTCCTCAGATAAAGAATCAATGATATGAAAATTTGTCGCGAATTCTTGTCCTTCAATCAAAACTGGAATCATAACATTTCCTAGAGTCTTCAAAGTGTGGAGTGAATTTGCTAGTCTGACAGTAGTTGGTTTTTTGGTTCTATGAAAATCTTGGACATAACATAGTTTCAAAAAGGAATGGCTTTCCCCGGTGTCCAAAAGAGCATCTATCAGCTGGCCTTCAAAATAAAATTGAATACGAGTTGAATTCTGGTCATATTCTATTGTATTGTGGTTAGGGTCGGGTGAGGAATGGGGTGTCTTGACTCACACCGATCCTGTCCTAGTTTTCCTGAGATCTCCTGTTTTTATTATTCCCAGCAGGAAGATTGCGGACAATCACTATTTTAATGCCAACCTTCGCAATAATGACATGGTGATCTGGGACCATTATCTCTTCTTGTATTTGGTAATAGTGTTGGTTTTTCGATTTCTTTCAAATCATTTTCTATCTCAGTAGCAGCTTGTATAAGTTTCTCTACACTGGAAAATCTTCTACCTCTCAAATTGATTAGCAAATTTGGTAACATCAATTCCACTGCTCTTGATATTATGTGATCCTCAGAAAGTTTGGGTTCGAGTCGATGGAATAAACTACGTTTTTAGTCAAAAAAACTGCGGCAGTTTCATTGATTTGTCTTTCACCATAAAGTTTAGCATATAACATTCCATGAAATGATGCGTTGTCAAAAAGTTCTAATAAACGATTACAGAATGAATCAAAATTCATTTGCTTTCCATGGAAAGCAGCAAAACATTTCTTTGCTTTCCCGTCTAGCACCTGATGTACTTGTATCATCTGATTTGTGATAGGTATATTGTTCTGATCTAAATATTGTCCTAGGTCCTGAAGAAAATTTTGAGGAGATTCCCATTCGTGACCATGGAACTTCGTTATCTGATCCAATGTTGGTTTTTGTTTGTCCGTTTTGAATTCATTCCATAACTGGGCTGTTAATGAAGTTACCTTATGAAGGATTTCTTCCGTAGATGGGCGCCACGAAGTTTTTTCAGAACTACGAAACTGTGACTCATTCTTCTCAGGGTATTCGATTTGTGGGTCATTACCATTAAGTTGGGCGCCATGTCGTCGTGTGACGATGGGAGGAGTATAGTGAACAGTTCCTCCAGGCGTGAAACCTTTCAGGCCTGTTGGCAACCGGGGGACACTCTCTTTGGAAAAGAGGTTGCTGGAGGTGTCTTTTCTGGCACATTCATGCCGAGTAATTACGAAGAAGTAAGGAATTGTATAAATACCACTGATTGAAGTGTAACTTATTTATTTCTTGTCAAGTGACAGGGATATCAAAAACCTACCCAGTACTGTGTGTTCTTCGCAGAGAAGCATGACTCTGCGACACCGGACGAAATTGACAAAATATTTATCTGAATTTTGTTTGATATTTTTTCGCCAATCCGGTCGAAGTGTGCCGTACAAATTGAAAAAGTACACTTGTAATGTTTTTTCTGGTCTTTCTGATTCTGCGTAAAGTTTTGAAAAATTCAGAAAGTCGAAATTTTGACATTTGAAAAGGAAATGAGTTTTCTAAGTCCGGCTCTGGAATTTATCTTTCATAGTAAGCGATCGTGTGGTGTGTCAGTAAAAATAAAGTGCTGGTGGAATTTAGCCGAAAACATCGAGACGTTAATGCCCTGTATTTCTGTTACGAATAGGCAAAACATATTTTTTTCACATATATATATCAACTCACCTTGACTCCCTCTATCCGCCATTGGGCTATGGCTGGTTAGTCATGACTCACCCTGTGCATGGCCGTAGAAAAATCATACTAAATATCGGATTCTCATTGATAAGAGACGTATTTGAATTATATTGTAATTAAACCACCACCGGTGAGCAGATTTAATAGTTGTATCAATGAAAATCTAAATGACCAGTTGAATCGCATGACAATTCATAAACAAGATAATAACAATTATTGATTGATTGATTGATTGTCTTTATTACCCCAAGAAACATTATTGTTTATAATAGGGATATATACAACAAAACATACATATAACATAAAAAATAGAAAAAATAATTGCACAATTACTGTTATTCATAAAAAAAATTATAATAAAATATAAAATGAAAATATTATAATCCATTACAAGTAATCAAATTGTGAATGATTAGTACACATGGAATTCAAGTTTACTGAGCAGCATTTCTTTAATTTGATTTTAAATTTTTCTGCTTCTTCTATATTTTCAAACTCATTATGTAAGGAGTTATATAAAATTATTTCATTATGGAATATTGATTGTTTACCAAAATTATTTTTGCTATCAATAAATTAAATTGCATTGTTTCATGGGCGTGAATCGTATTAACTTCATTAAAATTCAAATTTGATATTTTCAATTCCTTTCTGACAAAATGAATAAAACAACAAATTTAGAGTTTATATAATGAAACTAGATTCAGCAAGGTTTGTATAGATTTACAGTTGATTCTAAAAAAAGGTGAATTGAAGATGCACTTAGTTTTATTTTGTAATTTCATGAGTGGCTTCAAACGTGAAATATTTGTACTTCCCCAAATAGATATTGTACAGCGTACAAGCTACATTGATAGGAAGCAAATTCAAAATTGAATTGAGAAAAGAACAAGCATTCCGAGGCCGATCATTCTATTCTGTCGTCCCCCACAGGCCCCGTTCTGCCCAACTTAATATTCCTATAAGTGCGTTCTTTTCTATTCTAGACGAAACATAGTTGGTTTCTAACACGACCATCACATAAACTGTTACTCATAGTGAAAAAAGAAAGAGAACAGATACATTCTGTCCAATAAAATCTATGGCGCCGACAGGCCTATTATTCAGTTGATCTATAAGGGCTCTCAATACACCATTAACGTGATTATAAGAAACGCAAAAAATATTTTCTCGAAGATAAAATACCTGAAAAAATGTCACCACTCTTACAACAAAATAATAATAATTAATATTATCATCAGAATCTATACAGTACCAGTGCCCTTTACTCAGTCCCACGGCTCCGACAATCATAACTCTCTCTGCATCTGTGATTTGAATGGCAGAAGCGACGACTTTCTTAAGTTTTTCTAGTTCAGATTTCAAGACATCATCTTGCTCCTTATCATATCTTGCTGGTTTTTCCAGTAGTTTCTTGATTGACATAGCCTAAAAAAGGAATAATATAGAGATGAATGCTAGGCTATTATTTGATCATCACTAAATACAAATATATTATAAGGCAAAAATCCGTTCAATCGTGATAGCTGAAAATATTATTTTCTACTTTTCAATGCATTTTCAACAGAATGGTGTTACTAAAATACTAATGTTTGATATACACTGCAAATTATGAAAAGTAAATTGATAAATAGGCACATGCCTTACCATTTCATTATCTTCAAGTTTGTGAGGGGAATATTCCGATTTTCCTGTTGACAAAATGTCCTCATACTGCATGATTCTCACAAATCTGTCAATTTCCAACGTTATGTCATTAACTTCCTGTTTGGTTATCGAATTCTCATCTCTGGATAGTATCTTCAATATGAAATTCAGTTGATTTATGCTCATGGGAAAAGTGGTGGTGGGTAAATCTTTTTCTTTAATCACCCCAGCTACAACGCTAATGAGTTTTATTTTGGAATCAATCGCATGAAGATCGGTTTTATTGATATCTTGACGGCGGAAATCATTCTGGAATCTAGGAGCATTCCTATGAGATATTGGTTGACTCTCAAGTTGTAATCTTCTTATCAAATCACCAATGAATCTCTCCAATCCTGAATGGTCTACACGAGGAAGAGGTTTATGATTTACATGCTCCAATATCGATACTAACTTTGTACGACAGTATAACTCTTTGTATAATTTATTCACATCGGACAGCAAACGATTTCTTGTGTTTGCAATTTCACTTGGACTCCCATAATATTTCATTTTGACATTAGTCATATCATCAAAGCTCTCCTTGATGTACTCCGAGTATCTGTCAGTTTTCATTATGACAGTCTTACATTTTGGACAAACCTAGGAGAAAAAAAAATTCAGTACAATATAGTTGAATTGATTGATTGTCTTTCCCAAGAAACATACGGAAGTGTGCGATTTCAACCCGCAACACCCTCCTAATTTGGAACCAGTCGACCGAATTTCAAATACAAAAATTCCATAATAATATAGTACTCAACGAAAATGTCGACGAACCTGAAATATTCATATTGTCAAGGCTCACTTTTGTTTATTTAAGGGGTTAACATTTCAAAAAGGACTATTAGTCAATTTTTTCGAAACAGTAACGAGCCTATTCGATTCAGGCATAGACAAAATACCAATATACAAAATTTGATCACAATACCTTGTATAGGGTGTATTCAATGGCCAATTTCAGGATTCTCGCTTTTCCGATTTACCCTATAATAAAATCTAAGGAGTTGATAGACCAGCCAGGTGGTCATTCAATAAAGAAACACATAGAATACTTAGATACGCAGTCTCATCATTGTAAGTTCTACAGGAAGATGTTTCTAGGTCAACCAAAAATCAATAAAACTAAAGTTGAGGTTCTGGTCCAGGAGCCAGCTACGTTTTCGTTACGGTATCGAACATCAGGCTAGTACTGTTATAGATGATTCTTTGCTTGCAATGTGAGAATATGATATTCTCATATCATAAAGTCCGCCAGAGGTGACTTCAGCGCCCGTTGATTTCAGTCTGGGTCTTTGAAATATTGAAGTTGATAATGTACTAAGTATGTCAAAAAATTGCCAGACCAAGTGACTGGCAGAGGGGGTTAAAGTAATAGTAGTAGTAATTTTTATTATAGGATATATCCTAATCTTGAAGTGGCCTACAAAACTGTTCTATTTACGGTAAATTCATCAGGCTGAATATGATTCAGTATCTTCAAATACACCCACAAAAAGTGAAACCGTCAATGTCAGACCGAAACTCTGGTAGAAAAACCTTGCCAGATCAGCAAAACCTTCCGCCTGAGTACGAGAGACAGCATTCAATGTGTGTCGTTGAATACATGCTCATGGAATTCGTATGTTTCAGCATAAAACTGAGTTTACCGGAGTATTTTTTCGACTTGATAATTGATATGTGTTTTCTGTTCTTTTTATCGTTTAGACACATTCCATTTATTCAAATTTGATTCGAATTGGTGAAAATTCATATTTTAGAATATTATGAATGAAATATTAATGGTATATGGCCGCCACCGCCTACTTGAGTACAGGTAGAAAGGGTCGAGGGGCGTATGGGTAATGGGTATCCATCAGACCTTTCAAATATTTTCACAAATAAATTTCCCTAGTGATGCAGGGTGCATTAATAGTGTGATCGTTTTTGATACTTTCCGAACCATCCGATTAATCAAGTACAATAGTTACAGGACTTTATGAGAACTATCACCTGAAATGGATATATGTATTATACTGTCGATAATTACAGTTTGAAGAGATTTTCACGTGAATAGACATTTTCTTTGTTCTTAAATTAGCTCCAGTCCAGTTTTATCGAATGAGTCAACATTAAGGTATAGGACATACTTGACAAAAAAATCAAGAAAATAATGTTCACACTTTAATTTTTCACAATTAAATTTTCGTCCAGTTTTAATTATTTCGTAATATTTGCCTAAAATTGGTTGTAGTATCACTCAGTAGAAAAATAAAGACGGGATTGAGACATTGAAAAAGTGTAGCTGTCATTGACCTATAATTTGATTTTACTAAACAAAATAGTTCCAATTTATCACATGGTCCTTCAGCTAACGTTGACCTGAACGTGGAAGATAGATTTACAGCATGTCAGAATAGAAAACAAAAATGTTAAAGAAAAATTCATTGGAAGATTTAACACTGCTTCAAGGCTACGTGACCAACGAATGCACTAAATCAACTGCTGGAAGAAGTCAATCACACCATACTGAAAAGGCAAGCACCAAGTTTAGCAGGTCAAAGTATACAAGGAGTTCATGATCTTCAAAAACTGATATCGAAAGGAAGAAATTAACTCTTGAAGCTGAGAAAGCGAAAGCAGAACTTCTTAGACAAGGAATAGAAGCAAAAATGAGAATCATAGACCTAGAAAATGATATTGCTGAAGCAGAATTAGCAGAAACATCAGAAGATGAAGAAGTAAGCGTGAAAACAAGAAAAACATATTGCTGAGATAACTCATCAGGTGTACATCAATGGATTAGAGAAAAATTTCAAAACTGCCAGGATGAAAAAGCAGCATGTACCAGTTCTCAATAAAATTGGTATCGAAGGTGAAAATTCATTGACTAGACTATGCCAAGTAATAGAGAACGCCGTAACAAATGCACAAAATCCAGAATTAGTGGAGGGATTGATGAACAGGCAAGTGCTAGAGAAAGTGCTAGAGAAAGAATTGAAAGAATTTGATGGCAAACCAGAATCTTGGCCACTATTCATCTCACAATATAGACGAAGAAGCCAAGTTTGTAAGTACACAGATTATGAAAAAATGGCCAAATTACAGAAGTGTCTTTATGGACCATCTGGAATTTTGGAAATGTATGCATTGTTCGATGAGAGCTCTACAGTATCACTAATATGGAAGCTGAAATTGCTAAAAGAATTGGAATACATGGGAGAAATGAACCTTTTTGTATGCAGTGGGCCAGCGATTGTAAAGCACAATGATGATTCTCAGCTTATAAGTTTCAAAATATCAGCAATAGAAAATGGCTCAAAAATGTACAGCATGGAAAATGTCAGAACTGTTAAAAATTTAGCTTTGCCACAACAGACTTACAGGCTAGGAGATTTTGAAGAAAGTCATCTCCTTGGTTTGCCTATCAAGGATCTACTAAATGTAAGACCTTCTTTACTTATCGGCCAAGACAATGCAAATAGTGCCAAGGAAAGTATATGAGGGTAGTGAAAATAGTTCTATTGCAACAAAATATCTAGTTGGTTGGACTGTACATGGAAAAACGAGGAAAGAAGATAGATATAATTCAACTATTTTACATATTTGCAGTCACGAAGAAGATATAGAGAAACTCATTAGAGAATAAGAACGGATAATTTCGGAGTTGCCGTGACAAATACAAGAATAAACCGTGAAGAAAAAAGGGCTATTGAATTGCTAGAGAAAACGACTTGATAAATCACCGGAGAGAACAGATACGAGACCGGATTACTATAGAAATCCGATAATATTTTGCTTCCAGAAAGTAGAAACACCGCTGTAAAAAGACTGTTGTGTGTCGAGAGAAAAATGGACAAAGATAAAGACTACCATGAAAAATAATGTAAGAAAATTCGAGAGTATGTGGATAAGAAGTATTTAAAAAAAACTAGTTGTTTTTGATGCTGCTGCCAAGAATCATGGTATCAGTCTTGATGACAATTTACTTCAAGGTCCTGATTCTTTGACATCCTTGCCTGGAGTATTGTTGATGTTCCGCCGTTGGAGATTTATTTATTTATTTATTTATTTAATAAACGGATTCACCATTACAATAGTTAATTATTACAGATTGACATGATGGCATAAGAACAATAATATAGCATTGATATTGATTGAAATTTCAAATTTGAACTATATGGTTTGGTTTGAAGGATACAAAACAAAATTCCTGTATTAACCAACCTTTAGAAATTAACACTAAAGTATAGATTAATTGTGGATCGAGCCAGGATCAACAATACAAATTTTATTTTTAAAATCAGTTAAGGAATGGACAAATGGATCAATGTTTAATATGTTGAAATTACGCAAAATACGTGATAATGGGCTGAAGAACCCATAATTAGTTCTATGAGTTTTTATAGTAAAAAGATCAGTGTTTCTAGTGAAATATGATGGAACATTGAAGTTTATCATATTGAGAAGATCGCAACAATCAATCACACCTGAGATAATCTTGAACATGGTGATACTATCGAGCCGAAAGCGTCTGATAGATAGGTTGGTTAAGTTGAGATGGGCGATATGTGGAGATATACGTGAAATGTTTGACCAGGTGAAAATAATCAAAGAAGACAGGTGTGCTCAGAGGATTTTATGGCGCAATGGTGATAAGAACAAAGAAATGGAAGTGATGACGTTCGGTGCTACATGTTCACCCTGTTCTGCACAGTTTGTAAAAAATTTAAACGCAAGAAAGTCGACAAACTATCCCCATTTGACTGAAGATGTAGAAGAATTTCTACGTAGATGATTATTTGGACTCTTGCATAAATGAGGAGGGTGCGGTTAAGATAGTGGATGAAATCAGACGACTTCATCAAGAGGGAGGATTCGAAGTAGTCAGCTGGACATCTTACTCCAAGTTTGTTATGGATCGATTTGCCGAGTTGAAGACAGATGAGAGGAATTTCAACAAATCTCTAACTGACCGTGTACTGGGTGTTTGGTGGAATGTGACCACAGATAATTTCACCTTCAAGTTGAAATTTCATAAGTTTTCTGATGAAATACTGATGGGCCAAAAAACACCAACAAAAAGAGAAGTTCTCAGACTTGTTATGCCGGTATTCGATCCACTTGGTTTTTTAACTAATCTAGTGGTTCGAGGTAGAATGATTCTCCAGCAGATTTGTAGAACTGGGATTAGTTGGGACGATTGTATACCTGGGAGTGTTTTTGAAATATGGCTCTTATGGCTAGAAGACTTGAAACATATCTCAGGGATACAAATTCCAAGGTGTTATTCACCGTCACTCCCGGATGCTTCATTTCTAGAGATACATGTTTTCTGTGATGCCAGCGAAGAGGCGTTTGCTTGCGCAGCATATTTGAGAATTATTTTTGAAGATGAAATACAAGTAGTTTTGATTTCCTCGAAAGCCAGAGTATGTCCTCTTAAAACCACTTTCAATACCACGATTGGAATTGCAAGCAGCAGTTATGGGAAGCAGACTACTACCCAGCCAGCCATCGTGTGACATCAACATCTGTGTGATGTAACAACCTTGCAAAAATGCAATATCTCGTTAACACATCTTATCGACGTAGATTCGATATCAACGTCGCAAGGTGACATCGCAACCAGGAAAATATGTAATGTGGCAGCGACTTCTTCAAACTACATCTCTTCGACGTTTACTAAATAATTCCCATTGATATCCTCATGAGATATCTTGGTGACCTGTGAGTGTGACGCAGACATGCGCAAAACGAACGCACACGCCAGACACCATGTTGAGCTGTGCATGGTCATGTCAGTCAGTCAGTCAGTGAGTGAGTCCGACTCCGTACAGACTATTTCCTTCCAAATTCCCTGTTGAAATATATGAGATGATTTATAGCACATATTATAGCAGCTTCAAATTGGAGGTATACAATCATTTAGGAACGACGGTGAGTTCAATCACAATTGGTAATATTGTAATTATCTCTGAGATAGGAATATTGCAATCTAAAACAAGGTGGATGAAAGATCCCAAGATAATGTTAGTGTATTTGATATGTTTCATTTACGAATAATGTATATTTGTATTGCTACTTTTACTTCAAGATTATTAATTAGGGTGATTGTCATGATAAGTTTTGTATCATCTGTTTTTACTTTCGGAAAATAAACATTTTCTTCGTAAAGTTGAATAATAATTATTATTATATATCCCACGAATATCACAGGTACGGCGACCACATCATCGATGTCGCAGTGTGATGTATTTGTAATATGAAATGTACACTTGTATGTGACCTGGTAGTGATTTTTCATGTGATGTCGCATTTCATGTCTGAACGACGTCACAGTGATGTTGCTTGAGTCGGACATTTTCACATCGCCACGTTGTATCAGTAACATGTTTGTGACTTCAAATGCGATATCGCATGTCACAAAGTGATGTGGCGTATACATCACTTATACATCTCATGGTTGGCTGGGTAGCGACTATCAAAAAATAGTTATCATTGGACATTCAGAATTGCTACTTATGGTCAGACTCGAAAACCATATTACATTGGATCAATGGCGATGGTAGAAACTATAAACAGTTTGTATCACACCGAGTAGGCGAAATACAAGAACTTACAAAACCTGAACAATGGAGATATGTACCAAGTGATATGAATAATGCTGATATATGAGCACAAGATTTATGAATTCCATTGACAAAAATCTTTCATGGTTTCAAAGAACTGACTTCCTAAGAAAATCAGAAGATTCCAATATCGCATGTCACAAAGTGATGTGGCGTATACATCACTTATACATCTCATGGTTGGCTGGGTAGCGACTATCAAAAAATAGTTATCATTGGACATTCAGAATTGCTACTTATGGTCAGACTCGAAAACCATATTACATTGGATCAATGGCGATGGTAGAAACTATAAACAGTTTGTATCACACCGAGTAGGCGAAATACAAGAACTTACAAAACCTGAACAATGGAGATATGTACCAAGTGATATGAATAATGCTGATATATGAGCACAAGATTTATGAATTCCATTGACAAAAATCTTTCATGGTTTCAAAGAACTGACTTCCTAAGAAAATCAGAAGATTCCTGGCCCAAACAGGTAGATATAGTAAATTTCTGTCCAGATGATAAAGTAGAAAGAAAAGCAGATGCGACTTTCTTTGGCCTAACAAACAAAAAAGCTACAAATGATTCCAGATATAAGAAGATTCTAGAAGTGGAGAAAATATGTACGGGCCACAGCATGGATATTTAGAAATATTTTAAACTACTCCACAGAATAAGAAGAGATAATGTATTCCACTCCAGTGAATTGACTTGCCAACAGTTCGAAAATGCCGAGTTGTATTGTCTGAAAGTTTGCCAACAAGAAAGCTTTCCAGATGAACTGATCCAGCTGAAAAATGAGGGAAAAGTAGAAACAGCATCACGGATTTCACAGTTATTACCGTATCTTGATGAAAATGGATTGATTCGCATTAATGGAAAACTGAATCTTAGCCAAAATAACGATGATGCTGTGAAATCACCAATTATTTTGGACCCAAAAAATCGCTATACAAAATTAATGATATTGTTTTATCATGAAGACAATTATCATCAAGGTGTAGAGTCGGTACTCAACAATTTACGTCAGTGATTTTGGATTTTAAGAGGAAGATCTGCTGTGAAAACTGTATTCGTATCTGAGTATTTGATGTGTTCCTGCTTCACCGGTTATATCAACTCATTAGATATTGATACAGGGTGATTCGGAAAATCAATAATATGACAATATACAAAATTAATGATATTGTTTTATCATGAAGACAATTATCATCAAGGTGTAGAGTCGGTACTCAACAATTTACGTCAGTGATTTTGGATTTTAAGAGGAAGATCTGCTGTGAAAACTGTTTTCATGTCTTGCCAGATATGTAAAATCAAGAAAGCTAGACCCGAACCTCCTCAAATGGGACAACTGCCTTTATACCGACTTACCTCCAATGGACCGCCGTTCACCTTCTGTGGAGTTGATGCCTTCGGGCCATTTTATGTAA
Source organism: Phaedon cochleariae (assembly GCA_918026855.4). Taxonomy (NCBI): domain Eukaryota; kingdom Metazoa; phylum Arthropoda; class Insecta; order Coleoptera; family Chrysomelidae; genus Phaedon; species Phaedon cochleariae. Next base: position 19,878,229 of record OU896714.1, on the reverse strand, counting down.
CAGGTGGGAGACACAAAGAGAAACGATGGAGAGTACTTTTCACATGCATGGGAATCAGAGCAATTCACCTTGAAATAGTCCACTCACTCTCTGCAGACAGTTCGATTATCATGGCAGTACAAAGGATGATGGCAAGAAGAGGTAAAATAAAATGCCTTTATTTCTCTCAAAATTTCGGTGGAGCATCTGAAGAATTCAAGACAATTTGGAAAAATATTGATCACGATGAAATTACGAAGAAGCTATCGGAAAAGATAATTGAATGGCACTTCATAGCACCCGCCTCTCCAAATATGGGCGGATGTTGGGAAAGGTTAATAGGATCTGTGAATAAAATACTCCAAAACATTCTGAAAGAAAAAAGTCCAAAAGATAAAGTTGTCCTTACTGTTTTTGCAGAAGCTGAAAACATTGTGAACAATCGACCAATCACTCATATAACTCCAGACCCCAACGATGAAGAGTGTTTAACGCCTAATAATGTGTGGCTTGGATTAAAACGAGAGCCGTTACCAATGAAATTTGGAGAAACTCCAACAAGAAAACTATGGAAAAAGGCTCAACGACTTTCGAACAATTTTGGGTCAAGGTGGGTAAAAGAATATTTGCCAATCTTAACCAACAGAGGGAAATGGACCAAGAGCTCTATACCGCTTAATATTGGCGAGATGGTTGTCGTGGTTGAATCGAATTTTCCCTTATAATATCACGAGAGCTTCAATTATTTCCGGAAATTTTTTCGAGAACACGAATATTTTGAAAATTCTCCCAAGTCTGAGACGAGGGACAATTTTCTAAATATTCGTGTTGGTCACAAAACTGGCTAGAAATATATTTTCCTGCAAGGAAACCCAAAGTACTATTCAGTATACATAAAATTTGCGCGCATAATATTATTAGGTTGAATAAAATATATTTGAACAACTTTAGTTGAATAAATTGAAGGAAAATAAGTCAGTAGTGAATCAATCTTTTAGTTTTTCACGAATTTATTCAACTAAAGTTGGTAGAAAATAATGAAAAAGGTGCTTATTCAAAATGATATATAATAATATAAAAATAGTATAATAATAAGTTCTCTATCATTTCCAGGAGACCTAATATCTTAGTTATCAACTTTAGTTAAATGATAGTTCTAAGAAAATTTAACTATGGTTTAATATTTTAATTTTCGATCAATCTAATCTACTATAGTCTAGCAATAATTTATTCACCGAATTTGTTTGGGATTATCGAATAATATCAATTGCTTCTGGCGTGTGAAAAATATGGAGCTCTTCGTGGATTACAACAGAATAAGATTGTTTCATAGTACTACATATATTTCATGAAACATAGACATTTTATACGTTCTAGTCAATGTTCGCTGTTATATTTGAAAAAAGAAATTTCAACCATACTTAGATGATAAAGTTGAAAATGATGATTGCTTGTGATGAAATGTAAGAACTAACGTATAGTAACAACCTGTGTTTTTGGTAATTTCGAATTTGCAAGTATACCTACATAATATTATATGGTGAACTGTTGATAAATGATTTTTATTTATTGACTTATATAATGAACTCGAAATAATCTGAAGTTGAATGTAAATGTCATCTAACCTATAAACGTCAAAAAATTTCCAGTGTAATTTCATGCTCCGTCCCCCAAGGAGGAGGAAAAAATTTCCAAGAAATTTGTTTAGTTGCTATGGTAACGATGCGAAATACAGGCTTTAAATTGATGGAAAATGTTAGGTGTGAAATTTTCCGAGAAATAAATGGCCGTCAGGAAAAAACACAGCTGTTTTTCCTGGAAAAGATGGTATTGTTAGAGTCATCGACGTGCAAACAGCACATGGTGTGTATCGTAGGCCGGTGACCAAAGTTTGTGGAGTTGATATTCAACCTGATGATGGTGAAAACTGATGTTTCCACGATGGGGAGTATGTTAAATATTTCGTAATATTTGCCTAAATTTGGTTGTAGTATCACTCAGTAGAAAAATAAAGAGACATTGGGATTGACATTGAAAAAGTGAAGTTGTCATTGACCTATAATTTGATTTTATTATACAAAATAGTTCCAATTAATCACATGTGGTCTGTGATAAATTATTCGTATCTGAGTATTTGATGTGTTCCTGCTTCACCGGTTATATCAACTCATTAGATGTTGATACAGGGTGATTCGGAAAATCAATAATATGAAAATTTGCCATTGAATAAGCAATACCCTATATGAGATATCGCATTAAAATTTCGTATGGGGGTATTTCAGCTATGCCTAAATCGAATAAGCTGAAAAATTGTTCTAAAATTGTTTTCCTGTAGAAGTTACAACGATGGAACTTCGTATCTGAGAAGTTGATGTGTTCCTAATTTGAATGTTTATTTCACCGGTTATTTCAACTCCTTAGATGTTGATACAGGGTAATTCGGAAAATCAATAATATGAAAATTTGCCATTGAATAACTAACACCCTATATGAAATATCGCATTCAAATATCTTATGGGGGTATTTCAGCTATGCCTGAATCGAATAGGCTAGTCACTTTTTGAAAAAAAATTGACTAATAATTGTTTTCGAACTTTTGAACCATTCAACAAACAAAAGTAGACTCGAATTTTTCAAATTTGTCCACATTTTCGAAGAGAGCTCGTTGACTACTATATTATGGAATTTTTGTTTTCAAAAATCGGTTGACGGTTTCCAAGATATTCAGAAGATTCGCCGACCCGAGGCCGTTTTAATTTTTTTTCGGTGTCTCAAGTGACTTTGCGAAGACTATAATATATATACCTTCGGTTTTATCTGGTCCTTGTCCATATCAAGCCAACGCAGCATATCGCTGGCCTCGAAAACGTGCTTGCAATCGACCAACATGACGTAGATGGCGTCCTCTTCGTCCTCATTGCCAAGAAAGATCTGCGTGAGTTCTTCCCGGTCGCATATTTTGCAAAGCACTGGGCACGGATCGCCGCAGAAGCCGACGCAACGGTGCCGGCATTTGGGAAGTCTTTTCTTGCAGGGTTTGGTGCACGGATCGATGTCGCAATAATCCCAGCATTTATTCCGGCACTGCTGGTGAATGCAACGTCTCTTGCATCGTTCATTGCATCTAGGAATCATTTTTTATACAGGGTGATTCAAAAGTAAGCGGCATCCTTTCAGAGGCGTATTCCTTGCTTGAAAATAAGGCAAAAAGTTCCTATTGATAAGGATCCGAAAATGCTTCCTAAGGGAGCTACGGCCCTTTGAATAGGACACCTCAAAGACGGTTTTTTCTCTATAACTTTAAAATCCTTCACAACAAATTTTTAAAAATTGGTGTACGGCATAAACATTCGATGGTAAATAGGACTCCGTATTCGAAATTTCAGAATTTCATTCAGGGGCGTCACATGCGGGAGAGGGTAAGTGTAAAAATATCCCTTCTTCTCCGGATATTCAGGTTACTGTGATTTCGTTTGGAAATTATTTCGAATACGGAGTCCTATTTACCATCGAATGTTTATGCCGTACACCAATTTTTAAAAATTTGTTGTGAGGGATTTTAAAGTTATAGAGAAAAAACCGTCTTTGAGGTGTCCTATTCAAAGGGCCGTAGCTCCCTTAGGAAGCATTTTCGGATCCTTATCAATAGGAACTTTTTGCCTTATTTTCAAGCAAGGAATACGCCTCTGAAAGGATGCCGCTTACTTTTGAATCACCCTGTATATCTTATTCGAATATCAAAAATATCATCACGTGACTTTGATAAGGCGTTTTCGGGAACTTACTCGGGTTGATCGGATCTCTAACCTGACCGTTCGGTTACCTAAACCGTGTCACCTATCTCTGTTCGGAAACTTGAGTATTGTTAACTCGATCACTGACTCGGGTTGATTTTTCATGACCCTACTCAAAAGCAGGGTCGCCAGAGTCGCAAAGGACACCGCATGCGCTAACCAATTTATCGAAATTTATGTTGTTGGGAGAAACTTCGATCGGTGATATAAATTGTCTTTTTAATATGATTTGATTTAGTTATACATAGAGAAGAGAATTTGGATAGGTGTGAAGTTTGTAGTTGTATGAGCCAAAGAAAGTAATGTGCGACAACACAATCAATCCCATCAGGTAAATATAAATATTTGCTACTATTTCAAAGTAGGTACTTGAATATAATGTGAACATTTTCGTCTATCAAATTCACGAAACCACAGAATCAAAATTAAATTCTGTGTTCCTAATCTGACACGTTCGTAAACGTTGAACACGAGTAGGTGATCTGAGTTTGCTATCACGTGACCTTCCTGGATCGAGTTACCTAGATTCACTGGATGGTATTAGTTAGGGTCCTGTAACGTTTTCATTTTCTAATATAACTAGCCTACATCAAAACGATACTTTTCTACGTGATCTTCTACTATAATTCCAGATAAAACTCTCAAAGGAAACACTATAGAAGTCAGACACTTTTATTGTATATTTTGTAACATTGTTCAAAGAGGTGTGTCTAGTTGAACACACTGTATACCACGCTGCCTCTCCTTGTGTCTCATGAGTTGTGGGTATCCTGAAACAAATTAAATATAAAATTAATCTGAATGTCATCATTGAAAAGCAACAAAAATATTTTATCAAATGAAAATCCTACCTGAATCTTTTTGCATGATACGTGGACCATACAATATTATGAATCTACTTGAGGTAGTCTTCTACCCAATGATAATTATCAAATTTCTGTATTTCCAATAGTTTACCTGAAAATAAAGGAAACAAAAATCATAAGAATTCACAAACACTGAAAATCAGACAAGGAATAACAAAGATACGTACGATACACTCCTCCCGTGTTTATATGTAAATATTGTATAGTTAGATATAGTTGTGGGAAATTGGTTGAAATATCCTTTCATTGCTTTTCATAAATATCCCAGCGAGTTATTCAATATCAAATGTTTACTTCTTCACTGTTTGGTTATGTCGTGACCGTGCTGTACTGACCGTCAGACAATTTCTACTCTTATTCTTCCTTCGTATTTGGCGAATTCCTCTGCCGTGAATTAGTCGTTCTACGCATGAATATCTCAATTCCGATGCCTCGTTCAGACCTTGCTCGAAAGGGACTCCACTATGCATGGATTTTAGCATTCGGACGTTGTTCAAAGCATACTGTTGGAGTTATGAAGGCCACCCATCCAAGTGTCCCGTACCTCATTCAGGGGCTATGTATGTAGCAGGGGGCCCTATCAGTCTACCGAATGTCGTGGAGACCATGATTTGTATTTTTCAACTTCAAGGCGCAGGTTTTTGAGTCACCTCGGACCTGAATAGCCGATTTTTAATCCTCCAGCCACCGATTTTGAAGCTGCCCTTCAATGTCGCCATCTTGTGACCATCTTCCATGTCCAGTAACCGTCGACATCTAGCAGATAACTGCATATTGGATAACTCAGGTTTTTCTAGTATTAAGTCCATTGACTATTGATTTTACATAATTTTTACATATTTACATATCAATCATTATGGAGTTATGACTTTTCAAATTTCAACACGCAGTATGTTCAAACCCTACTTGAATTTCTAAAACCATTAGCAGCGGACATGAAACATTTTATATAGCGGAAAATGCGCAATGAGACTCTCCAAAATTCATGAATTTTCAGGGTTAATCAATACCATCATACAGTCCAATAACAATCTTCTTCAAAATGGGTTTACTCATAGGGAATTGAACAAAATGTCAATAAAATATTATAAATATAATATCTGATGAAATCAAGGATTGAAAAGTATCCATAATATTCTACAAATGTATATAATAATATATTGCTAATGTATTTCATGAAAAACATTTTCATCATTAAATTTGTATGTATTGTTGAAGTTTCCATGTTTTTACTGATATCTCTCTCTGAACTCAACCTACACGTTTCTGATTTTATCCTAGATATTCTATATATGTTCTAAAAGAATCAGTGGCGTCCAAAAATAAATTAGAGAAATATATATACTCTTATAAGTTCCACATGTTATCTATTTGAAAGTTTTGAGTGTTGATACATCTGAGGATTAGCAAAGGTATCAACCCACACCCATATGCCGCCGATGAAAAGCTACCCAGGTGCAATATAAAAGGTGAAATTTTACGTTACAGTCCCTTGATGTAAACTTACGTATTTGTCAGTGTTCGTGAAACAGTTATATAGTTCCATCTTTATTCATTTCTGGGCATAAATACTAGATTTCTGACATTCGTTGTTTTTTAGGTTATATTGAGGACATTGGCGTATTTTCACATGTAATTTCTCATTCAATTCTACATATTATATTCAAATGATGATGATAATTTTCAAGTTTTTGGTTTTTCAACTGCAGCATAATCTTTGTGAGGCAGTGAGCAAATTTTTCTGAAAGATTAATACGTTTTACCAAATGGGACTGATCTTAGGCAGTACCTATCAATAAATGAATTTTGATTCAAACTAATGTGCTCATATGTCATGTGTGCTGTATATATTCATGTTGGGAATCATTTTTGCAGTTTTTCACGAGCACTTAATATTTCCTGAATGTAGGTATAATTTTTTAAATGGTAGGGCATATGCCTCTTCTTTTGATCCTTCGTTTTAATCAAAACTGTTTCTACTAAAATACATACAAAAACCTGTGGAGTGGATAATTATTGGCACGATGAGAAAGTATAATGTGATTTCGCAATAATTTTACCTCGAATATTTTGATGATGTATTTACCAATTTTCCCCATTCGGTCACTTCACTTTCCATGTTTTGAGTTCATTTGCATTTGATGGAAAGCTGACAAATTCAAATTTGCCATCCAACTGATTGATACAGCACATTTTACCATCCTTCCAAAACAGAATTGAATAATGTCGTATTAGGATTAAGTATGAAATTAAAATTTTGTGAGATTTCTTTCAACGCCTATGAATGTGACGTGACAACAATGTCATGTCAGGGACGCCAATACACGAAACCAAAGTCACTAGATAATGAAAAGAGGAAGGAGCTTTGATCTGTCCGTATATACCCTGTTAAATGACAAATACGTCAGTTTGCATCAAGGGGCCCTGTTAATTATTTTTTGATACTTGGTATATCGGTTATTTTTGAGATCCATGTGTGCTGTATAGTTAAGTTGTTGATTTTACGATTGGTAACGAGAATAAAAATCTATGAAAAACCAGACTCAGATTCAGAATTAATATTGAGTATTTCTCACAAGAATAGAAGTATATATTCTTCGACATGGTCCTCGAGCCGAACAAGAACTAAAGTGGTAACGCAGTAAGTTCGATTTTGAAGAGATTCCAGAAACGAAAATTTTTGAACGGTAACTGACATTCCGAACGAAAAAATGACAGAAAAATTAAGAAGGTCTGTCAGAAAGAATTTGGGTAAAAATACAATGTACTTTGTATGGCCTCAGACAGTCCTGCCTACGAGAAACCCAAGTGATGCTGTTGGTGATCACATCAACATTGCTCCTTCAGCCTCAATGACGCCATCTCTAACAGTAGATCATCTTCCTCCCAGTTTTAGTAGGAATGAAAGTACTGAGCATTCAACAGATATAAGGGAAACAGATTCAATGAACGAACAGACTTCCAGGTTGAGTGTGTCGGCATATTCCAAGAAGGAGGGAACTGTGATGTCTAGGCAAAGAAAAAATCGCAGATTTCCTCAAGGATATTTAAACATGAAATGGAGAGGAAAACATTGGCGATAGATACAGAAAAGGCAAGAGGAGATTTATTGAAGAAAATGTTAGAGATAGATTCCCAGCTAAAAATATTAGAATTAGAGAAAGAATTGGCCGAAGCTCAACTAGAAGACATTGAGGATGAAACGGAAAGAAGTTCTCAAGAAGAAGACAGTGAGATATTCAGAAGGCAGCAAGATATTGAAAAGTGGGTAGTCAAAAGTTCTATCATGAATAGGAATCCTAGCCCTGAACCTATAGAAGAGCATGCAGCGGATGAGAAGAAAGACGAAAACAGCTTGAATAGGCTTTGCCAAGTGATTTCGAAGGCAATTAATAGTGTTTCTTGTCCTGATAATACAAGAAGTCTATTGAATAGGCAAGTCCTAGATAGAGATCTACCTATTTTTGATGGAAAACCTGAAGATTGGCCATTGTTTATCACACAATTCAACAGACGTATCGCAGTTTGTCAATATTCGGATGACGAGAAAATGCTAATACTACAGAAGAGTCTGAAAGGAGAGGTATGATGCTTCAACCGAAAAATGTTGATCTTATCATCCAGACATTAGAAATGCGCTTTGGTAGAGCTGAATATATCATTGATGCTCTAATTGATCAAATCCAAGCTCTTCCTGTAGTCAAAGATGGTGATTATGACATGTTCATCAAGTTTTCCTGCAATGTTAATAATCTAGTTGCCACGTTGGAACAACTAGGTGCAGGTAACTACTTGGACAATCCGTATTTGTTGAAGAAATTGCTGGAGAAGGTTCCCAATAACCTGAAGATCCAATGGGGCCAAATTGTGGTACTGAAAGAACAAAAAGGAGAAACAAAAGCTACTTTGGAAGATTTCGCTGACTGGGCAGGTTCAATTGCATCAGCAGCTTGTTGTGTAGTCACTGTAAGGTATCAGCAGGCAAGTTTTCCGAATCGAAGTAGTAGAAACCCTTTCATTCAAAGTTGTAAAAAGCATGAACTGAAGCGATTTTTATACAATAAAAAATGTTAACGAACTAACAAATATTTTCTATGAAAGAATGATGAAAGCATTAGAAGAGAGTAGAAATAAGATAAAGATAAATCATAAAAAAACGAAGAGGACCCCGTGGATAACAGATGCAATACTAAATTCTATTAAAAATAGAGATAAAATGTACAGAGCCTTGAAGAGAAATCCTGATGATAATAACTTAAAACGGCAATTCTTATCTTACAGAAATAAGCTGAATATGTTACTTAAATCCGCCAAAAATAATTATTATAAAAATAAAATTTTGGAAAACTCTAATAATAATAAAAATGTCTGGGATATTGTGAAGGAAATAACAAACTCTAAGAAACGCACAGAAATTATAAAAGAAATTGAAATCAATGATGGCACAACTACGGATGAAAATTCAAAAATGGCCAATGCGTTTGTAAAATATTTCACCAATGTTGGAGCTGATCTTGCTAGTAAAATAAAAAATAATAACTATCAACCAAAAAGGAATATCAAGGAGCAATCATTATTTCTAACACCTACGGATGAAAAAGAAATCAGTGAACTCATTACGGAATTAAAATGTAATAAATCTCCTGGCTTTGACAAAATAACAGCAGAAATTTTAAAAGAAATCAAAAATTATGTTAGTAAACCTATTTCGCACATAATCAATAATATCTTCTCCTCTGGTGTTTGTCCGCCGCAGTTTAAAAAAGCAATTATCAAACCAATTTACAAATCAGGTTCAAAAAAGTTGACGAAAAATTACAGGCCAATATCAGTAATATCCAATATTGCTAAACTTTTCGAAAGAGCGTTGAAAAACAGGATTACATCCTTTACTAACGAATTCGAACTGATTAATAACCGTCAATATGGATTTCAGCCAAATAAGTCGACCCAAGATGCTATTGCGTATTTAACATCAAAGATATCAAAAAGTTTGGACATTGGAAGAAAATCTGCTTGTGTATTTTTAGATCTTGCTAAAGCATTCGATACGGTCTGCCACTCAAAACTATTAGATATTTTGGAGGACTTGGGATTTCGAGGGGTAGCTAGAAAATTAATTGAAAGCTATCTAAGCGACAGGAAACAACTGGTATCACTCAATGGTAGTTTGTGTACGGAGTGCACTGTTGAGTATGGCGTACCGCAAGGAACCGTACTAGGTCCAGTGCTCTTTATACTCTATATAAATGATCTTTTCAATATTGAATCATCTGGAGAAGTCATCAGTTTCGCAGATGATACCGCCATAATTTTCGAAGCTGAAAATTGGGATAATTTGAAAACCATCATAGAGAATGATTTGAAACTTATCAAAAATTGGTTCGATTACAAGGTACTGACAATTAATTTCGAGAAAACATTTTATATGCCTTTTTCATGTTATGAAAACACCAATCCTCCATTTAGAGATCTGAAAATTACCAATACTTTGAGAATAAGGCAGACCGAGACGATTAAATATTTAGGAGTAACTATCGATAAACATCTAAGATGGAACATACATATCCTGAAACTATGCAATACCCTGAGAAGTATCTTATACCGATTCAAATATATCTCCAAATTTTTCGAAGAAAAACATCTCAGAATGATTTATCACGCATTGGTTGAATCTAGATTGACATATGGGATAATAGGGTGGGGATGTGCACTAAAAGAACATATTAAAAATCTGGAAGTTCTTCAAAAAACCTTTTTGAAAATTTTACTAAACAAACCCTCCCGATACTCATCTGATTTGATATACTCCGAATCTAAAATCCTTGACATTCGTCAACATTATTTTTTTATATCATCCTGCTTTGAATTCAAAGCTAAATCTAATCTAAAGAGACTAGAACATTCTTACGGAACAAGACACAAATCAAAATATTTCAAAACACCGCTTGCTTCAAAATCCATAGGACAGAGATGCTTTTCGTATTTAGTACCAAGATTTTTCAATTTTATTCCTGTCGAAATAAAAGAGACATCTTCTTATAGAGGGTTCAAGAAAAAGCTAAAAAAATATTTACTTAATTCAAACAGACTAACTGTTCATGAGCTCGTGGAGGCTGGTGTAACGGTGTAATCAGATATCATTCCATCTCAGCTCATTAGCTTAATGTCTTTCTTCAATTTCTCCTAAAATATTTTCTATATGTTAAATTGCATGTTTATTTTGTAATTTTCATTTTTCATATTTATTGACCACTTTGTTGGTTGTACTAGGCATGTGTATTTTATCAAACTTCAATTGCCTTCACTATATTATTTTTAAGCTGATTTAAATTGTATGTGTTTTGTAATTTACATGTTCGCATTTGGTGACCGATTTGTCTGCTTTGCTGCTTGTATACTGGACATGTGTTCTTTACCAATTTCAGTCATGTTAGAGAATCTTGATTTTGAAATTAAACATATTTTTTATTCGCTTCACTCAATATTTATCGATACTAATTTTGAACATAGGCTACACTCACACCACAGACAGTCTTTGACTTTGTGGTTTTCTGTTTATTTGTGAAAAAATTGTTATCGCCGTCATCTGAATGAAATTGTATTTACACATTTTTTTATACCAATAAACTATATTATTATTATTATTATTCGAACTCATGAAAAGGTTTTCCATACCAATACCAAGGATTTCCAGAAAGATGATTCACACTGTTTCTATTGTGATGAATTGAGTAGTAACAGTATGGTGAACTGTCCCAAAATGAAAGAAGACTCGGTAGATGATCGTTGGAAAAAGATAGTTGAAGCCAAGGTATGTTTTTCTTGCTTGGGCAGACGTCACAGGAAAATAAACTTCAAATCCAGGAGATTTTGTGGAGTCGATGGATGTAGAAGACGTCACCACTTCTTACTGCATAAAGCCACCACAGATTCACCTGAAAATCGGAATGCTGTTGATATCAAGCAAGAAGACCACACCAAGAATACCCCTGATTAGAATATCAATGTAACCGTCCTTACAACCAAAGATAACTCGAAAGTTCTATTGAGGATAGCACCAAAAAAATTGTATGGACAGAACGGTTGTTTCGAAACAATTGCTCTCTTCGATGAAGGTTCAACTGTTTCATTGATTGAAGGAAATATGGCAAAGAAGTTGGGTAATGTTGGCGAAATTCGACCATTCTGCATGTAATGGGCCAACGAGATTGTTCAAAATAATGAAGATTCCCAATGTACAGACCTGAAGATTGCTGGAATACACGACGATGCGAAAACCGTCATGATGAAGAATATTCGAACTGTGAAAAATCTGGCACTACCTTGTCAAACGGTTGTAATGTCTGATTTCAATGAAGTTCATCTTCAGGGACTGCAATTAAGAGATATGACTATATGAGGAATGCCAAACCAACTCTACTGATTGGACAAGACAACATACATCTAACAGTAGCCAGAAAAGTCTTCCAGGGCTCGACTACGAGTCCAGTAGTTACAAAAACACATTTGGGATGGGTCATACATGGAAATGTTGGACGAACGCTTGAAACTGACAATAATTTCACGTTCCATGTATGTTGCCAAGAAAATGAGGAAGATATGAACCGTCTCATTATGAACTCCTTTTCGACTGAGGCTTTTGGTGTAGCTGTGACGAACTCCGGAATGAATAAAGAAGAGAAGAGAGCCTTGGAAATCCTAGAGAGCACGACTTCGAAAATTGAGAGTTAGAATCGATACCGAACTGGCCTACTATGGAGAAAAGACACTATTGTTATGCCTGAGAGCAGAAGAAACGCATTCAACCGACTTCTTTGCGTGGAAAGAAAAATGGCGAAAGAAAAATCATCGACCAATACTGTGAGAAGATTGAGGATTATCTCCGGAAAGGTTACATTCGTCGTCTAGAAGCTTCTGAAGTCTCCAACAAAAATACAAGTGTATGGTATCTACCACATTTTGGTGTAGTCAACCCCAATAAACCGAATAAGCTGAGGTTGGTTTTCGATGCCGCAGCCAAATCTGGTAATACCAGTCTCAATGATAATCTCCTGCAAGGTCCAGATTACCAGAGTTCACTTCCTGGAGTATTGATGAGGTTTAGACGACGGAAATGGGGCTTTTGCGGGGACATCGCAGAAATGCTTCATCAAGTCCAGATAAGACCTGAGGATCGTTGTGCTCAACCATTTCTTTGGAGAAAGGGAGACTCAACCAGGGACGTAGATGAATATGAAATGCAAGTGATGATATTTGGTGCTACTTGCTCTCCATGCTCGGCACAATTCGTAAAAAACCTCAACGCAAGAAAATCACAATCTTATTCACATCTAGCTTTTGATGTCGAAAATCAGTTTTATGTTGATGATTACCTAGACTCCACTACAAATGAAGAAACGGCTATCCAGAAAATTACAGGAAAATATGCCGAATCTAAAACACTAACTAAAGATCTCAACAAATCAACAGCTAATCGAGTCCTTGGAATATGATGGGATGTTATTGCAGGTGAATTCACATTCAATATTTCATTTCACAAAGTGAACGCAGAAATAGTCAGTGGAATGAAAGTACCAACAAAGCGAGAAGCTCTGAAGCTGGTGATGTCTGTATTCGACCCCCTTGGTTTCCTCACGAATTTAACAATTAGGGGACGAATTTTACTTCAGCAAATTTGGCAATGTGGTATTACTTGGGACGATGCCATTCCTGAGAGTATTTTCCGAAATTGGATTATTTGGCTGCAAGAACTCAAAAAGATTCAAAACGTACGAATACCAAGATGTTATTCCCATATTCTACCAGAGGCTCTTAGAATTGAAATTCACGTATTCTGCGATGCCAGTGAAGAGGCATTTGCTGCTGCAGTCTACCTGCGGATAATTTCCAGTGGAGGTTCTCATGTTGTCTTAGTTTCTGCGAGGGCTAGAGTCGCACCACTTAGACCGATATCTATTCCAAGACTAGAACTCCAAGCTGCAGTAATGGGTAGCAGGTTATTGTACACAGTCAAGAATGGAATACACCTGAATATTCGAGATTCATATTTGTGGACTGATTCTGGAATTTTACTAAACTGGATACATGGTGACGGTCGAAATTATAAACAATTTGTTGCTCACCGAATCGGAGAGATTCAGGAATCGACTTCTTCTGATGTATGGCAATATGTTCCTACAAACGAGAACGTTGCTGATGGAGTAACTCGATTCAGTTGCCACTCAGATCTTCATGTGAACTCACAATGGTTTATAGGACCACCTTTCCTGCGACAACCTGAAAATTGCTGGCCGAAACAAGATTTCAATAATTCATTTTCGAAAGGAGATTCTGAAGAAAAAATCAATCATGTATTTTTGACCTTGTCAGTAGATGGAGACCAGAGCTTACCTGACGTGACTAGATTTTCAAAATGGAGACGCTTAGTTCGAGTAACTGCCTGTGTTCACCGATTCTGCAAAAGACTGAAAGAAAAAGAAGCAATAGCCAAAGAACTCACAGTTAGAGAACTCAATGCTGCAGAAGAAAGTTGTCTTCGGGCATCTCAAAATCAGAGTTTTGAGTATGAAATAAAACTGCTTAAACGGCATGGGAGGCTAGAATCAGATTCCAGGATTTCACAATTTTCACCTTTCATAGACGAATGGGGGCTCCTACGTATGAACGGCAGACTTAATCATTGCGACTATGTAGATGAAAATGTGAAGAAACCTATTATTTTGGACCCAAAAAGTAGGTATACTAAATTAATGATCCAATACTATCACGAAAAAAGGCACCATCAAGGAGTTGAGATGGTTTTGAACAACGGTTCTGGATTATAAAAGGAAGATCTGCCGTGAAAACGACATTCAAGAATTACCAACTCTGTAGGATTCGCAAAGCTAAAACCGATTATCCAGAAATGGTCTAATTACCACCTGCAAGACTTACTCAGAATGTTAAGCCCTTCACATTCACAGGCATCGGCTATTTTGGACCATTGTATGTGTCTGTCGGAAGGCGTCGTGAAAAACGATGGGGAGTCCTCTTCACTTGTATGTCTATAAGAGCCATACACTTAGAGATAGCCCATACACTTTCAACAGATGGTAGGTACTATGATGGCTATGCAGAGAATGACAGCGAGAAGAGGACCAATAAAATGTATATATTCAGATAATGGTACCAATTTTTAAGGCGCTAGCGAAGAATTGAAAAATTATTTCAATAACTTTGAGGCAGACCAGTTGATTGGAAAACTAGCTGAACAACAAATCGAATGGCACTTCATACCTCCCAGCAGTCCAAACATGGGTGGATGTTGGGAAAGGTTAGTTGGATCAGTTAAACGAGTTTTAAATAATATGTTGAAGGAAGAAACTCCCAAAGATGAAGTATTGTTGACTGTTTTTGCAGAAGTTGAAAACGTAGTTAACAGTCGTCCGCTTACTCATGTTTCCCTGGACCCAAATGATCCGGAGTGCTTGACACCGAATCATCTATTAATCTGAGGAAACAATGGAGAAGATCTCATCGATCACTCGATGTACAGGGTGAAAATTCTTGAGTAGATTTTTGCACGGTGGGGAGTATGTTAATTATTTTTTGATACTTGGTATATCGGTTATTTTTGAGATCCATGTGTGCTGTATAGTTAAGTTGTTGATTTTACGATTGGTAACGAGAATAAAAATCTATGAAAAACCAGACTCAGATTCAGAATTAATATTGAGTATTTCTCACAAGAATAGAAGTATATATTCTTCGACAGGCCCTAATATTAGATAGATAAGAGTTCGGACACAGCTGAACTTCTGTCCTTTTCTATTTTCGATATTACGATGGTTTGAGTGAATAAAAGAATAAGACATATAATATTCTGCTCTTTGTCTTTTCAATTTCCCTTTTTAGTGGTTAGATTTTCTATCAAATCAATCATAGCCGTAGATGGAAAATAGAAAAAGGGTATAAACACCCACTTCAATTTATAGCTATATATGTTTTGGTCGTACCCGAGTGATAACGTTTTAAAACATGAAGATTGTTTTGATATTACTGCATTCACTTTTCACTGATACATTTTGAATTTGGTCGGTATTGAAAACGGCATTCAATATTATCATTATATTTGTTTATTCATTAATCATGCTTTGTCAACAAGAATTTGTTTGTTTTGACAATAAAGTATATTTTTGATTGATTGATTAAGTTTCGTTCCCAAATTTTCAATTTTATTACGTAGTTTTGCAATCAATTCTTCTTTCTCCATGATAGTTTTGGTATGCATTTCGTGTGATGATAATAATTGATTTCATCTTTTTAAAAATAGTCTGTTTTGTAAATGGGTGGAACAGCAGATTTTCTCAAACAGATAAAATCTTCTGTTTTAAAATTGGCCTGAAATATAGTTTCATTCTGATTCTCTGTTATAAAAAGTGAATTTTAATGTATGTAGGTACCTCACAATCGTTGCTTGTCTTCAAATTAATTTTCCATTCAGGCCGTTTTGTACATTCCTTCCATAAGAGAATAGGGTTGATATTTCCTTTGGCGAATTGAATAAATGCAATCCATTCTCTTCAGAATTCCCACAATTCATAACACAGCAAACCATTTTCATTTATGCTCTCTTCTCAATAGTTAAGGAATTTTCAGTTTCAATTCTGACGTTCATAGTATTTATAGTCAAATTCAAACAACTTTGAATGAAAAAGCGCGGGACGACTAAGGTGCTCTTGTCACAATGCAAGGTGTGTAACTTAATAAATCAAGACATTCAAGAACACTAACAGTTGTCATTTCTGTGTCCGAACTCTTATCTACTAATACCATCCAGTCACTCTTAGTTAACAATCCAGAATAAGTTTCCGGAAACACCTTTAGTAAACCTTTCAGACATTTGAAGCAGTTTTCATAGCAATAGCATTTTTTCTCCTTTGTTTTCCAGCTATATTTCTGAAATTTGGAACATCGAATATGTTCACTAGAGGGCACTTTCTCATATTATAGGCAAGGTTGGTAGAATTGATTATTTATTAGTAAAGGAAGGTTGCCTCGATCAGCAAAATGCGCTGAGGAGGAGTGGTAATTCGTGGCGTAATCTTTCTACAACTGCCTTCAAGTATGGGTATTGTTTCTCAATCTTATCTTCTAGATATTTGAATTTCTTTATATTTCGTTAAAATGTTAAAATCGTCCGATGACACTTTTTGATCTGTCACAACTCTTTATTTCTCCATTTTTACTGTCTGTCATAAACAAAATATACTACATGATCAAATCAATAATAGATTAACATTTATAAATATGAAATGACGAGAACATTCTCTCCCTCAGTGAAGACTCTTCACTCTCGTACTTCCAGCTTACAGATTTTCACTGTAAGTCTCTTGTAGATTCCGTTACTTGTCCTTACGTCGACAACTCTTACTGTACCATCCCTTCCGGGATAAGTTTCTACTATTCGTCCTAGTGGCCAAGTATTCCTCGGTAGATTGTTGTCAGCCACGACAACTATATCTCCCTCTCTCAAATTCATTTTCTTCTCGTGCCACTTCTTTCTCTGGTTCAATTCTGGTAAGTATTCTCTCAACCATCTAGTCCAAAAATTATTAGCTAGTACTTGAACTATCTTCCACTGTCGTCTCAAGTCTATTTCATCATTTTGGTTTTCTGGAAGACGACCAGTTGACGAGCCAATTAGGAAATGGTTAGGAGTTAAGCTTTCTGGTGAATCAGGATCTACTGGTAGGTACATATGTTAGCGGTCTGGAATTCAGTGTGAATTCAATTTCAACTAAGACCGTTAACAGTACTTCATCTCTTGGGTATTTTTCTTTTAAAACAACATCTAAGCTTCTTCGTACAGATCGTATGAGTCTCTCCCAAGATCCTCCCATATGGGAAGCTGCTGGTGGGTTGAAATGCCACACAATCCTTCTTCCTGCCATCTGATTCTTAATCTCTTCCTGATCCAGCTGTTGTATCTTCTCGGTGAGTTCTTCATTTGCACATCTAAAATTCGTGCCGTTGTCTGAATATAAATCTTTAATTTCTCCTCTTCTTCCAATCAATCTTTTCAGTGCCATTATCATCGAAGCAGTATTCAAGCTCCATGCTATATCAAGGTGGACTGCCCTAGTCGTCATACAAGTGAAAATTACTCCCCATCTCTTCTCATGTCTTCGACCTACAGTAACTGTAAATGGTCCGAAGTCACACAAGTCTCTGACTTTCGAGGGTTGCTTTGCAACTAAGCTGGCGGTTAAAAACACTTTTAAACACTTTTTTTTAATCAACACCAGTCTTTGAAAATGGTTTTTCGAATACTGCTAGTCTGGACTCTGGAAGATATCCCATTTCTGGTTCGATAATTTTTGCTCTTCTATTTTTACAAAATTGACAGTTTTTCCAAATTTTCTTGACTGCATTTCTTAATTTCGGAATCCAAAATGACTGTCTAATTTCGTTGATTACAAATTCGTATCCGTTATGATGCGCCTTTCGGTGGTAGTTTTCTATAAGGAGCTGAGTAAATCTATGTCTCACATCCAGAATGATAGGATTTCTTTTCAATGTGATTTTTTTCAGCTGGCTGTTGATTCTTCCCTTCATGCATATTATGTTCTCGTCCAGAAATGGTGATAGCTTATAGATTCTAGATGACTTTTCTATTTCTTTTCCACTCTTCAGACTCTTCAGTTCTTCATATAGATAGATTCTTTGTACTTCTCTATACCACATTTTTTCTGCATTTACCAGTTCCTCTACTTCTAGTGATAAACTTTTGTTTTGATCTGTCTTTCTACACTTGCCTAGGAATCTCATAATCCATGCCGTTGTTCTCACTTATTTTTCATATTTAGAAAATCTTCTTGGATCTGGCAAACTCCCTGAAACCTCATCATTTACTTTCAGAATGAAAACAGATTTCTTTATCTCCAAATCTTCTTCAAGAATATCTTCGAAAATTTCATTATTTTCAAACCACTTCCATTCTTGCTGAGTTTTCTTCAAGAATGAAGGACCCTCAAACCATCTCTTAGAATGCATATTTTCTTTGAAGGGTTGAGTTGCTTCATCAGCCACGTTTTCTTTCGTCGGAACCCAATGCCAAACTTCTCTATCAGTATTTTCCAATATTTCTCCGACTCTGTGAGCAACAAAGGTTTTATAGCTTGAGCCATGTCAGAACAGTTTTTGAATCGGTCCACATATAAATTTTATCAATGTTCACTTCGAGTTCAGAAGCAACAGTCTTCATGAGTCGGGAACACATTACAGCTGCCTGGAGCTCCAGTCGAGGGATCGATGTGGGTTTAAGTGGACTTACTCTAGTTTTGGCAACGATCAATGAAACTTCCAAATCATTATCTACTCCGAACCTTACATAAATCGCAGCTGCGAAAGCCTTTTCACTGGCATCACAAAAACCATGTAATTCTACATGTTGGGATTCGGTTAGATTTCCTATATTACCATAGCATCTTGGTATCTTTATATGTGCCTATAACTCCTTGAAATTGTGTTATCCATTTATTCCAGGAACCATATAGCGTGTTGGGTATTTCATCGTCCCATCCAATCTTGGATTTCCAAATTTCTTGCAGAAGGATCTTTATTGTTATCATTATGTTGCAAAGAAAACCAAGCGGATCAAATAAAGACATAAGAAATTTCAAAATTTCTCTTTTTGTAGGAATTTCGTTTCCGTTCAGGATATTTGGGTTGACTTTGTGAAAATTCGTGGTGAAGATGAATTCATCAGTTTCCGGCAACCATTTCAATCCTAACACTCTTTCTATCTTGTTTTGTGAAAACTCTGCTATAATTTTGACTGATTTCGCTCTGAGATCTTCAGGTTTACGATCAAGCACTTCCTTTGAACTTGAAATGAAGTTGCAAATCTGGAATCCTCCTCTGCGGTGCACTTCTATGACTTCTTCTATTTGTTTGATAGCACCTACCACAGAAACGCTACTATCCAAGTAATCGTCGACATAATGTTTTTCGATTATCGCATTTTTGGCATTTGGAAATTCAATTTCGAACTCAGTGGCATTTCGGTTTTTGATATACTGTGCTAGACAGGGTGAACAAGTAGCACCGAAAGTCATAGACACCATTTCGTAAATTTCTAGCTCTCCAATTCTATCCCTTCCTCTCCAGAGAAAACGTTGCGCTGATCTATCCTGTTTTATTATCTGTACTTGATGAAACATCTCCTTGATGTCACCAGCATAGGCTATCTTGTTCTGTCTAAATTTCATCAAGACTCCAGTTAGTGACTTCATTAGGTCAGGTCCAGATAGAAGTTCTGTGTTCATGCTTACTCCTTGCGTTTTTGATGTAGCGTCGAAAACCAATCTTAATTTCCCTGGTTTATTTGCGTTGACTACGCCAAAGTGTGGTAGATACCATACTTTACCAGTTTCGTTCAGTATTTCTTCTCGAGATAGTTTCCTTGCATATCCTTTCATTATGTATTCTTCAATTTTCTGGCAATATTGTTCAGAGAACTTTTCGTCTTTATCCATTTTTCTCTCCATACAGTAAAGCCGAGTAAGTGCAGAATTTTTATTATCTGGAAAAACGGTCTTATCTTTTTTCCAAAGGAGGCCTGTTTCGAATCTTCCTCCTACCCTGACTGTAGTTTCTTCCATAATTTTTTCACATCGTTTTTCTTCTTTGGTTTTCGTGAATGTTGCAATGACTTTGACACCTAGAGATTCTATGCTGAACGAATCTTTCACTAATTATTGATGTAAATCTTCGTATTCTGATTTATTACAAATGTGATACAAGAAGTTGGTTTGTTTTCGATGTGAAGGATCTTGAAATTTTCCATGAATTACCCAACCTAATAGTGTTTTAGATATCATTGGACCATTAAATTCTAAGGATATCATTTTCCTGGCAGCTATCAGATGTCCGTTATCTTGTCCAAGTAATATTTGTGGTGTTTCTTCATAGTAGGAAGCAATTGTGTCAAGTTGTTCCACATAAGGATAGGTAGCCTTGATTTTGTCCATATCTACACTTTGGGTAGGTAACATCAAATCTTTGATGGTCCTCAATCCAGTCAATTCGAAATATGTCTCTCCTGTTGGTCTAGAAATTTCAAAATGTACTTTCCTGGAGTTATCTTCTTGGTGAACAATGCCATTCGTCCACTGGTAACAAATTGGTTCGATGGTTCCTTCCAGACCCAGATTATTTGCTAAATTGGAGTCTATAAGGGAAACTGTCGCCCCATCGTCGTAAAATGCATAAGTTACAATTTCACAGGAAGGACCTCGAACTTTCACTGGCAGTATCTTCAATAACACCTCATTTTCTTGTCTTGTGGTGCTGATACGTTCAGTTGGCTGCTGGCGATCTGGCAATGATTGATGACGAGATTCCACTGCTCTTGTTTTGTGGAGCAGTGGATGATGAATTCTGAAACATCTATCAATGCCACAATTCTCCTTTTTCCGGCAATCTGACTTGAAATGGTATGGCTTTAGACAGCAAATGCACAGTTTATTCTCTGTAACTATCTTCCATCTTTCATCTTCATTCATCTCTTTGAAAGGCTGGCAGTTTACTAGAGTATGTATTTCTTTGCAGACTAAACATCTTGAATCTGAAGCTTTCTTCTCCTTGTCTAATACCATTTCTGACTCCTTTCGTTTACTCGTATGTTGATTTGCTGAAGAAATGGATCTTTCAAAAAGCGGGTTATCTACGTAGCATGAAATTCTTGCTTTTCCTCTCAGCCATTCAGAGAACATCTTGAGATTGATATTATCTTTGTTTTTTAATGCGAATTTTCCCCAATCCAACCTCAGAAAATATGGTAATTTGTGGGTGATTTCATCCAGGAGTTGGGGATTATACAAATGTCCCATTGATTTAGAAACCTCCATAGTAGTGACCAAATTGGTGACTGCATTAGAAAACAAAAATCATAGAATCCGGTTTTCCTTCCTTTGGTGGTGGTGTTCTTCTGACCTTTTCTACCAACATGGATATTATTATTTCGGGTCTGCCGTAGGTCATTTCTAATGTTTCAATAATAGTCTCTAAATTCTCTGAAGATATCAACAATGGCTTTACTGTTTCTCTGGCGCGTCCTCGGATACATTTTTGAATTCTGATCAAATTTTCTTCATCCGAAAATTTACAAGCTGCAGTAGATTTCCGGAATTGTGAGATAAAAATGATCCACTCTTCTGGATCTCCAGAAAACAGTGGTAGGTCTTTAATAGTCTGTCTGTTGAGAAATACTTCCATAGGATCTCTTTTTGGGTTGGATATATATTCTTCTCTTTTTGGTTGTTGTGTGAATATTTCAGGTACTTGTGTATAATTGTTTTCCATCCAGTTATACAATTTATCAGTTATTTTCATTGAATCAGTTTCATGTTCTTGATATTTCTCATCATGATCTATTTCAGTAAAAGCTGTACTACCTGCTTGGCTTAGTTTCAGATTCATTTCCATTTCAATCAGCTGCTCTTCTCGTTGAAATCTCTTTTCTCGCAGAAGTTGCTCCTCTTGTTCTTTTTTCACTATTGTTTCTCAATCTTATCTTCTAGATATTTAAATTTCTTTCTATTTCGTTAAAATGTTAAAATCGTCCGATGACACTTTTTTATCTGTCACAACTGTCCTTTATTTCTCCATTTTTACTGTCTGTCATAAACAAAATATACTACATGATCAAATCAATAATAGATTAACATTTATAATGGGCGTGTTTTTCATTCCATCGAAGTGCGCACTGATAGATGCGGGGTTTTTGTCGTGACGTCACCAATTGTTCTGATGGAAATTATGCTGAAACGATGGAACAATCTATTATACAACACATTGATGAAAAAACGAATTGCGTTATGTGTCACTCGTCAGGTGTCTTCCTAATTGAAAGAATCTCAAAATTCAAACATTCCTCAATATTTTTAATAAATATACCTAACATGTTTCTAAAATGTGTCAATTGTCATGTCAGTCCCCTCCAAACTGCTGGATTCTCGCAAAGCAATTTGAAAGTGCGCATTTCATTATGACAGTTTGATGGATTTCCATCAACAATCCATCGGAACAGTTCGATGGATTCTTCTAATCATGCGCATGACAAAATGTTGGAATGAAAAACGCACCCTATATTTACCTACCCAGCTGTGATCTGGAATTATATATACATTTCAATGATCCCAACATGAAATTTGGATGCGATTACCACTTCCCATTACCACGTTTTATGATCGAGGCTAGGGTGACTTTATAAATAGAGTGACGACAATAGTTGTACACTTTTTGGTTGGTCAAACCTCTAATATGGAGGTGCATCCACCTGATCGACGCGTCCATGCCAAAACGGCACAAACGCCAAAATGATCACTTTTCACTTTTTGGTACTGGAAATTAGGTAATCACATTCTGCATCCAATGGTCGAAACGGCATATTCGTAAAAATATTTGTCTGGCCAGAATTTGAATTTTAAATTTGCACAAGCGCCAATTCGACCATATTCAATGAAATTCAAACGGCACAAAAGCCAGTTACCCATAAGTATTCAATGAGGTGAGGTGTTTCGCTTGTGAGATCACAGTAAGTTATATTTGATGTATATGAAAGTTGGTAACATTACTTTGTTGAACTATCTGCATGAACTTCTAGTTCAAATGACATTCCAATCATCCGAAATAATAGTTTTCGAGGAAAAAATATGAGGCGTTTATGCCAAAACACTATCATGAAAACTTGTTTGGCATAAACGCCATGACTTATGGGAAATCACATGCATGATCCTTACATCGAAAAAACATATTTAGATTCAATTATTCAAAGTTTTTTCGTTTTTCGGTGAACCTATCATGGATTGATACAAGTCAGTAAGGTGATCATACTGAATTGCAAATAGAACTGCTTCAAAACTGCAATTGATTTTTGGCGCTTATGACATTTCTTTACTTTGCAGATGAACATATCTAGAAGCAAAATGTGATAACGTTCCGAATGACAATGTGACATCAAGAGATTTGCGTTTTTTTTTTATTGAATTCCCTTGTAGTCACAGCATCACTGGATCCAGCACCCCATAATTCGATACTTGTACGCGGTTAGGGAAGCATACATTTACAAACATCCATGGCCTAGCTGGGGCACGAACCCATGCCCCGGTGGGAGTCACAATACGAACTCAGCGCCTTTGAGCTCTCGACCACCGGGCCGCCAATTTAATATTATAATAATAAATATAATTGTGTCTTCAAATACAATACTTATCTTATTAGGTACCCATTAACTTTCACAGTCTTGAAAAAGGAATTTTTCAATACTTCCATAGTTTAATGAAATTAAATTTCCAATGATGATAGCATTTTCAAGATGGAAATCTCTTGTAATGATTGAATATCTTATACCACCATGGTGGCATAAACGACACACACGAGAAATTACTCATCAATTTCAATTTGGCATATCAACTGTATAAGTGCCAATTCGACCAAATCCTTGAATGTTCAATGACACAAATGCCAGTGTCACTTTTGGCATAAACACATTCTACTTGTGTGGAGTGGCACAAGCGCCATTTTTTCAATTTTTAATTTATTGTATGAAGGGGAGAATCAGAGTCGTCATCAGACATTCAACAAATATAATGAAAAAAATCAATCTTTCATTTAAAAGGAGGATACTGTCACGAGTAGAACATACGGTATATCAGTAATTTCGAACCATGAGGGTTTTATAAACATAAAGTAAATCAAATCATCCGTTGACATTGAATTATAAAAACTGACCAAGGAACTCTCATGAGAAACGTGCATATCTAATAAAATGTTGTATATAAATATTGGATGTGAGGGTTCCGAAGTTAGTCTGGTCTGGGGCTACTCTTGACTTGACAAGAGCTCGTCGTAATGGTCGTTATAATGTAAGTTGATATTAGGTCTTTATATTCATTGTTGTTTATTCATATTTGTCATCGCTACCAGAATGTTTCATGCTCCAATACATATTGTTATCTTTGAATATAGTCTCTTACTTTCAGTTACCCCTAAATTATTAGTGCCTATTTGAATATTACCTCTCGCAAAATATTAAGCCAAGCATTACCCCTTATATATTGATATGGATAGACTAACCATCTCTATTGTATCGTAACATGGTGGAAACAACCCTTTCATCGTGACATGGTGGAAACACAACTCTTTTGTTGTGACAATACACCATGCATCAGTGCAATGAAAACATGATTTCTCCGCCCCCACTTTTCATTGTTCAATATTGATTTTTTCGGAAAACAAAATATATAGTGAGATGCAGAGTTGAAGTATCGAGCTTTCTCTGCAAGTAGAATTTTGAAAAAAATCACAGATATTCTGCAAAAAAATCATAAATTGCATTCCTAGCGTCCTCAGCGGAGAATGCTGAAAACTGTGTTTCAATATTGAACAACAGGCTTAGTTTGCGTTTTTGAGATTTTACCAGTGTGATTCAAAAAGTAGGACACATTTAGGTATGTACCTCACCTACCTATATCATTCTTAATAATTTCTGTTCCTTCATCTTATTCTTTGGAAACTTTCATATTGTCCACAATACCCAGACATTATTTTATAGTATCGAATGGGAATTATAAGATAATTTTATCGTTCCAGTAAGGAAGTATAGCACAATGTCCGTGAATCCTCCACACCGAAATCATAAATAAAAATATCAGATGATGTCATAGGTGCGAGGTGACACGTTTGTCGGCAAAAGGACGAACCGGCGAAAAGCCGCACTTCGGTCGACGATATAGTGACTTTTTTTGAAGCGGCGAATTCCACATAAGTAGAGAAGATAGTTTGTATTATATAGAAAATACCGCCTATAATAGAATTCGCGAAATGAACTATTTGGTCAATTGCGGTAGCGGTAGACTTCGCAAGTGTTTCGAGTGTTTACTTCGAAGTTCAGGTTTTTGTGAGGAGACTCATATAGCCAAATGGTCAACAGCAGAACAGCAGAACAGGGTAAAGACGAATTGATATATGTATATAATCATATACAGCATGTCTCACTTCAAACGCCCCCACTCTATATCTCAGCTATTATTGCTATCAATCGTGCGATTCTTACCAAATTTGGACTAGTATGAATTACCATTGATATGATCAGTTTTACAGAAAAAAACATCATTATGGACAGTGCCGTGCGTTTTTATTGAAATTCAAATAGGTCGATTTTTCATGAATCAGGATTTTTTTTGTAGGAAAACTATGCAAAAATTCTCAATAATTTTAAATTATTACAGAATAGGCCACATTTCTCTCTTCATTATCTGTCCCGAATTAATAATGAATTCCAATTAACCGCAAATTCTGGAACGTTCAATAGCTCCAGTAGGTAGAAAATTATGGTTTACATAAAAAACAAGACATACTTTTTTTATTGAACTCAACGTTTCCGAATGAATATTTTTCTTCTCCCGTTTTATAATAAGCAAATTAATCTGCTACCGATTTCTCAATAGTGTTCATTTTAACACGGATTTCTATATCATGATACATATTTCAACCAATGAACAACCGTTCTTTTCATTATGATAACAATTTTTGGCCCATAGAAACACGTACAGTCGTATTCAGAGAACATGTCGCACATGGACTATGTCAACTCTCTTAATCACTTCTGCAATAAGAGCAAGTGTACTTGGGTATAATCAAATGGGTCTATGTTTCTATCTCACTTGCTTGAGTTGTTTGACATTTAATTCTGAATGACATTCATAATGACAACGCGAATGCGTCAAAAGTTCATGCAATTCATGTTCTTATGATGTTGGAGAATGCTGAAATATAAATAGTAAGAAATTAATTGATTTTTGAAGTGATAATTTCTATAGGCCCGTTAGGCACTTTCTGGGATGGGAGTAAACCGGCAGACTCGCGTCATGGAAGCGCGCGTACCAGTGTATATCTATTTATGTTGATATGCGTTGGCGGCTATATATTATGTTCTCGAGTCTTGCATAGCGTAATACAGGAATCGAAGCCACCGATAGTCGATCTGATCATATTGTGTTCTCGCTCGGATTACGAAAATCATTCACATAATTCATAATACACAGAGTGAGTAATGAAGACTTGTGATGAGATGCAATTTGAAAGTTCTCAGTAAAAAATGTGAATTTCTCTATCAATATTTTTATATCTATATAGTTCATCCTTTTCGTGTATATACGTGGAAATATTGACCTGAAATTGATATAACTTCATTCAGATTTCCCCGTATTGTCTAAATAATATTGGAAATACTGACCGGCCATAGAAATTGTCACTTCCAACTTGTGTTCCTACAAAAAATAGTGTATGAACAATATTATGAGCCTGTAGGTTAATCGAGGTGGTGGTATATTCATTTTACTTGATTTTTTGGGATTTTCTCTCCTCGTTTCTATAAACTAAAAATATTCGTATTATTTCAATATATTTGTAGTGGGACAAATCAGATGATTTGCCCCAAAATGTCACTGCGTTCAACAAATTTTTCTATCAAGGAGCCTGAAAGAAAAATCCAGTAGCTTGTCAGTGACAATTTGTTTGAAAAAATGTTTGAAGGAAAGAAATATAGATATATTGAAAAAATATCGAATCTTTACTTATCTTTGGACGTTTCGGGGCCGAATCTGCTCCCGTTCTCAACATGAAAATGTAAAATATTTCTCTTTGGAAGTTGTGCTGCTTATAGTTTGACAGTTTTCAGTGTCATACTGTTGGCATGTGAATGAGTGATTTTAGTCTACAAATGAGTTACAGGATGTTTTCATTAATTGATCTTGAATCTAACATTTTCATGTTCAGTTTTCAGTAGTGAATACCATGTTCTATCTATATCAACTATAAAGATTCGACATTTTTTCAATATATCTATATTTCTTTCCTTCAAACATTTTTTCAAACAAATTGTCTCTGACAAGCTACTGGATTTTTCTTTTAGGCTCCCTGATAGAAAAATTTGTTAAACGCAGTGAAATTTTGGAGCAAATCATCTGATTTGTCCCACTACAAATATATTGAAATGATACGAATATTTTCATTTTATAGAAACGAGGAGAAAAAATCCCAAAAAATCAAGTAAAATGAATATCATGAAGTTCGTTTTCCTGTTGAAAGATGCCTAATAGGATTTCATGAAAAATCGACCCCATTTTATTTTAATAGAACCCCAGATACAGAATACCAGCCCAAATTTGGTAAAAATCGCACGACTAATAACTAAGATATAGAAAGAGAAAAGCGTTTTTACAAGTGAGGGACGCTGTATATGAAAAAAATACATCTACTACGATGTGAAATTGCCATTTCAGAAATGACTCATCGTAATTTGCTGAAATGCAGCTACGTTTCTTTATCGAAACTATTCCAGATGGCACCTTATGGAAAAAATCCAGATCCGGACATGGGAAAAATTCATGTTTTACTGATTCCTGAAGAGTTCACTTTGTGATCACTTTTCGCGAGAATTTTCATCAGAATCAGAAAGATCTGATTAAATGTCATAAGGACTGCTCTTCATTTTGCACGGCACGACACTTTGACCGGATCAATGAAGAAATATGAAACAAAAACGTTCGAATGAATTCTCAATTTCGACCTGACTGATGAAGTAAACAGCACTTCCAACTGGATTGTAAATTGATTT
Organism: Phaedon cochleariae; assembly: GCA_918026855.4. Classification (NCBI taxonomy): domain Eukaryota; kingdom Metazoa; phylum Arthropoda; class Insecta; order Coleoptera; family Chrysomelidae; genus Phaedon; species Phaedon cochleariae. The sequence continues at coordinate 19,849,922 of OU896714.1, read as the reverse complement.
TTTGTACATTTTTGTTGGAGAAAAATTGACAGAAAAGTGTGAACGAGAAAAAGCACAGTACCACTAACACTGATTTTTCGATGATTTGAAATGTTAGTTCTTGATCGAAATTCTAGAAAGATATTAGTAGTCGTGCCTCTATTTTTTGAATTTGTATTGAAATTTGCCCCATTTTTTATTTCATGATGTGACGTGTCATTCTGGGAATAAGAATATTCTTGCACTCAAGATGTCACTTCATTTTTCAAATGCTGAACATGGTTAGAGTTCAAATGTTTGCAATGTTCAATACCATAAAATATTTCCAGACCCAAGAATATGTATAGGAGTAAAACCTTTAAGAGGGTGAACATTAGGAATACTGAAGATATACCAAATGCATCCTCTTCACTTGTGAAGTGTATCCGTTCTGAATATGTTCTCATAATTCTGTCTCTCATTGTTAATTCAATTGTGTTGAAATACCACTCGTCCTGACAGACTCGTGGTGTTGCCCAGCAACACTCTTTCGTGAACAAGGAATAAGCGACAGAATTATCCCGAATATTCAGAACATCGTGAAAATACTTATGAAAATCTTCACACCATAATTTCACCAGTACCCATCTTTTCGGATTATCAACAAACGTCACGTCACGTCGAACAATAATGAAAAACAGCGCCTATACTATTTTATTATTACTTCAATTGATATTTGTAAAGAGAAACAAGTCACGATGTCGATGAAAAACGATTATTTCAAATCATCAAAAAAGCAGTTCTGTGTTATTTTATCAACTACTCATTTCTGTCGATGGAAGTTGGAAAGAGAGAGTTATCAGCTAGGTCCAAATTGAAAATTCATTCGAACGTTTTTGTTTCATATTTTGTAATGTACCGATCAGGGTGTGTCGTGCAAATTGAAGAGCAGTTCTTATGGCATTATGTCTGATCTTCCTGAATCTAATGAAATTTATCTAGAAAACTCATTACAAAATGAACTTTTTCGATATAACAATCAAAAATGAATTTTTCGGATCTGGTTTTTTTATAATATGCCATCTTGAATAAAGAAACGTCGCTGCCTAACTTCAACAACTTAGGATAAATCATATCTGAAATGTCGGCCATTGGAATCATATATGGCAATTTCACATAATATCTTTGTTATCGATGGTCAACAGAGTCTTTCATATATGAACATCAACTTGTTTTGTTTTCCCCTATTCACCATTTGACTATGTGAGTCTCTTCATGAATCGCCCTGTAGATCAAATTTGTCTAATAGTTTCTTATAGCATCTTCCTCATATCGGCCAATGCAGCAACCTAATGAATATATTCAAAACCAATATAATCCTTGTGTCCTTGTGGAAATTTCTATTTCACTCTAAAGTCGAGAAATATGGTGAATTGATCAAGAGAATGTTGATGTAATTTTCGTGAAAAAAATCAGCAGTTATGCATTCATATTATAAAATGACCCTTCTAACTATCATACAGAGGAGCAGCTTTGAAAATCCACAGCAACTTATCTCACAGCATCTAAAAACCCTTCACCTTCCTATATTTTTAACTCGCCCTCGAATAATCTTGGACATCCCCTCGTATGTCTTCTTCGCGATAATAAGATGCGCCTATCGAACGAGCGAGGCGGAGATATTTAGTGAGAAAGACCGTTCTGGAATTTCAAATATTTACCTCGTCTCCTACCCCTTAATAGAGAAGACGTTTTTTGTCTCTCCTGTAGAGTTGACTCGATGGCATTTGAGCCGTTTTGACATGGACACGTCGCTGTCTTGTTTTCTCCATTCAGTTCTATGCATTCTATTTCACTTTGTCAATGCCTTGTCTTTGTTTTTTCTCTTTGGACACAAAACATCCAACATTCAGACATGAAACTATTAGAGTCCGACTTTTGGGACTCGTAAGTCTCAGATTGATTAGATGATGAAATAAAAACTTCAAATATCTGAACCTAACATCAGAGCCGCTTTCCAATTGCCACAGCGAGTAGCACCGAGTAACTTCGAGCATATCTTGTACAGATCAACAGAGCTCTCATTACAAAGAGCTTGGAGCACTCGCCAGGTACCATCAATACCAGATTCGGAAACATGTAATATTATTAACCTATTCATTCAATTTTCTTTTCGACCTTTGCAATTTGATTGTCTGAAAACGGGATGATTAGTAGGTGGTAACAAAAAATAAAGCAATAGTATAAATATACATCTATAGAAAGTCAAATGGTGTTATCACTTCCTATTGAAAGGAGTTTCGAAATCTCTCGATATCGCCTACTTTGTAAAAATAGCGAGGAGTGGGAGAATCTTGCTGAATTTCCGAAGTTTCAAACCAAATTTACAGGCATCATGTCACATTCATTTGAGTCCACAAATGGAAAGGGTGCGTATTTTTCACTTTCAATGGTGAATTCATGAACGACACGAAGTCCTAACTCAAGAAAACATGACACTCGTGACAGATATGTCAAGATTATCTGTTGCGCCCTGTCTCTCCTGCGTCCTGTCTCTAGATGCTTCTTGTCAGTTATTATTGACTCTTCAGGTCCCGAAAAAAGGAAAACACATCATTGAAAGTCTAGTTCAAATTAATAATAAGATTCGAAACGCATTTTGAAATTTTTCAAGAAATTGTCCATCGTTCACGCCATCTATCACCGAATATGAGAACCCCACGTTCCGAACCGAAATTGTTCATATCGAGAGCTAGTCTGACGAAACAATTGAAAAGTGGGCACAACAGAGGAATGATAAACATCTCAGTATAAATATCTGGCTGAGGAGAATCTCGAGATTCCAGATTGTTTTCCAGGTAAATAATTTGGTGGACCCTTCACAGTTTTCAACCATCTAGGTTCTCCTAGACCAGAATTAATACTGCAAACTTCTTTGTGTTGGTACGGCATGATTTCATTTAAGCCTTTTTCCGATTCTCCAATATGTTTTATACATTCCTTCCTTCCGAGAATGTTTCTTGGAAATTCATGAAATGATAATTTTTTTGCTCATTTCAGAAGTATTTTCTCATACGTTGATCACTAATTTATATCCGGGCTTTCCTTCTTTTCCTTTCTTCAATTTCAAAAAGAATTCTTGACATGACAGCACTGAACGTGATAGAAATTAAACATTTTGTGAATTGACAGATCCGTAAATGTTGCCAATAAAGAAAACAGCGTAAAATGGTCTATTTGCGGCCACATGAGCAGATGTTGCCCCATCTTTACATACAGATGTCCTCAAAACTGTCCCATCTGCATGATCAGAACACAGAACACATATATCCACAAAATGCTCCATCTGCCGAGCAGCAGCAGCGTACCATGGTGAAGTTGGTGAGGTCGGCTTCGTCATTCCCGTACTCACAAATCGTGAGCCACTGAAGGAAGTGCGATGTTTGTATTGGAGGTTCTTTGGACGATCCAAACACCGAATTATTACTCTATCTGGACTGCTAGTAGTCATATCGCAGCAACTCGAAAATGTAGGGTCAGTTGCTCGCCTGAAAACGCTTCTGCTCAATACGCAGGAACCCCCAAGTCATGACTTTGACGTGATATCGAAATCAACCTAGCATTCATTTTGTTCATAGGCGGGACAAGGTGGATGGCGTCGGCTTAATTGTTTTGTTTATCCATAAACAAGACACACAAAGTCATCTCCATGACTTTGTGTGTCTTGTTTATGAATCTATTCACTCCACTTTGAGATACCATGGACTTTTACCATAGATTGTTTTGTTTATGTTATCAGGGGTCGGCTTAGTGAAAATAATACCAAAAATGAGGAGTGATACTAATTTTTTCGTTTTATTTTCGCCAATTCTTGGAAATATGAAGTGTGTTATGACTGATATTGGCTTAAAGGTTGGCTTATAAAACTGTAGCTTATAATGTCTAATATAAAGACTATATTTTTAACGATTATTATATTAATCGAAAATTAACAACTGAACTATTGATTCAACTCCTCGTTAACAACATATTCTGTATACAGGGTAAACTGATATACAGGATGTAAAATAAACTATCCAACATTCTCCCCCTCGTATGATTACTGAATCATACAGGATCTTCGTCATTAGCAATCTTATTTGACTATTCCTCGTAAATTTAAAATCCAAAACTTCTGACGTATCTGGTTTATTATGTAATCCTGTCCTAAATGGTTATTGTTTTCATGAAAATGTTTCACCAAAAGATTTGTGAATGATGTTCTTGAGTCCAAAACTATGGGATTTTTCATATCTTCATCAGCAACCTCTGCTAAACTAATCCTTCCCTGCATTCTTATTATTCCATGATTATCCATGAAAGGGGTTAGCTGATAGATTCAACTCGATTTTTCTACACATTTTCCACGTTCCAAATTCTTTATTTCTTCATGAAATCTATTCCTATGGATATCCTTATACCATAAGACCTCTGCTTTCTTTATATGTTCTGGTAAAAGATATTCAGAATTGCCCTTTTTACGTAATTTTTCGATAAACAACAGTATGTATGCGGTGGATCGTATCAATCTTGTCCAATTAGAAAATCTTTATACATCAGGGAGACCTGTGTTTTTCTCTATAGTGAGTGTTACCCATTCCTTGCGAATTTCCAATTCTTCTTCCATTTTCTTGATTTCCGGTATATAGGATTCTTCTTTTGGCCATTCTTCTTCAGGAAGCTTTAAAAATGGGGGTCCTTGGAACCATCTAGATTCAGTGCCTACTTTTGGCTCAACTGACCATTTCGTACCTTCATCAGCAATGTTTTCCTTGCTGCTTATCCATCTCCAATTTTCTATATTTGTATTAGTCTGATGTATTTCTGTGACTCTATGCGAAATAGATTGTTTGAATCTTCCTGCATCACTTCTTAGCCAATACAAGACCGGCTTTGAGTCAGACCAGTAATATTTTCTGTAGAAATCTATTCGTGAATTGTTTTCGATGAATTTTGAAATGTTACTTGCGAGCACGGCTGCTTGTAATTCTAACCTTGGTATGGATAGAGGTTTAAGAGGGGTTACTCTAGTTTTAGCCATCATCAAAGCTATATCAACTTTTCCTGCAATTTCTACCCTCAGGTAGGCAACTGCACAGTAGGCTCGTTCACTCGCATCGCAAAATATATGAAGTTGGACAGATGATTGTTCATAAAAAATCTGCGAAAATTGTCTTGGTATTTGCAAACTTTCAATTTTTAGGATTGTTCTTCTCCATTTTTCCCATTTAGCTTGGAAATCTACAGGTAACTTTTCGTCCCAACTCATTTCTATCTTCCATAAATCTTGCATAAGGATTTTAGCATAAATAAGAATGTTAGCCGCGAAACCAAGAGGACCGAAAATCGACATTACAATCTTCAAGAATTGCCTTTTAGTTGGTAAACATTTTCCTTCCATTATATCTGTACTCACTGTATGAAATTTCAGTTTAACACAAAAATCGTCATGATTTGGGTTTTGGGTTCCAATGTAGACCTAGCACTCTTTCATATGCTGGTTCTAGTTCTAGATTTGAAGTCTTACTTTCATTTGATCTAAGTTCTGTTGGAATACTATCTAGGACTTGTTTTGAGTTGCAGTTCCTATTGCATATACTGAAACCTCCTCTTCTATGGATTTCAATGACATTTTTTATTTTTTAGAGGATTATACAGATCTGGGCCTGGGAGGAGCATGTCATTTGGAGAGGCACCATTAGATTTGGCAGCACAATCAAAAACTACCCTTATTTTGTTTTTATTTTTATTGAAAACAGCAAAATGCGGCAGGTACCACACATTTTGTTTGTTCTTGAATTCTTCTTCAGTTAGTTTCCGAGCATATCCTTTATCTATGTAGTCATTAATTTTATCATGGTAGGCTTGAGAGAATGCTTTATTTCTTAAAACGCATTTTCTCTACTTTCAGGCAGGTTTACTTCCTTTTTCCATAAAAGACCTGTTTCCCATTTTGTGTTGCTTATTCGTCTCGTAGAATTCTTCAGAATACAGCATTTCTTCACTTTTTTCTGTCACGTATTTGTCTGGTATATCATCAATTTCAAAAGATTTTTTCAACAATGAATGCATGTCATCGTCTGGATTTCCATCGTGGTCACAAATCACATAGATGAATTCATTATTTGATGATGGTTTATCAACATCGGAAATATTACCATGTATCACCCATCCTAGACAAGTTCTTGTCAATACTGGATCATTCCAACCCCTTTTGATGTAGCTTCTTGGTATTGCGAGAGGCCAATTATCTTGACCAATCAGAAGACTTGGCTTTGCATTTTTCATGGAGGATACTGGGACATTTTTAACGTACGGCCATCTTTTCGAGATTTCATTAATGTCGATGTTTTGTGTTGGTAAAGATAAATCTTGAACAGTTCTTACGTTATTCATTATGAAGGTTTTGCTGTCTTTCATTATTCCTGATATTTTGAGACTAACGATTTCGGATCTATCTAGGTAGTTGGATAGATTGTTAGTCCATTGTAGGCATAGTGGTTTTTTCTCTCCATTCAATTTCAACTGTCTTGCTATGACTTCATCTAATAATGTAACTGTGGAAGCCTCATAGAAAAATGCATATATTTCCATATTCTGTCCTGATGGTGCCTTTAAAATAACTGGTGCAACTCTCAACATAACTTTGCAGTGATTGAAGGATTGAATTGTAGCATTGAAATTTGGTTCAAATGTTGTTTCTTCTCCCTGTGATGCTGCTGTTACTATTTCTCTTGCATTTTCAGTAGAATCATCATCTTCACTTTGAATGTTATGTAATAATGGATGATGATATTTCAGGCATCCGTCTCTATTACATATTTTCTTGAATTTGCAGTATTTTATTTGGTGATTATTGAGAAAAAACGAATCTTCTTTTCTTTTGCCCAATCCCATCTTCTTGCAACAGTTAGATTTTCAAATTTTTTGCATTTCACTATGTTATGATTTGACGATTTTCTTTCACAAAATATACATTCTAAAGTACGTTTTTCCACCGTCGTGGCTAAACTGGTTTCCCCATAAACGTGAAAAGTCTTCTTTTTCTCATATGATGAAGGTTTTGATACATAACTTGCGCTATCTGCAATTTTTTCCAGCCAAAATGCAAATTCTTTCAAATCAGCTTGCATGTGAGTCTCACTGATTTTTGTTCCCCATTGTAATTGCATGTGTGCAGGTAATTTATTAACAAGTTCCTTTAAAATTTGAGGATTTTGCAAATGACCATAAGCATTCAAATTTTCAACAGTGGCTACAAGATTCATGACTTGGTTTGTAAAATCAATCAAGGCCTCGAACTGAAATTCCTTGATGTAGTGGCTTTTTCGGATTTTTTGAATTATCTCTTCAATTATGTAGTCTGACCTTCCAAATCTTCTTTCTAGTATGAAAATCACCTTTTCTAGCTGCTCAGGAAAGTTTAATAAATATTGAACTGATTCTCTAGCTTTTCCCCTTAAACTTTTCTGCAAGCACAGTTTTTCTCTATTGGAAAAATTACATAACTCTGATGTTTCTCTGAATTGACTAATAAAACTAGGCCATTCCATAGGATCGCCTTCGAAAACCGGGAGATTCCACGGAATTGATTGACGAGAAATATATTTATTTAAATTAATTGCATTCTCATTTACTTGATTTGCATTAATCATTCCAGCATATGGAACATCCTTCACTAAATGATTTGAATTACTGCTATTCTTATTTGCTAGATCTACTGCTTTACTATTATTAACCCATTCTTGAACGTCTGCCGTTGTTTTATGAAAAGAGATCGTTTCTTTCACGCTACTGCATCGACTGCTTCCTGAAATATCGATTCTTAGAATATTTTCTTCCAATTCCAATCTTTTCATTTCAGTTTCATTTTCAATCTGCCGTTTCTTCATTTCTATTTCTAGTGCTCCTAGCTCTTCTTTCTTCTTTAGTTCTAACTTCTTCAATTCTATTTCTATCAATTTTCTCTGCTGATACTGCGATTCTTTAGACTTCACTGTATTTGTAGCAGGTAGTGGAGGAAATCCCAAAAAATCACTGACTTGACTTACTTGTGACTTTGAGTTTCGTGACATTTCATGTCAAATCAAATTATTTTTCCAATTTTTTCAGTTTTCTTTTCTTCGAAAGCTGCTGGGTTCAATTACTATCGTTTAGATCGAAGGACCAAATGTTATGACTGATATTGGCTTAAAGGTTGGCTTATAAAACTGTAGCTTATAATGTCTAATATAAGGACTATATTTTTAACGATTATTATATTAATCGAAAATTAACAACTGAACTATTATTGATTCAACTCCTCGTTAACAACATATTCTGTAAACAGGGTAAACTGATATACAGGATGTAAAATAAACTATCCAACAAAGAGCTTAGTTTTTTGGTGTAAGAATTCCACGATTAATAATACTAAATATGTTTCTTTTCATCGGTTAGTTTGTGGGTAATGAATAATTCATTATTTTGATTTGCTTTCATCTGTTGAGCAAGTATTTAAATCGAATGGAATCATGCATGTTTTGTATATTCTTTCAGCTCTGAAGAATTTGAGTTCAGGCGTGAGGTGCCATACCTGCTCATCTATTTTAGACGATTTTCGATTAAAAGTTTACTCATTCATTAATGATTCTAGCATTCCTAAGGATAAGAGAAATGAATAGTTTGAGGCTATTCGGAGACCATAATTTGACATTAGCCACTCAGCAAGGATAATTTTGTTCGGACCATTTTACGCCAGACAGCTTCCTGATGCTTTCAAGCAAATCCAGGACATTGAAACCACATGCAAATTTGCCGTTTCTAAAATTAATTTCTCAAATCTGAGTATTTGGAAGCTATGAGACCTGAATAACGGCATATTTCATTCGTTTCTCACTACTTTATGTATGGTTTATCAACCTTCCATAGTAGACCCCTCCCTACCTTTTTCCTTCGATACGCCTATGTTCCTCGGATTCATGAGTGTAACAAGACAGTTCCTAAATGCGCATGACTCAGTTTCACATGTTCTATCTCCTGACTGGCTCACTTTTTTTCCTTATAGAACTGGCGGTCTAGATCAGTCTATAAGTCGGTGGATCCAAGAGAGAGAATAATTATCGTTGAGTGTACAGGGTGGCTGGCTCATCATTGTGATCTCATAAACCGTAAGAGATACAGGGTCCGTTAAATCATGGCAAAGTTGCGCAATTTGATGCTGATCAAAATGCCGCCTCAAATGTTAGGAAATCCCGAATACTTCCGAAGATATTTGAAAAAACCCGAATATCCTCGATTTCGTTTTAATTTTTTTCTGACTTTATTTGGAGTGATATGTCCAAATGAATATTATATTAGCATTGCCACTTTTTCTGCTCTATCCAATGGCATTAATAGATTCATGATCCGACGTTTCGTCTTCGAGGAGCCATCATCAACTTTGTTTTTTTAAATGGTCGAAAAAAATGTTTCGTTCCTAATTAACGTCAATTCCAATTCTGAATCAAACGACATATAAGACTTTGCAATTATCCTACGTTTCGGACCAAAAAATCATTATCATTGTTATTTGATGATTAAACGATACGTCGGAATAAAAATCTGATAAGGACGTCGTGCAGAGTCGGGAAAATGAATGCGAAAATGTTAAATTCATGTGGACTATCTCTCGGTCAATCTCTATTTTAGTTTTCAATGAAAATTTATTCTCCAAGTTTCTAATTCTAAGAAATGATCTTTTTCTGATTTTACTATAAGAGATAGACAAAAATTAATTTGACATTTTCATAGCAATTTTCCCTTCTCTACAAGTTGCCATCATCAGAATTATGACCCGAAGTTTCGTTTCCTCGTAACTATCATCAGATAACACTGATAATGATTTTTCGGTCCGAAACGTAAGAAAATTGCAAAGTGTTATATGTCGTTAGATTCAGAATTGGAATTAGAGTTTTTTGGAACAAAAAATGTATTTTTGACCGTTTAAAAAAACAAAGTTGATGATGGCTCCTCGAAGACGAAACGTCGGAACACGAATCTATTAAGGCTATTGTATAGAGCAGAGAAAGTGGCAATGCTAATATGAAACTCATTTTGACATATCAATTCAAATGAAGTCACAAAAAAATAAAATCTAAATCGCGGATATTCGGTTTTTCAAATATCTTCGGAAGTATTCGGAATTTCCAACTTTTGAGGCGGCATTTTGATCAGCATAGAATTGCGCAACTTTGCCATAATTTAACCGACCCTGTATCTCTTACGGTTTATGAGATCCCAATGACGAGCCTCGAATTCCAGCCACCCTGTACATTGTTTTGAACATCAATATACATTGACATTGAAATGCGATTATTCTTGTTGAGCGTTAGTAGTTTATAATTACTAACAGTGAATAATATACAGATAATATGAGGAAGGAAAATATTATTTTCGGCATAAGAAAGGAAACTATTTCATCTAAACAATCTAACCTAATCAAGCCTAACTGAACCACCTTCCTAGAACCTATAGGCGACTGAGATTAAGATCGTAGCGCCAGAACGGTGAATGTCAGTACTACTCTATGGGCCATTGGCGGATTGTTTACATTGTTTGGTAATGGTGTTTATGTTCATTTCGTTTTGAGTTTTCGACCGTTCAGCTTTGTTATTTGTCAATTTTCGAACTTTGTATTTTCCAGCGGTCTATTGTGTTTTGATTGAGCACTATATTATCTCTGTTCAACATTAGATAACGTCCCTACCTCTAGTTGAAATTCATATATACCAACATACATAAGCTGTAAGTTTTTATCATTATTGAACAATAATTCTCATGAAAACCTGTGTGGGATGTTGATTTCCAATTCGAATATATGGCTGGGATATTCCCCTGATAGCATGATATTTTTAAAAGAAAATCCAGCATACTTTTTGAGAATAAAATGTTCTTTCGAAGGTGAATTTAGGTATGCAGTTTCTACTTGACTTTTTTCAACATAATCATCAAAACCCTGATTGATAAAATTCTTTACTGTTTAAAAATTCTACTGTTCATGAATAAAGATATATTCAGTTTGAAATTTGTTTGTTTTTTTACCATCACCCCAAGAAGTAGGTATTATATTTATAATATACATACTTTTGAGAATATATATGAGTACATTTTCAGTGAAGTGTAAAAAACAATCTCTCATTATGTTCAAACACTTTTTCCAATCTTCAAGTTATGAATCCACACCATTCTCCTACCGATCACTTCCTTATTTCCCAAATTATTAGTTTCAAATGCTAATTTAGACTGTCCTGATTTTTTAAAGGATTGGAAGCTATACTCGGGATTTTTTTGCTCAAGGTGAACAATCAGGTACACAACAATAATGACTCATGTTTTTAAACGTTTATAGAAGTTCTCAAACAAAATAATAGACAATTAAAACACAACTACTTCTTATACAAAATACACGCAAACTAATGTAAACAAAGCAATCAATGGCCCATACGTTAGTTATATTAGACAACGGTAGAGGGAGTACTCCTTAGCATGAATCGCCTATATTTTTCGGAGTTACTTGAGAATGAAATTGAAAAAAAAAATGTATTCCTCGCGAGGATTAAACCGGAGTCGCTTGCAAGCTTGGCCCACTATATGAACTATTTATTATAAATTATTCCTATCAAGTAGAGATAATCGCATGCTCATATCGGCTACTACGCTAAAAGCAAAAAAGGGACAGAAAAGTATATGTCTTCTCTCTTCCGCAGTGAACCCCGGGGAATTATGAATTCTCGCTTCCAAAGAATACCTTGACACCTGACATAAACCAATATTTTTAGTATAGTTACCTACTTGGTACATGGCTCCCCGCATTTCTTCTTGCACACACTGTCCGAGCACCGATAAAAGCAGTCCCTGAGACAGGGCTTGCACGCCTCCCTGCATGGTATCGGGCAATCGTGGCCGCACACCAGCAGAACTCCACACTTTTCCTTGCATCTTTGGTGGGCCCTACCCTGTGCGCATTCGCCGCATGAGCCTGCGCACTGGTGGCCGCAATCCAACTTGAACGAGCACATTTCCGAACACATTTTCAGTAACATCGCTGGATCGGCTGAAATGAGGAAGACACATTTTCTATGCATAACAACTCGGTCAATTATTTATTCATTCTCCATGAATGATCGGCTAGTTTCAAATGTCAATTTTAAAAAGATTGCCTTTAAGAACAGGGATTATAAAGCTTATTACAGTTTTCAACACACTAAGTGCACCTCAGACCAAATAACAATAGATAAAGCATATCCAAAATCAATTGGAGAATATCCCGCAACGTACGGCGAGGGCGGGTTTGAAGTTCCCTTTGAGGTTAGTGCAGGTGCGGCACGAGACGCTGCAATTGTTATTGTTCTAAAATTGTTCTTATCCATCATTCAGTTGCCCCCTTACGAGCAACCCTCAGAAGTCTTCAAGATACTTGTGCGAGCAAGGAATGACGGGGGTATTACCTTTTAACGTATGATACCAAACACTTTTTTAGGCCATCAGTAAAATTTCTGCGGTCATGGTGGTATACAACGCTATTCATTCACTACACTGTTTCACCACTAAACAAACCGATTTTTTAACGCCTCGACACGTGTTTCGCTAACTATGTTAGCATCTTCAGGAGAAGATTAAATCAGTTTTAGTTGTTGTTGATTTTACGAAATCAATAAATGTGATAGGGAGCTATGTCGTGTCGTAGGCGTGACCTACAGTATCTAATTTATGGTCGTCAGCAGCCCCTATGGGGTCACATGGTGTGATCTTCTTGAGAAAGTCACTTGGAAGCATTTCACATGGCAAACAGTGCATCAGCGCCAGTGTCAACAAAGAATGGAACTGAATGTTTATTATTTGATAAAACCTAACCTGACCAATGAATTTTCTTGTACCATTTACATTTTTGTTAACTTGACATACATTACGCTCTTCCAATTCTTCTGAGCTGTCTGATTCTTGGTCTGTATCCGGGCACTCCACAACACGAACCGATTTCTTCATACTTTTACACATAGCGCTCCAGTGGCCCCGTTTCGAACAAGAACGACACACAGATGTCTTTGCAGGACATTTTTCTCGATCTTCACACTGATACATACCACAGTATGCACATTTGTTAGCATCGTCTGTAGTTGTAGACATTTTGTACTTAATTTTGTTTCTGTTGAACATGTTCTGCTTATTTCCTGCACCATCATGCTTTACTGCACTAACTGACTGTTCCTGTCTAATAATTTTGTTCTGTGAACTTTGGAGTTCAGCTTGTCTCACAGCGGTTATGGCCTCAGCCAATGTTAATTTGTCTTTCAACTGTAAACGTTCACTGACCTTGATATCTGCTACCCCAATTACTATTCGGTCCCAAATCAGCACATTCTTCAAGTGCTCTGCCAAAGCATGTAAACTTGTTATAAAATTTTCTACCGGCTTGCATTGAACTGGTATCTCTCAAAGATAACGTTTCTTTGAGGGATAAAATGCAGATCGAATTTCGACAAAATCTCAGCATGTGTTTCGTTCCCGGTTAGGTTTTGCTGTAACAAAATGTCTTCTGCTTCATTACCCATCAAATAAACAAGCATGTCTATCTTTTCTTTGTCGTTTTTCCTGCTAAAACCGCTCACCGACATATAACGTTCAAAACTTTTCTTCCACTGAGACCACTGCTGTGGCTGAGTAAAATTAAATTCTGACGGCGCCTGGACATTCGCAAACATCTCCGGCGGGTTTTGGTTCTCCATTTTGAGGTTAACTTCCAAAGGATTGGTATCGCTAAAGTAAATAAAGCTCGATCACTCACTTGTGCGACGCATTCGAGGTCTCACAAGGCACCGGTGCCACCATGTAGAATTATCTACTCAAATAATACTACAAGTAGTTTTCAAGAATGTATTTATTTAGCAAACAACGAGTACACCATTATCGCGCGCCCTCAGGCTAAGCCCTCCCGTTGCATACCCCTTGATTATCGGAAGCGCTGGTGAGAATGCATGCGAGCAAGACTGGTTGTCTAGTTATCAGCCTGATAGCACATTTTTTATTGCCAGGAGAAGATAGATAGATAGATAGATAGATAGATAGATAGATAGATAACTTTATTCAGGTAATAATATAAACATGAACATAATAGTATAAACATGGTGATATTTTTAAATATTTCATAGACTGTCACCTAAGCCTAGCTTGTGCTGTGCACAGTCTATGAGATGTGATTGATTTGATATATTTCATGTTCAATCTGCTTATACTATATAATTTTCAGTATTTTTTAAGAATTATTGACATTTGAGGATGATTGTCGTTTGAGGATGAAAGGACCTTCAGTCAAAAAGTATTTTAAATGAATCATAATTAATATCTATGTATTTTTTTATCTCTTTTTAAAATTTGTATCTATTTTTTATATTTTTAATTTGTACTGGTATCATGTTCACCAATTTTGGTCCATAGTAGGATATGAATTTCTGTATGTAGCCTTTAGAATATAGTGGAATATGAATAGCAAGATTGGCAGTTGTTCTTGTATTGTATGCATGTGTGTTCAATTTTATTGGATTATTTAGTGTCCATATTATACTATGGTATACATATAGTTTTCTTACTTCGAATAATTTTGTTTCTGCATAAAGCGTTTTTGTTGAGTATCTCCGATTCTTCTTGAAGAGAATTTTTATCAATGTATTTTGAACAACTTGAATGATGTTCATTGAGGATTTGCCTGTACCACCCCATATGATTATACAATATCTTATCACCGATTCGGCCAAGGCATCGTAAATCATAAAAAGTAATTTTGCGTTAGCAATATTTCTTAATTGATAAAATTTATATATTAATTTATTCAGTCTCTTAACAGTATACTTTATATGTTCAGTCCAACGGAGATGTTGGTCCACCATCACTCCAAGATATTTTATGTAATTTACTTTTTCAATTGTTGAACAGTTACAATCAACATTATTGCATTCGTCTATGTGGATTTTGAGGGCTTTGTTTTCAAGTTGATCTCTCGAAGTAGCTGTATATGTAATATATTTAGTTTTTTCAATATTTAAACTTAGAAGATTTATATTTAGCCAATCACGATAGATTTTTAGCTCTTTTTCTGTGTTTTTATAGAGTTCTTCCCACGAATCATGTGTAAAGGTTATGGCTGTGTCGTCTGCGTATGATGTAACATGACTAGTTGTATTTCTGATGCTTCCAATATTATTTATATAAATCAAAAATGAAATAGGACCTAGGACAGTCCCTTGTGGGACTTCAACAGTAATTTGTAAAGGATCGCTGAGCACATTATTGATTTTCACCTTCTGAGTTCTTCCGGATGAATAATCTTGAATGAGATTCAGTGTAGTTCCTCTTATTCCTACATCATTTAAACTGCTAAATAATATATCATGGTTGACGGTGTCGAATGCCTTGGCCAGATCTATGAACACAGTGAGACACTTTTTATTTCCATTCAAGTTGTTCAAAATATTATCAATGAGGTGGACAACAGCTTTATCGGTGCTACTATTTTCTCTGAATCCAAATTGGTGCTGTGAGAGTATTTTATGTTTTTCTAGGAATTCCATGATTCTCGATTTGACTGTTTTCTCGAAGATTTTAGCAAAGTTATTAATAACACTGATAGGTCGGTAGTTGGTGGCTTGGTTTTTATTACCAGTTTTGAATATTGGAGTTGTTGTCGATTCTTTCCATTGATTTGGGATAGTGCTAGTGGAGAAACTTATGTTTATAATGTGACATAATGGATTCAAGAGAAATTGCCCGAGGTTTTTGAGAAGAGATACTGAGATCCCGTCAGGCCCGGAAGCTGAATTATTTTTTAGGTTTGATATTATGTTTGTAATTTCGGCGTTTGTTACAGGATTTAGAAATATAGAGTCTTTAATTTGTTTTTGCTTCGCAGATGGTACGCTTTCGGGACGTGTGATTCTATCAGCCATGTTTTTGCCAATGTTTACGAAGAAGTTATTGAAGTAGTTGGCTTTTTTTTCATCGGAATTCAGTTTATTACCTGAGTTGTCTATAATATTCGAAAAATCTGATGGGCTTTTGCATTTTTTGTAATTTGTAATATTATTAACTTCTTTCCATATCTTTTTGGAATTGTTATTGGCTTCAATTATCTTGTTTTTGAAATATGATTCTTTTGTTATTTTTATCAATTTATTTAAATAGTTCCTATAATTCCTGTATTCTATTTTTTGTTCGTTAGTGGGATTTTTTTTCAGTTTGATTTTTAATTGATCCCTGTGTTTGAGGGATTTGATAAGAACCTGTGTGATCCATGGTTTTAGTTTAACGTACTGTTTTTTAATAATTTTTGTTTTTGTGCATCTATCCATATATTTTTTTAGTTTGTTAATAAATAGTTCATAGGCAATCTTGGAATCGTTTGTACTCATGATATCCTCCCAGTTTTCTTTTTGAATGAATTTTTTTAATTTGTTTTCATCTGTGTATGAAATTAATTTTCCGTTTGAAGAATTGTATTGTTTATAGTTATCTATTTCGGTTGATAACATTATACAGTAATGATCAGTGATATCTGTATGTATCACATAAGATTCAAATTTTATTGATTTCTTTATTGTTTTATTTGATATTTTTATATATATGTGATCGATTATTGTGGAAGTTGTTTCATTTTCTCTAGTTGGTACGTTAATGTAGGGAAAAAAACCGTGTTCGGCCATCATACACATGTATTTATTTACTAAATTGTCGGTTGGGTTTGCAATATTTATGTTTATATCTCCCATCAATATTACCACATCATTCGTACTGTTGTTTTCAAAAGTTTGATCCAGGTCATTAATGTACTGATTTAGGTCTGTTGCCGGAGGCCTGTATGAAGCATAAATGCAGAAAGTAAAATCATTCAGTTTGTAAGATATTTTTAACAAATTGATTTCCGATAGAGTTTCAATATATGTGATATTGTCAATATGTTTTTTCACGTATACAACTACACCGTCGTTCCTATTATATTCTGATCCGTTATAAGACATATTGAAGTCAGCCAATACAAAGTCATTCACATCCTCTATGATAAAAGTTTCAGATAATATTATTATATCTAGATTTTTCACTTCTATGGATTCTAATAATATAAGAAGTTCATCGAAGTTTTTTTTCAAGCTTCTTATGTTGAGATGTAGAATGTTGAAGAGATGTTTCTTACCTTTTGTGATTTTTACTGTTATTTCCTCGATGTTTTTGTAGACTTGTGTCCTTTCCTCCTCATATTGTTCTAGTTCATCCAGAAAATCTTACATTTATTGTACCTTTTATTGAAAATAAGAAAAAAAGAAAAGAATATAAGTTCCTAATTGAAATGAGCGAATTGAAAATGTAGCTAGAATACCTGATCAAGTTGCCCCTAACCTTCTATTTGCATAAGCATATTACAATTCTAAATAAAATTTAACGATGCCATAAATCACTTATTACATTCCAGATAGCTGTTATATGCATTCAACCGACTTTCCATCCGCACTGAACCTAACTAGTTTTTTGAGGTTATCAATTTTGGTGAAAATTTGACCATTATAGCACCATGAATTTTTGTCACCAAATTTAGCTTTTGCTTCCGCTAGCAGTCTCCTCCGTGACTTGGTGAGGTCCTCGGTGATGATGATTTTTTTGCTTTTCAGGCTCCTGGCATTTTTCATTACGGTGATTTTCCAGTCATAGTTTATAAATTTCACGATCACCGGACGTATATTCTGGTCATTTTTTCTTCCTATTCTGTAAGCTGATATAATATGTTGAGTCGAAATCGACAGGTTTGTATTATTGTTTATCATTTCACGAAATTCTGTAATCAGCTGTTCGTTTTCTTTTTCTTCAATCCCATATATACATATATTAGTCATTTTAGTTTGTTGTTGTAGGTTCTCCATTTTTTGTTCCAAATCATGGATTTTCAATTCTTGAGTTTTTATGCCTTCTTCCATTTTTTTCAATCTCACGTCGACCTTCTCAGATACGGTTTTTATTATCTGGTTTAAAAACACTTCACTGGATAGCAGTTCAGTTATTGTATCTTTTATGAGTGCTTGTAATTCCTGTTTACTTCTAGTTCCCATTATGAAATTATTATTTTGATTCAATAGAACTGTTCAGAAGCACTTTGTCAGTCACTTTGGCACTTTTCAATCTATTCTATAGCTTTTGAACCACTTAAAACACTTGTTTTTCGGGGACGACTTTCTAGGCGACTATTCGTTTCGAGCCATTACCCGAAGGTTCTCATGGAAGGAAAAATTAAGAAATTCAAGATGGCGGATCCAATATGGCGGACGAGTTTTGTAATGATTTTCCGATTCTATTCAAAATTGGTATCTGGGGGTTTCTGGGGTCGGAGATCATGATTTTTTCCTCAATATTTGAAAATTCAAGATGACGGATCCCATATGGGACAAATATTGTAATTAGGATCCGATTCTATTCAAAATTACTAACTGGAGGTTTTCGGATTCGGAGATTGATTGTTTCGTCAAATTTTGGAAATTCAAGATAACAGATCCAATATGGCGAACGAGTTTATTAATCATGATCTGACTCTATTAAAAATCGGTATCTGGGGGTTTTTGGGGTCGGATATTATGATTCCTTCGGTCAAAATTAGGTAATTCAAGATGGCGGATCCAATATGGCAAACGGGCTTTGTAATTATGATCCGATTCTATTTAAAATTGGTATCTGGGCATTTTCGGGGTTAGAAATTAGGATTCATTTGTCGAAATCGAAAAATTCAAGATGGCGATTCCAATATGGTGAAGGGTTTTTTTTAATTATGATCCGATTCTGTTCAGAATTTGTATCTGGAGGTTTTCGTGGTCGGAGATTATGATTCCTCCGTCATAATTAGCGGGTTTAATATATCGAATAAGCTTTGTAATACACAATGTTTTCTAAAAAAAAGTAGAAAATAAATAGTTGTTTAGAAAACCAAAGAGATAGAGGACCATACTGAAAACAGAACATAAATGGTAGTTTGAAAAACTAAGAAAACGCTTTTATATTGTTAGTCAAACAAAAAGTAGAACATAAAAAAATGGAAGTGTGTTGTTAGATATTCAACTAAAAAAATATTTCCTAGAAATAATGTAAGTATATAGCAAAACAACGTTTTTTGGGTCAGCTAATAATTTATACACCTAACAATCGGAATTTCTATGTGTGTATGTGCATTAATAAACTCTCGTCGGACGGGGGGCGGGGCTCGGGAGCGTGGTAGGGTCGGGAGGCGGAGTTATACCATATTTTCTCTAGAATAATGTCTTCATAGCAAAAATACAATATTCTTAACTTTTTTCGATTAGTTTAAATCACTCTTTTCGACTATTTCGATAGCCTCTATTTTTTTAAGGAAATGATGGATTTATTTGCGGTTTTCAGCATCAGATGGGTGATATTATTTTCTCGCAATCGAGGACATATCGAGGGTAATATATAAGAGGGGCGGAAGCGCCACTATTGTAATTTTAAAGGAGAGCAGAAATAGTGTATCATTCCAGTATTTCTGAGATATTTCGAGATTTTTCAGAGTGATTATCACGAGATTCCATTTAAAGGTAATATGATCTGAAATTTCAATGACTTGTATTTCAAAAGAGGATATTTTTCATCATTGTGCGAATATCGGCGCATACGCCTTTATGATGAAATAATGTCTATATACTGATGATAATGTGTAAGAAAGAGACGTATGAGATCATTCTTTATTGATTCTCGTTTTTTTCATAGCCAACGAAATTAACAATTATGATAATATAACTTGTAACAGATAGTAACAAAATAAAACATAAACTTCAAACTCGAACAAAACTGAAAAATGATCCTTATTGAGAAAATGAAAGAATACAAGAATTGTGTATCAACTGAAACTAGTAACAGAATAATCTGAATTCTTTTTCTTCTTCTCATTTTTTTCCTCATCACAGAAAGTGGCATTTCATGATATGTGTCGATTCCAGACCCAACGTCGTCCAAATTTAACCCCAGCTGCATGTAAAATCGTTTGTACACTTCTTCATCCACATCCGTTTGGCATAAATCGCTCTTTATATATTTTTTAACTGGTAGGCAAACTACTTTTGTAGGCATGGTAGTCGCTCAAATCCATGGAAAATTCGGGATTTGAGGGTCTTTTTCGATTACCCCTTTAACGTATTTCGAATCAAGTTCATGAAAGTCTATATATTCTATTCTATTCTAGTCTAGTATATTCTCAATTGTTCGTCTGCATCGGTCGATACATATTCACTATCAACAACTACATTTTTTAGAGTTGTGTAACCCAAGGGAGATTCTCTACGTTCACTTGCAGTCAATGAGTACTCGTACGATTCTGATTTCCCGCCTGTATCAGCACGAGCACACTCACTAACTACTGACACTGGTATGTGAATCACAGTAGTGGACTCATCTAGGTCGATATTATTGAATAATTCTTGCACCACCCCCGGTTGAGAAATGAGTAAATCGAAGGAATCTTCATCAACTTCCATTGTTTGTTTATGTTTTTATAATTTGAGGTTATAGAACACTTGACATGCTTGAACAGGCATCGCCCGACACACAAGAGTCTCGAGATCATACCCGTGTGTTCACCGAACAGGCCCGATCGTTACCTAAGCGGTGGGGAGACCGAGACGTAAGCAGGCAGCTATGATACAAAGTGGGCAGGCAGCTTCTCTCATGCTGTCTCTGTTTTTGCAGTACGGGGTGGGCCACCAACAGTTTTCTTGATCACATTTCAGCTTTATTTTTTTTTTTTTCGAATAAATAAGAAACATTTGATAGGCATCAAGTGATCTACTGCGACCTATCAGATAATGAAAGCGATGATTTGATTTGCAATAATTCGCTATGTCACGACGAGTCCTAAATGAAATAGCGAACCACTCATCGAATATCATGAAACAATATGTACATATTATATGCTTAGGTTTTGTTGGCGAGGACGCTCGTTTTATTCAAATTATTTTCGATAATGTTCATCTGCTTCACTAGAAATTATTATTAGTAGTTAGTAGTAGTAGTAGCAGCTTTGTTATTCAAAATGGAACACCTTATATTTTACATTTTTCGATTCTTCTAATTGAGCTATGACTTCGTTGATCAAGCTCAAGGTATACCTATACGTAGAATGTGAAAAATCGAGATTTTTTTTGTATATAAACTATACAATACCTATATTGATTTGTCAAAAAGGCTTACATGTGTCCCTCTCCTAACATTCTATTTACTATCTACTGATGCCATTTAATTGAAACAAATACAGGGTGGATCAGATTTCAGAATTATATAAAAGTAGTACGAGTATGCCTACTAAAAAAATATATACAGGGTGATCCACGGTGGATGGCCTATTAGAAGTACCTGGAGAACGAAGAGACAGAACATTGTGAAAATTGGGATCCTTTGATAATTGAACATTCTCTATCCGCCTTAAATATTTTCATCGATACAGTGTTGCCACTTCTATCAGAAACAACTAGCAACTTTGTTATTTCAAATGGAACACCCTGTATTTTATTGCATTTTTAGATTCTTCCTGAAGAGCTGATTTCATCAATGCATCACACTTGGGGTCTAGCAGGAATGATTATTTTAGGATTTTTTTGTGTCGAAACTATCAATTATCGATCAAAACGGCACACATGTCCCCATCTTAACTTTTGATTCACTATCTACTGGAATTTAATTGGAAAAAATACAGGGTGGTCCAAGATTCAGAATTTTGATCACCCTGTATCTGTTCCAATTAAATGTCAGTAGATAGTGAATCAAAAGTTAAGATAGGGACATGTAAGCCGTTTTGATCGATAATGAATAGTTTCGACACAAAAAATTCCTGAAATTGAAAAATCTCGATTTTGAACACCTTATATCTCTGTAATAATTCCTGCTAGACCCCAAGTGTGATACATTGATGAAATCAGCTCTTCACGAAGAATCTAGAAACGAAAAAAAATACAGGGTGTTTTATTTGAAATAACAAAGTTTCTAGCTGTTTCCGATAGAAGTGGCAACACTGTATCGATGAATATATTTTAGACGGATAGAGAATGATCAATTATCAATGCATCCCAATTTTCAGAATGTGTTGTCTTTTCGTTCTCCAGATACTTCTAATAGGCCATCCACCGTGGATCACCCTGTATATTTGAACTAAACAAAACAAATATATCACATAAAAAAACACACTATATATAATATTCAACATAAAATGAAATTCAATCCCACTGGATGTATTTGAAAATATAAACAGTGTGCATATGTCACTTCTAATGGAATCAACCCGTATATCTAACGTAACTGTTCAATTTTCAGGAGCGATAGATATATACAGGGTGATTCAAAAGTAAGCGGCATCCTTTCAGAGGCGTATTCCTTGCATGAAAATAAGGCAAAAAGTTCCTATTGATAAGGATCCGAAAATGCTTCCTAAGGGAGCTACGGCCCTTTGAATAGGACACCTCAAAGACGGTTTTTTCTCTATAACTTTAAAATCCTTCACAACAAATTTTTAAAAATTGGTGTACGGCATAAACATTCGATGGTAAATAGGACTCCGTATTCGAAATAATTTCCAAACGAAATCACAGTAACCTGAATATCCGGAGAAGAAGGGATATTTTTACACTTACCCTCTCCCGCATGTGACGCCCCTGAATGAAATTCTGAAATTTCGAATACGGAGTCCTATTTACCATCGAATGTTTATGCCGTACACCAATTTTTAAAAATTTGTTGTGAAGGATTTTAAAGTTATAGAGAAAAAACCGTCTTTGAGGTGTCCTATTCAAAGGGCCGTAGCTCCCTTAGGAAGCATTTTCGGATCCTTATCAATAGGAACTTTTTGCCTTATTTTCAAGCAAGGAATACGCCTCTGAAAGGATGCCGCTTACTTTTGAATCACCCTGTATATACCAACTATGACCAAAGTGAGGTAATCTTCAGTGAAATACACTGCTCGGGTCATGGGCCCACCAACATTTCCGGAATATGATATTAGGAGGCAAGATAGGTTGAAAATCACTTCGGATTCGAAATCAGGACGTAACCCTGTACCTCGAAAACGAAGCAAGTTTAGGACACATGTTTATATGACGTTTATTCATCATATTATATCACAAGGAATAATCCGTTGAATTATTTCGGTGTTATTTAGATACACCCTGTATAGATCATTCTTCATCCCAACATTTTTCCCATAGCGAAGTTCAGCAAATACCGATGGCGAGAGCACTATGTTTATTGATTTGATGTCTACCTATAATATATGTAAAACAAGAAGGCACAACTACTACATAGTGTTCCGTTTCGAAGTACATTAAATTGACAAATTTGACTCCAAAATAATTCAGGCACGCGTCAATATTCATAACGTAGTTACTGCTGCCCGTTTACGTTTCCCCACCGCTTAGGGAACGATCGGGCGTGTTCGGTGAACACACGGGTATGATCTCGAGACTCTTGTGCCCGACACGGCTCTGTCGGACGACTCGAATATCGCCAGGGCACAGATCCAGATCCATCTGGACAGGGGACCGTACTTTGACGAGTCAAAGATCTGCATAAACAGTGCGAAGACAGAAGTCATCAACTTCCATAAAAAAGTCAACAACTCCAGACTGAGCAGACCTCTGACCGTCAAAGGGGTTGAGGTGGCGGACACGACCACCATGAAATACCTGGGAGTCAAATTGGACACCCGTATGAGTCTCAGGAAAAACACCAATTACTTGATACAAAAAACGCAGTCGGCAATCAAAAAGATGTATCCCTTTTTATCCAGGACCTCCCCTCTCTCACAGGAGAACAAGGTCCTGGTGTACAAGCAGATCATCAGACCTGTGATGACATATGCGTGTCCAGTATTCTGCAGCATCTCACCTACTCATATGAATAGGTTACAGGTGCTGCAGAACAAAGTACTCCGTATTATCACCAACGGTGATAGATACTCTCGAGTGGCAGATCTCCACGAGAGATGTGGTAATTTGCCGAGAATAAATGAATACATTCTGAAAATAGCGATTTTACAAATACCACACCACTGGAAGTGACCTTACCCGGAATATCCCAACACTAAGACAACACCATAACATCCACAAAAAACACGGGCTGATATATGCATCAACCGATGTGTTTAGGGAGCCTGATAATAGTCGGGAACCTCCCCGGATTCTCGGACATGTCCGAGCCACCGAGGAGACTCTAGACAGCACTATCTCCCAAGCATGAAAATAACATAGTGTCAATAAACGACACTGAACTCGGGCAGCAGTGCCCATGTGGAAACACATTGGTATTCTTGTCATAGTCGATCTATCTGTATAAAACGTAGCTTTGAATTAGTATAAATCTGTATGGTTTCTGGAAGAAGAACTAAAAGAACTTCGGAACGACATTCGAAATATCTTATAACATGAAATCCGAAGAATTGACCGAAGAATTGACCCATGAAAGTTGTATTGAATGTAATGTTGGAGAACGAGAAATGTACTGAGACTGAAACATATTTTGTAATAGTCTAATACAGGGATCACCAATTAGTTTCTTCACTGCGGGTCCGTATATAACAAATATAAATCTATCGCGGTCCGTTTGGTAGGTGATAACGAACAACCAAGATCTGAAATATCAATGAATGAATAAAACCAAAAGAAATCAGAATATTTACATCTAGATCTAATACATCACCCACCAAAATACCTACCCACTAAAATTATTGCACGCATATTTGGGACACTGTATGATGATTAGAAACTACAATATTGAATATAATCGGTAGCAAATCTAATTTCTCTGGAACGTAATTATTTGAAATAATCTTTATATTTACCTGTATCTTTCCGATAACAGACGATTTTCGTGATAATGTGCCCACAAGGGCTAGTAATCGAACAATCTACGGTCACTTTACAATCTTTGGTGCATACTTCCTTACAAGTATATCTACATGGGTGACCACAACTCAATAAGCGTTGGCATTTCTTTTCGCAGTATTTGCGATCGGGTTCTTGGAAGCAAGCTATTTCAATGTTGTGTTTACAATCAGGAACTTCTTTGGAAACTTTTTCCATACAATTCCCACATGGTTCATCACATTTTCTTTTGCACTTATGACCACATGGCAATTCTCTCTGACAGGGCTTCGCACACGGAATATCATCAACGTTTACATGGCATGGAACCTCGAAGGCATGGCTGCATTTGGACCTCTTCTTCAGAATGCCTATCTCACAAAAATAACATTCTTCAAAACAGAGTTTACGACAGAGGTGACCTTCAACTCCTGTCATTGTGCATCCTTTCATTGGTTTCTCACATGATTTCTTGCATTTATACTGTGAAATATAATAAGTGATTGTTAGTATTACATCATCAGGATTGAAAATGGAAGTGGCACTTGTTTTACAAGATTACAAGCAAAATTCGTGAGCGAGTGGAAAATTTGCCAGTCAAGTCGATGACGGCTCGATACCAATTTTTCATACATTGCATCCTGTAATCTCGAGATTCTCCTCGGGTATTTATACTATTGCTTTATTTTTTGTTATCACATACTAATTATCCCGTTTTCAAACAATCAAATTGCAAAGGACAATGTATAACTAATAGTATTAAATGCCATGTTTCCGAATCTGATGGTGTGGATGGTACCTCGCGAGAATGTGAATTCAGTGAAGGTGTATTGAACAACCTCTATACAGAAATCTCCATTTCAATGTATTTTGGAATAGAACATTATTATTCAAGATCACCAAGCATTGTTTATTTCTCATATATGGTCCAGAAACACTGACACACTTTATTTGATTTTTCTCATGACTCAGGTTGTGTCTCATAGAATATGAGAATCTTCTTTACTTCTTTCTTTTTACACATCCTATATCCTTCTGTATAGCATCGGAAGGATCCATGTTTTCGTCTCAAAAATTCCCTTTTCACAATTTTTTAAATTTTCTGTCCACGAAGCATTTCATTTTAGAAGGAAATGCGCTGTTGGAACATCATGAGAAAATTATTAATATTCTCACTTACATTTCGTCCAGTAGCAACCTGATATTTGAAATCGATCGATGGTTTTTATCTCGATGAAAGTACTTGTAATCAAAACCAGATGTTCAGGAATCATGTACTTTTGAATTATAAACCAATTTTATCACATACTCATTAACTGTCAATATATTTTACCCCGCGATATCTATGCAATGCAAGAGGTGATACGCCGGTGCTCGGAACCACCTAAGGTTCACAGATAGTACTGGATAGTACCACAAAAATGCGCAGGTGGAGCGCGAAGTCGATATATTTTTTAAGCAGTACTAAACGAAACTCGAGGAAGAAGTTTTTTGCGACGCAAAAACCCGGTAAAGATTACCGTCTCGGTACCTATCTAATTTTCTCTTCAAAAAACGCATTCTCGTCGTCTTATATGTGCCATATGCGTGTGTGCAATCCTCAATCCTAGCTAGGAGGAAGAAAGAAGATATCAAATTTAATTTTGTACTGTAAGAATGGCATTTCATTTTGTGCATGACATTTTGTCAGTGTTGCTAATGAAAAAATATTTAGGGTATGCTCCATTTCCAAAGTTGGTTAACCGAATGGTTTACCAAAAATAGCAGAGTGGTAATCAGTGGTTGATAGGTATACCTCAATGATTCGGTTTATATGTATACGGAACGCAAGTGTGTATCACTTGCCAAAGAACTTTTTCACACTTGAGACTTCATAATTTTTGTGAGGATGGGAGATTTTTCATCAGAATTATCATTTTCTTATTTTATGCGTACATCCATATTTTTCCCCATTCCAAGATTCCCAAGCACCCCGTACCACTCCAAACTTCACACCGTCACACTTACCGAGATAATGATGATTTTCGATTGATTCCTCTGGTGACATTCAACTGGTCAATGAAATGACCACTATATACGGTACGGCAAACCACAATCACTTTGGAAGCGGAACATTCCTTTAATTTGATATCCTGAATTAGTTCTAGCTTGGACCACATTCCGCGTAAAATGGTCTATTTTTTGTTGCAATAAAATGGTGTATTCCATACTGATTTGAAGTTTCTTTTATTGTAATCTGCATGACTAACCTACATGCAGAACAGAATAGATTAATACTCATTTGCTTACCAAAGTGTTACAAAGAATACAAGTTTTTGGCGAAAAAATCTTGATATGCATCGGCGGCTAGTAGCTGAATGGATTAATTCATCTACTATGTTGACAGATAGCACTATCTGATGCTAAAGTAGTATTGAAGTGGAATAAAGCCGCGATTATGTTAGACCTGTGATAAATTATGAAAGCTATGATACTAGCGAGGCAATGAAATACAAATAACGTGTAGGTATTCATGTTGGAGCGGAAGTGTTTATGCAGACCGGCGATGTGTACCAGAGAGTGTTTTATTTATTTGATATTCACTTGGTATGCAGATAACAAAAAATAAAGCAATAGTATAAATACCTGGCTGAGGAGAATCTCGAGATTACAGATTTTGTTTTCCAGGTGAATAATCTGCTGGACTCTTCAGTTTTCAACCGTCTAGGGTCTCCTAGACCAGAATGAATACTGCCGATTCCCCAATATTTTTTATCCATTCCCTCCTTCCGTGAACGTTTCTTGGAAACTCATGAAATGATGTTTTGTTTATTTCAGAAGTATTTTGCTCATCCGTTGACCACACATTTTTATCTGGGTTTTGCTGATCTTTCTTTGTCAAAATTTTATGAAAAGTTCGAAATTTCGAATTTGAACTGACATTTTTTTGACATGACAGCCCTGAACGTGACATAAAGAAAAAAAAGTGATTGATGATATCCAATTTGTCAAAAGCAGTGCTCAGCGTAAAATGGTTTATAAAAGTGCATTCAAATTTTCACTGATTGAAAATAAAATAAGTGATGATCAAAAAAGTACCTTCAGGTGATCAGGATCGTCTCCAATGTGACAAGCCTTCATGCAGGCGTGTCCACAAGGCTCGACTCTGGTATCGCACGGATGCGAACAGCGGACAGTTTCTGCGTCTTTATGGCAGCGTTTCTGGTTTACGTGATCGCAAGGCAGTTTAGCTTCGACCAGAGCAGTGCATTTGTACACGGCAGGATCGATGTAGCAGTGGATGGATACAGTGTGACCGCAGTCGAGGATTCGTTCCACGGGATAGTTGCAAGGTCCGCATATCTCGGAGCATCGTTTCTTGCATTTGTGCTCGGTATTTTCACAGAGTAATCTAAAACGAGTGCAAGACTTTTCATAAGAGTAGTTCAGCTAGCTAGAGAAAAAAATGTCTTCACCATCTGTCCTTGTATTCAGTGTTCCAACGTGAAATAATGAGAATGTTATGTTTGTAACATTGAAAATGGGAAAAATTTAGAAGATTATATCAACCTCAATATAGAACAGGTTCGAATGGTCTTCGTCTAGTGATGCCAACATAGAATCTCCATTTTTTTCATGTTGGAACACTGAAGACAAGGACATATGGGGAAGGAAGACTCGAGTGACTTATTTATAAATAGAGTGACGACAATTGTGTCTTTTGGGACTCGTAAGTCTCAGGTTATTTAGATGATGAAATAAAAATATCCAATATCTAAACCCAACATCACCGGGGCACTTCGAAGGCCCAAATTCATTAATGCTTGGAAGATACCCTTCCGATTTTTAGCTATTCAGTGACTTTACATTGCAGAAATGGCAGCCATTTGGATGTCTATTATCGTCACTCTATTTATAAAGTCACTCTAGGGAAGATACTTGTTTTCTTTCTCAACGCTAGCTGAACCTATTGAGGCTGTGAAGTCATTGGGTGGATAGAATTATTCTCATACCAAACCCAATCTAAAAGTTGTACAGGGTATCCCAATTTGGGCACTTTTGCGGGGTATCTCCCTTATCAGTAAAGATAGAGCATTGCGGTTTTCGCGACAGTGTGCTACTTTTTTATGAAATTAATAATGGCGCAAGCAGAATTGTGGTAGCTCTTACGGTTGTCTAGATACAGGGTGGAATTGAAAAATATCACCCCCGTGTCTCAGTTTTCTTTGAACTTATCGAAGAAGTTAAAACTTGTTTTTATAGAGTTTTTCTCGTAGAATCCAGTGGCGTAGTTATTTTTTTGCTAGCACCTTTTGTTTTTTAGTTATGGAGCAAACATACGTTTTTTCAAATGGAAAATAATTGTATACAATTATATATTTTTGGAAAGCCCACTTCATGCTCAATGTATATATGAAATAATATACAGGGTGTTCCATTTAAAAAAACATATGTTTGCTCCATAACTAAAAAACAAAAGGTGCTAGCAAAAAAATAACTACGCCACTGGATTCTACGAGAAAAACTCTATAAAAACAAGTTTTAACTTCTTCGATAAGTTCAAAGATAACTGAGACACGGAGGGTGCCTGAAAAGTGATATTTTTCAATTCCACCCTGTATCTCGACATCCGGAAGAGCTATCACAATTCTGCTTGCGCCATTATTAATTTCATAAAAAAGTAGCACACTGTCGCGAAAACCGCAATGCTCTATCTTTACTGATAAGGGAGATACCCCGCAAAAGTGCCCAAATTGGGATACCCTGTACATGATGATTTTGACGTAAGGAACCATGATCGCAAATTCAAGACTATAACATGAGAGACAGCATAGGTATATGTTTGAAAAGGACATTGAGCAGTTTTTCATCCTAAAAAAATATTATAAGGCACATTATTGGCTCATTCCCAACTCCATTGCAGTTTATAACTCGTGTAAAAGACGCCTGGTATATAATATGATAGTACAACTACGAAGAGTTGTATACGGCCTACTCATCCCGAAATGCGAGGAAGGACAATGCAATATGGGAAATATTAGTCAGTCTCTGCCTGATCACGACGGTGACAGGAGTTATAGTGTTTTATTCATATTGTTAGCATACGGTGGTGGTTCTGTTTGTGATTAAACTTTCAATATTGTTAAAGTGTTACTATTCATCCAGTAACATTCTTCACACTCGTGAATTTGCTGATACTTTTCAGTTTCATCTCGCCTGCCGAAAAATGGTCCATTCATTCAATAGATTTCATTAGTTTACTGGTAAATGTAGTGATATTTGCTATATACATCAGTCTAGCTTTGTGATGCCACGAAATAATGAATAGTGAATAATTAAATTGAATTAATTCAACTTGAATAAACTTTTATAGGCAATGTAAAAAAGTTCACACAACATGTTTCGCTAACACAGTTGCTTCTTCAGGTGAAATATTGGTATAATAAACTTACTACCAGTATTTCAAGTTTATTGTACCAGTATTTTATCTGAAGAAGAAACTATGTTAGCAAAACATGTTGTGTGATCAAGAATGTTGTGAAATCTTATCGTTTGTGAAGTTTTTCACATTTAATATGGATTTCCATCAAGTAACGGCCGAGTAAATTCAGGAAAAGTTTAGGAAATTAAAAAGAAAACTGAATGTGAAAAATGCGAATTTACGACTTGCAAAGATCAACACAGCTCTTGTATCTGAAACTGCCGTTTCATGCATATTTTAAAAATTGATCGATGGAATAGGTTTGATGGAATACTATGAATAGAATATATGAATTGATATGTTTTGAGGTGGAATTTCGATCATTGAATACGTAATTAATCTCTGTTCCGAGATAAATTCATTCAATAAAGAGAACTGATTAGATATTTACCGTTCACATCTCTTGTTACATTTGAATCTTTGATGTTCTTTATCTTCGAAGTGGCACAACCGCTTGCATATATGGCCGCAATTCAACATCGCCTCGCACATCCGATCGCATCCGCCCTCGGGCAACTTCGAGAAATCCTCTGCGGCCTTTACCATCGTCACTTTGTCGAAATGCACCTGACAACGCAGAGTCAAATGGGTACCGATGGCATTTTGACTCTTCAATGTCTCGTTGATTTTCGGCCAAATCTATACAAAAGATGAAATAACTATAGTGAGGAAGTAAGATGGTTCATGTAAATTGAGAACAGAAGCAGCCCAAGTACACCTCCTTGGAGCTCACCACAATCCTCTGAAAAAATATAGAGTTGAAACCACATGAATTTCAAGGGTACTAACCTCACTGTTGTTACAGAGCATGGTCATGTTTCCCATCATGTAGAAGCCATTTCTGGCCCTGGACAGGGCAACGCACACTCTATTTTCTGTCTTCAAAAATCCAATTTTATTTTCTTGGTTGTTTCTGACCAAGGATAATAAGATTATGTTACTCTCCTCTCCTTGGTAATTGTCCAAAACGGCAATTCTGACGTCTTGGAGTTGCATCCTGTACTTAGCCTTTTCTCTTTGCATCTCAAACATTTGCCCAAGGTAGGCAGCCAAAATCGTGATATTTTGTGGTTTATAACTGAAAATCAATATACCTCCATCAGGGGTAATATACATCATCATAGTGTCATTATTTGATAAACATGGACTATATTGCTTCCAATAAATGGCCGACAGAATCATCTCGAAGACATTTTTCTGACAATTCAGTAAACTATTATTCAATAATTTTACATGTTTCATTTATAGAGACGAGACAATTTCAAAAATTAAAAGATAATGTACATAAATACAAAATACCTATACATGAGTGTTGGGAGTAACAATGATCTGTTGGGAGTAACTATGATCTGTTGGGAGTAACAACTTGCCCCATTCACAGCTTTGCAGATGATAGTACCCTCCACACTGCGTTCTCTTCCAGAATTCCCATTTCTTCCCAGGAAACTAAGAACTCACGGCGCAGGCAGGTCAATGCTGTCAATGAAGATCTTGCTGAAATCACAGCCTGGGGAACAAACAACCTAGTTGAATTCAACGCCACCAAAACTCAAGCCTGCATTTTCTCTAGAAAGGCGGAACTCAGTATGCCTGATATTGTAATGTCTGGCGCCACCATCCCCACCAAGCCCACCATATCTATGCTCGGTATTTCCATCAGCAACACTCTCTCATGGGATAATCATGTCAGATCCATCGCAAAAGCTGCTTCACAAAAACTCGGATTCTTGTTCCGTGCGAAAAGCTACTTTACACCTCAACAGCTTCTCATGATCTACAAAGCGCAGATACGGCCTGTTCTTGAATACTGTTCCCACATATGGGGTTCAGCACCAAAACATACGCTGATGCTCTTAGATTCCATCCAGAGAAGAGCCATTCGCCTGGTGGGTGGCGCCACACTCACTCACTCTTTGACCTCATTGGAACACCGTAGAAAGGTCGGCGACCTTTCACTTTTCTATCGATACTTCCACGGGAAATGTTCTTCGGAAATCTCTGCTATCATCCCTTCACTAGCAATACCAATCAGACGAACTAGACAAGCCCAGTCAGCACATCCTTTCGTTGTCAACCTCGAAAGATGTCGAACAGCACTTTATCAAGACTCCTTCATCCATAGAACGGCTAGGCTCTGGAATTCATTGCCTGTGGAAGTATTCCCAACAACATATAATCTCCAAAAGTTCAAAAAAAATTCCAATACCTACCTCCTGTCCCTATCCTCCCTAGGAACGCACGATGTTCTTTGAACATTATAGGGATTCCCTTTCGTGCGCTCCAAGCGATAAAAAAAAAAAAAAAAAAAAAAAAAAAAAAAAAAAAAAAATAATGAGTAGGAAATACTCCACGACGACCATTCGTAAGGTTTTGGAGTAAATTATGGGAAACTGTAATCAATTGTATGAAACTAGACAATATAACTTGTTTCATCTTGACGCCGCTAGCTCCATAATAGGACAAAAAAGATTCACTCATTCAGCCTTAACTGAATTCAATTAACTACCTGGCAATATAAAAAATTGCAGAAATATAGGTACATTCAAAAATGAAGTAAAAAACTAATTATTTCTGAGCGAACTGGATAAAATTAATCATGCAATTTTTTTTACAAAAATTATTCTTTGTTTGCCAATTTATAGTTGTTGATATATTTTGAATAATGATATGGTTACCTATAGGTATATAATTATGTACTTCCTTATACCAAAGCCTATTCTGTCTGGAAGTTATTTGTTCAATAAATAAATAAATAAAATGCTTTTTGAAAAAATCAGCATAAAAATTGAGGTATGTATATGTTCGTATTTCTGATATAAAGTTGAATTGATCAGGTGAAAAGAATCCTTGCCTTGGAATAACTCCTGCAATCAGTTTCGGGCAAAAAGTTTCAAAAAGTTAATTAATAATATTATTATTCAATTTACCCGTTGAGGATTAAATGTCTGGCAAACTGTATCAAAAACTGCGCCTCATGGATATTCTTCTTGCTGTTGTCCTTGCAAAGTTGCTCTTGCTCCTGATGGTCAATGAAATAAAGACATTTATCTACGCCAGCAATACACGGTCTATCCATCGTAGATTCGTGGTCTTTCAGCACAGGATAGAAGGTCGGTCTGACCAGGCTTGATATCTCCGGCCTCATTCTGTGCTGGACGTCCAAAGTGTGGCATTGGATGTCGTTGATGACCATCCTTTCAAACAGGCTGATGCCCAAGCGGTATTTCGTCTCGATCTTGAAGTCTGCGGCTGACGGTTTCAGCTGCTGATGATCCCCTGTTATTCATTCATATATCACATTTGAAAGTCACTGCCACATAACTCATCTGATTTTCAATTTATATGCTTCAACTTTTATGGAACAGTCATAGTTGCTTCATCGTGAGGTGATTGAAAAAATATTCAATTCCAAAAAAGTGCAAGTCCCAGGAAAACCAGTCCTTGAATATGAAAAACTGGCTGGACTATTTTCCAAACATGAATCATTCAATATAACGAATTTGGAGCATAATGCGACTGATGGGACATGGTGCACCGAAACAGTACCCTCGTTCTCGCTGACAAATGGAGCAATTTTATTCACTCTTGATCTCTCAATTCAGGAGTCTACTTCTTTTAAATATCGTTCCAGATTGTCCTATGGTTCAATTTCAAGTTTTTTTTTGTGATTGGTGGTTTACTTACCGATGAGGATGAGATGTTTACAGTGCACGGTTAGAGCGCTGATAATGTGGGCTTCCAGAACTTCTGCAGCTTCTTCTACAATTACTATGGGACTCTTGAGAACCTGCAGAGACGATTGGAGACGAGCAGCACCGGTGGTTGTCATTCCAATTACCAAAGACTCTAAAGAAAACATACATTTTCCTTCTTGATCAATTTACATAACTGATATTGTTTCGGAATAACTGGTTTAATAAAAAAATTTAGATACCTTGAATCCTTATCAGGAGAATAACAATTATTAGTTAGATTCTAACACTCGCTTAAACGGGCAATAAAACGACAATGAAAATGACTAAACCACAAAAGGCATTAGTACATAATAGTAGTATGAATTATGAAAATAAAAGAGTTATATTTTATAATGTTCACTAAATATGTAGAAAAGGCCAATGACTAAATCGGAAAACGCAAGATGCGAATCATAATTTATAATATAGTGAAAGAAGAAATTTCATCAGCCTCCAAAATGAGTTAAGTCACTCTACCTTTCATGACTTGGGCATCTTCCATGCTCATCATCTCAGAATACAACGCATACACCTTTTTGAATGATCTGGTGCTTTCTTCTTTCTTGACTTTCAGACGTTCAACATACAGTGACAGCCAGTAATAGTACAACTGCCATCTGTCGTTAGGGGTCATGCGGTGAGGATTCTTCAAATCGACAAACTGCGGTTGAAACCCGTTTTTGTTTATTCTTCTATCATTCAGTCTGGACTGTACATTAAAAAGCATTATTATTAGGAAATCAAACTGTTTTCGTATTTTCACCCCAATGCATAAACTACACATAATATCAAGATTATAGAACATAGAACAAAATTATTTGACCATTGTATTGACGAACCAATATTTTATAACAACTGCATATAGAAGGAAAACTAACTGCTTTTTGATCAATGTGGTATAGACGTTATTGGATGAAAACAAATTTGTGTGTATTCTCCATGATATATTACCTTGAGATACTGCAATTCATTTTCGGTCCTGTAAATCTCAATGTTCAACTTATCTTCCTCCAGCATTTTCGACCATTTGTCCAGATCGGTCAATTTTTGTCTCTTGTTCAATTCCGTGATCCTGATGTAGAGGTTGTCGAGATTAATTTGTAAAGTTTTCACGCTCACCAATTCATTGAGAGCGTGCACTACTATATCGTCAAAAATGTCATCAATGATAACATCGTTATCGACATTCATAGGTTCTTCTACCGTTGGTTCCTCCTGTTTTGATTTTTTCCTTTTTTGTTCTCCATCTTTTGGTTCCTCATTATTAGCAACAGCATCTCTGTTCACCTGGAAATATTAAAAAATTTCAACAGTAAATGATGGTTATTTCTGTGATAACATTAAAAATCTTAAATTCCGGCAATGTATTGAATTCTTACCTGATTTCCTACATTGGTTCTTTCTCTTCGTCTGGATCTGTGAACATCGAATCCTCCGAAGAGCCACATGTAAATTTGGTCACTGTTTGCTGAACCAAACCAGGTGTCTGCAAAACCTGGCACCACTTCTGCAAACACATCGAATCTGATGACACTGCTGTTCGATGCTATCATGTTCAGATGCGAGTTTATCGTAGAAATCTTTTGCAGGAAATCTCTAACCTCGCCTCTTCTCTGATACACGGCATCGTTCGGATACTTTCTTCTTTGGTGTCTGATGTTGAAACTGTTCAAATTCTCATTTTTCGATTGTCCTCCCACTCTTACAACCTTGAATGAATATGTATAATTCATTAACTTGGTCAACAATAGTGGTGTTCAAGTTCAAGTGAATCAGATATCAGGTATCTACACAAAATCAGGACATATATTATAGCAGTATCTGACCACCCAACCATCTTCCTAAATGAGTTTGACAAATTGGGAGTGCAGTAAAATTCAGAAAGGAAAATGTCACTAAACTAATTAATTCTTCACCTTGAATTTCTCCTAGAAATGAGGTTAAGATGAGAAAACTCAGATACCTTAGGAATAAGGGAAATATGATTGAAAGAACCTCAAAAAATATCAAACCCAATCAATTCAGATGAATTCAGAATGGATTGTCACCTATTCTAGTGTAATTGATGAGGCTTAACAAATACATATAAACAGTCTGTATTGTATCACCTGTTAATTAATTCACGAAATTCCCCTAGAACTCCTCGGTCTTGAGATTTTACACCTTTTATTGATAAGGAAATGTTTGCTAGTAGTGAAAAAAATACAGAGCTTGCAAAGGTTGGAACAAATTCGTTAATAGCTCGATGTGGCCAGTTGAAAAAAAAGAACAGACACGTCGATTCTTTTTCAGTTGGGCATTTTGAGTCTAATTACTAATATTTCAATTAGCTAGACAGTTTTTAACAGACCTCCACACGGAGCAGAAGTGTTATAAATTTAATCAATGAATAAGTAGAAAAAAGTGCAAAATGTCCGACATTGATAGTACGAGTGGAATGGAATGGGAAGACAGAAAAAAAGGCAATTATCTAGAGATGAGGTCAATAGAATTATAATCGGAGAAACATCCCAGCACCCAGCAAGGCCCGTAAAGTCCGCCAAACACCCAACAAAAACTTCTCTACAAGTACATGATAGTCAAGGAATTACCACAAAAAACCTCACCAACAAAAACCTGAACTATTCCGCTAAAGGAATATTAACAAACCATCTTGATAGCTTAAAGAGAAACAATCTCATCACAGATTTCATTGAAACTAAACATGCAAAAAAGAACCCACAACCTCAAGCAAATAATCAACCTTCATATGCTGCTGTTATTTCGGGTGTTGAACAATTCCTCAACGATAATACAATTAGCGACCACTTGACAGCAAATGGTATAGAACACCGCTATTGCCGAAGAATTACCCTAGAGCAGGGAATAAACCTTCATCCTACACAAGAGTAATCACTGCTTCACTTAGTTCATAAGAAAAACTGTTAAATGAAGGAGTATTCTTCAAGAGCAGACATTACGCAGTGCACACAAGTAATCCCCCCCCACCTACTCCAATCCCAAGCAAGAAGTGCTTACAATTTTCCCACACAACAGATAATTGAACACCAATTTACCACCCAAATGCCTAGCTTGCAATGCAGAAGATCATCAGGCATGGTCGTTCAAGTGGCCAATACGTCCCACCAAACCATTAGAGGGAATTTCCAATGCAGTAATTAAACCACTGAATAAGATTTCTCGTGAAATCAACCAATCAGTCAAATCCAACACCAAAATCAATTCTCCAACCACATTGCATGATCATATAATCAACACATATGTGAGGAAACTGAACAAGCCAAAAAACCTAAATGGAGCTGAACTTATTCAAAAATCATAAGTGAGATTCATCAAAGAATACAATGTAGATACTTGTGTAGTTTTCCCTGGACAGAACAGGGTGTTTATATTCATATTCGACCTTGTCATTCCGAATTCAACGTCACCAACTGAATCTACCCAAGGAGATATTATTCCTGTTAACATTCAAGATCATTAAACTAATCTATGCCAATATCAATAGCTACATCCCGAAATAAACTGTGGTCTATTCATTGAAACCAAGACTAAAAGAGACTGTGAAATTGAATATCGCAACTGGAATATTATACAAAGAAGTGGAAACATATTGAACAAAAATGTAAGAGGGGACAGCATAGTAAAGGCCAATCCACTTCTCAATATGAAAAAATCCAACGCTCCACAATAAACAAACAACAAGAACTTCAAATATCTAGCTAGTTGCAAAAATGGGAAATCTCCCGGTAAGGATGGTATAACATATGAATTTTTGGAAAATTTGCCAAACAATTATTTATGCTCTTTATTTAATAATATTCTAGATGTTGAAAATATTCCTTGAGCATGGCATGAATCATGAGAGTATTGCCCTGTTGAATACACTCGCCAAAGTATTTACATCAATTTTACTAAATAGATTGTCTGCTTGGTGTGAAGATGCTGTGGCTTAAATTATTTGATCGGGGGAAAAGCTCTAAATTCATCAGAATTATAAAAAAAATTATACGATGATGCATCAACTTGCGTGAAAATAATGAATCAATACAGCAAAGAATTTAGCATTTCGCAAGGAGTCCTTCAAGGGCAACCACTCAGTCCCCACCTGTTTTCTCTTTCCCTCGCTTCTCAATAAAGGCCACTCTGGCGTAAACATTGACAACTTACACAGCGCTCTATTACTGCTGTATGCCGATGACTTAATCATATTTAGTGATTCACAAATTGATCTCGCCCGCAAATTGAAAACTCTGGAAGAGTATTCAGCAGAGAATAAGTTGACAGTCAACACTCAAAAAACAAAAATTATGGTGTTCTGTAGGGGTGGGTACTATTTCAATTACAATAACAAATTTTATCTCTACAACGATCCATTGGATGTTGTTTTCTCGAAATGTCTAAGGAAACCGTAGCTAAAGCAAATTGTGGCACACTAGAATTAAATTGTATGAATCCATAATCGTGTCATCCCTTGCATACCTGGATCGCCTCAATTCCTTTTTGAATCAACATAAAATTTTTACACAAATGCAGCATGGATTTCGCGAAAAAAAATCTACAAATACTGCCATGTTTTCATAATACAATGAAATCATAAAATATGTTGAAACAGGTGAATGTCCGGCAGCAATCTTTTGTGATCTAAGCCGTGCGTTCGACTGTGTCAATCACCAGAAGCTCTTAGCAAAACTGGAAATGTATGGACTAAGAGGTGTCTCGCTCAGCTGGATCATTTCTCAGAAATCGGAGCCAGTATGTGTCCCTTCAGGCAACCATTAATAATGAAATTCGGAGAATTGATTCAGAGCCTTTAAATATAGAGATGGGTGTACCTCAGGGATCCATTTTGGGGCCCATTCTGTTTATTTTGTGTGTCAATAATATTGATTCTGTAATAGCTGGGTGTTATTATACGGCCTATGCTGATGACTTGTCTTTGATTATTTCTGCCTCAGATACCAGAATTTTGAAAATTAAATGTATCAGTGCAGTTAGTCAGATATCAATTTTTTTTAATAATCATGATTTATTTTTCAATTCAGATAAAACAGAGATCATCCGCATACATAGTAGACAGAATAAAATAGAAAAATTTAGTTTCATGGTTGACAATGTAAAATATCTGGAGACTAACGAAAGTGTCAAGTTTCTGGGTATTTTCCTAGACAAGTTTCTGAACTGGAAAGTCCACTGTCAACACTTAATTTCCAAGCTTAATTCCCTGAAGTTCCTTTTTATGAATTTGCGCTCGGTTTTGAATAGAACTCAGCTGCTGAATATTTATTACTCCCAGGTAGAGTCCAGACTTAGGTATAGGTTTTTGGGGTAGTTCAAGCATGGCGCAAGATGTATTCATTGCCCAAAAACGCATATTGCGATGTATTGCGAAGGTCTCGGCCACAGAATCTTGTAAACCAGTCTTTATAGATTTCATTTCATAGATTTCAGAATTTTCAATAAACTTCCTGACCACATAAGGAATGCAGATCATCTTGCTCTTTTCAAAAAGACGCTAAACAGTTTTTTGATGCA
Source organism: Phaedon cochleariae (assembly GCA_918026855.4). NCBI lineage: Eukaryota > Metazoa > Arthropoda > Insecta > Coleoptera > Chrysomelidae > Phaedon > Phaedon cochleariae. Next base: position 19,810,296 of record OU896714.1, on the reverse strand, counting down.
AAAATGTTATTATTCGCTGACAGAATTTTTAGACTAGACATAGGTCTTGATCTTTTAATCGTCTTTTCTACATTTTCTGTATTTTTTCTTCTGTTCTATGTTCTGACAATTTCCTATACAATTTGTAATATTGTCTTATTGGAAAATAAAGTATTATTGTTATTATTATTATTATACCCCATTGGAATTTGGGGACTACGTTATGTTGACGTTATTGAACGGATTCAAGTTAATTTTTTCAAACGTTGACTGTCACTACCTAAAAATACTCCAGACTATATTGTTCGTCTGGAAACTTCTTCAACAAAACTTTCTTATCTGATTTTCACTGCAGCTCTCTCACATTTTGCACTTCTTAACTCAATGGACGACCATCGACCACCAAAGGTATGTTTTTTAAGACTGCTCAGGCTCGATAACGTTGATCCTAAATACAACTGGGCGTTGCAGGTCAAACAATATTTCTCTTTTGCCGGAATGGTCGATCGTTGGCAACAGTGTCTGCATAATAGTTCCAAGAAAGCTATAACTCCTCTTCTACATATATTCATCAATAAACTTTTGAGAGTTGATTTGGAGAGTTTGAGCCAATCTTCCTATCCTCTCATTTGTAAAAGTCTCTCTCTACAGGTAAATGTTCAAAATTACCTCAAAGCGCGCGTCCCCATATATATTACGACTAGAATTGGAATTACCTTCAATCGAAGAGTGTATAAAATAAATACTGAAGAAGAATGTACTGTTTGCAATCTCCACAGACCGGAATCTTTACAACACATTCTCTTTGAATGTCCAGTTTATGCTGGTATCAGGAATTGTCGATTATTTCAAGACATTGAATCTCTAGATGATTTAATATATCTTCTAAATTGAGCTAGCTGGCCTAGCTGACTTGAAACTTCTAGTACAAGTTCTGATCAATTTGTTAAAGCTCAGATATTTTGTTGTGAATGAGTAATTTGCATATCAATGTCTTCATTGGTAGATTTAATCAAGGTCACGCAGGAAGGATTTTCGTTTTTGTTTTAGCTATTAGTTCTCATGTATTCATTCATTACAGATTACCCAACCCTTGTAATAAGAATTATTGTAATTCTTTCTATACAATAAATCTATCTATCTATCTATCTATCTATCTATCTATTTATTTATCTATTTATCTATTTATCTATTTATCTATTTATCTATTTATCTATTTATCTATTTATCTATTTATCTATTTATCTATTTATCTATTTATCTATTTATCTATTTATCTATTTATCTATCTATATATCCATCCATCCCATCCCATCCCATCCCATCCCATCCCATCCCATCCCATCCCATCCCATCCCATCCCATCCCATCCCATCCCATCCCATCCCATCCCATCCCATCCCATCCCATCCCATCCCATCCCATCCCATCCCATCCCATCCCATCCCATCCCATCCCATCCCATCCCATCCCATCCCATCCCATCCCATCCCATCCCATCCCATCCCATCCCATCCCATCCCATCCCATCCCATCCCATCCCATCCCATCCCATCCCATCCCATCCCATCCCATCCCATCCCATCCCATCCCATCCCATCCCATCCCATCCCATCCCATCCCATCCCATCCCATCCCATCCCATCCCATCCCATCCCATCCCATCCCATCCCATCCCATCCCATCCCATCCCATCCCATCCCATCCCATCCCATCCCATCCCATCCCATCCCATCCCATCCCATCCCATCCCATCCCATCCCATCCCATCCCATCCCATCCCATCCCATCCCATCCCATCCCATCCCATCCCATCCCATCCCATCCCATCCCATCCCATCCCATCCCATCCCATCCCATCCCATCCCATCCCATCCCATCCCATCCCATCCCATCCCATCCCATCCCATCCCATCCCATCCCATCCCATCCCATCCCATCCCATCCCATCCCATCCCATCCCATCCCATCCCATCCCATCCCATCCCATCCCATCCCATCCCATCCCATCCCATCCCATCCCATCCCATCCCATCCCATCCCATCCCATCCCATCCCATCCCATCCCATCCCATCCCATCCCATCCCATCCCATCCCATCCCATCCCATCCCATCCCATCCCATCCCATCCCATCCCATCCCATCCCATCCCATCCCATCCCATCCCATCCCATCCCATCCCATCCCATCCCATCCCATCCCATCCCATCCCATCCCATCCCATCCCATCCCATCCCATCCCATCCCATCCCATCCCATCCCATCCCATCCCATCCCATCCCATCCCATCCCATCCCATCCCATCCCATCCCATCCCATCCCATCCCATCCCATCCCATCCCATCCCATCCCATCCCATCCCATCCCATCCCATCCCATCCCATCCCATCCCATCCCATCCCATCCCATCCCATCCCATCCCATCCCATCCCATCCCATCCCATCCCATCCCATCCCATCCCATCCCATCCCATCCCATCCCATCCCATCCCATCCCATCCCATCCCATCCCATCCCATCCCATCCCATCCCATCCCATCCCATCCCATCCCATCCCATCCCATCCCATCCCATCCCATCCCATCCCATCCCATCCCATCCCATCCCATCCCATCCCATCCCATCCCATCCCATCCCATCCCATCCCATCCCATCCCATCCCATCCCATCCATACATCCATACAACAGGCACAATCAATAATAATTTTCCACCCGCGTCAAGGACTTCCTCAGGGCTCACCCTTGTCTCCATTTCTCAACAATATATACTGTTTTGACATATTTAATTGAAACAATCTACGAAATCTTGAAATGATACAGCCATTATAAGTCATCATAAATCACTTGAAAAAGCAGTTGAAGTTACAAAACGCAATTCGAAACACTATGAGATGGTGTGACAAGTGTAGGCTATATAAAATCAAATCCAGACAAATTCCCAAATGATACTCTTCAATCAAAAAATATCAGACGATTCACCCACGGTAACTGTGAACAATCATGTAGTGAGAACTAGGGCATTAGTTAAATATCTGGGAGTGCACTTAGATCAAGAACTAAACTTTAACCATCATACTCAGCTGATGAAAAAAAAGTGCATCACAAGAGTTAAACATTTTCGAAGCCTAACTTACAAGAATAAAGGAATCAGCAAACAGAACTGCAGCACGCATATTTACAAAACCATTTGCCGCCCAATTCTTGAGTATGCTCACCCAATATATACATAAACACGAGGAAGACGGCACTGAACAATTTGCAAGTAGCAGAAAGAGCTAGCCTGAGAGCCATTACCAGACGAACTAGACAAGCCCAGTCACCACATCCTTTCGTTGTCAACCTCGAAAGATGTCGAACAGCACTTTATCAAGACTCCTTCATCAAGACTCCTTCATCCATAGAACGGTTAGGCTCTGGAATTCATTGCCTGTGGAAGTATTCCCAACAACATATAATCTCCAAAAGTTCAAACAAAATTCCAATACCTACCTCCTGTCCCTATCCTCCCTAGGAACGCACGATGTTCTTTGAACATTATAGGGAATCCCTTTCGTGCGCTCCAAGCGATAAAAAAAAATCCGGCACCCTCAAAATCCCCTTCACCATCCATCAAACAAACTTCTATATCGGCTGACCAGAGTGCAACCAATTTCTGAGAGACTGAAAAAGCTAACCTTGAAGTTTTCCAAAAACGAATCCGATCTCCAAATTATCCGATCCCAGTGTTAACAGAGAGATTCAACAGTGAACCCCAGACGGAAGTTTCCAGAAAACACACTATTGGAATGCTTAATCAATCCAGAAGACTGAAATTCCTTCAAAATTCTTGCCTCACAATAGACTTTTTTTTTCTCTTTCTTTTGTACAATAGCAAATTTAAGGTTCATGTAAACCCACGTGAAAAAAAACGGCAAGTTCAAAAATTTTGAAAAAAATCTGGTATATCAAGGTTTTTAATTGAAAACTTTTGTGAGATTTTGATGAAAATCTATCGAACAAATTTTGAGAAAAAAAATCAAAACTCCTTTTTTTATAGGTTTTTTTCAGTTTTCACAAAAACTGTTCGATGAATTTTTGTCAAAATCTCACAGCAGTTTTTAACAAAGAATTAAAATATGCCTGATTTTTTTGAAAATTTTTGAACTCTCAGTTTTCCTACAATAGTGAATTAATCATTGAAAGTTGCTGTAAAATCTATATTATTCGAAAAATATGATATATTTTGATTATTCATGTACCTAAGATGTAACGAATATGGATTACTTGAATCCTATTTCAGTCATAAACAATGATTTATTCAATTTTAAAATAGGGTTTTCAAAACCCCTTACCAAATTCCTCTCAAATAGATTAATCGCTCCAGCAGGTGCTGCCTCTGCTGGTAATAGTCATAATCTAAAGTAGTTTCGCTACTGTCCACGAGTATCGCATAAAATGTCTGACCATCATAATATTTGTCGTATAGCGTTGCCAATACGCCTAGACAAAGACAACCGATAAATGCTGATTGTTTCTAGCAAATCCTTCAGAAAATCGTCTATCGACACATTTTCCCTTTTTGACTTGTGAATATTGAATACATTCGCGGGCCTAATGAAGGGGGGGATGGGTCGTGTTGAATTATTTCATATTCATATGAAGATTGAGTCAATTCAGTTGATTATTGTGATGAACAATGAATGCTTCGCAGATGACATTTTTTATTGATAAAGAAAATGCCTTTCGAATAAAAAGTTTGGTTTTTCGGACATGCATCATGCAATTCATGTACCGGGAAGTGGAAATAATTTCATCCGAAATAATAACTTTTTTGTTGACGATAGAAATATATATATCTTCATCTTCATTGTGTCATCAACTTGCTCATGGAAGTGCCCCAAATGTTAGGGGCCTCTTCAGATTTTTATTATCCACCATTATGCCCATCTATGGAGGTTTTCATGGTTATTCCTCTAGAAAACAACTAACCATTTAACTTTCATGTTTTTCAATTCTCTACGGTTATTATAAAAAATTTTCCATCTTCATGTAAGCTATCTCTATGGTAAGGATTCCTCTTGTTACTTAATTAATTTTTCTCATTGTATATAGGAATATGTAATTTCTTATTAGGTTGATGATGGACATTATGTATGCTCCCTTGATGTGATTATTCACAATGAGCATTTGGTTGAGCATTTTTCTCAAAAATATGTAATTTCTGATTTTAAGCCTAGCAGCACCTCGATTTCCTGCACAAGTTTCGACTTCTGGGGTGTTGATTCCCATCGAAGTAGCGATATACAATTTTTATAAAATTATATAAAACACTAAAAATTAACAATAAAACGAATATGTATTGAGAAGGTACAATATTTTCTGATCGATTTTCCTCGAAAATGATACATCTCTGATTGCTTCGGAACAAGAGCAAATCTTGGAATGGTTTATTTTCACTGCATTGGGCATGGAAAGCTCGATGGAAAGTTCAGTTCTTGTACCGAATTGCATTATTATATCACATGGCGTTTCGGAAATATTCGAGAAATATCATATTTAGGACCCCCCTTCCAGGGGGCTGTAGCTTCCTCATATAAGAGACATTTATGTTCATCTGAACTTTTCTTCCTATTTTTGGTCGTAGAAGCCGGTGATGAAGTTCGACAGGCTAATTTCGAGATGTGGGTATATGTGTTTTTTCTATAGTGAGTTTTCAGTGCTGAATATGAATGATATATCATAATGAACATCGGATTTGAAAAGGTTTGAATATTTCCAATATGTTCAATAGTCCCAAAAGACACTCTCGGGAATTTCCTATATTTCCATTTCCATGGCAATATTTCCAATGGAAATATTTCCACTTGAATCACCAATGATATATAATAGTGATGATATAAATATTTCCGAAATAAGGCGATTCTTATCAAGAACAGGATCTTTATTAAACCAGACCCCTCCTCTATTCTATAGGTATATAACTCAACTATTATAGTCTTGCGATTTTCACCAAATTCTGATCGGTATCAATAATCATCAATATGATCAGTTTTTCAGAGATGAACATATCCTTTTGGACATTTGAACCTTTCAATGGAAATGAAAAGAAGAATATTTTATGAAATTATATTAGGATTTTTTGCAGGTAAACTAACTTCATAGTATTGCTCCTCATGTTTTCTGCCTCGAAAAATACTGAGTTTGAAATAGTTTGAATCAACTGCAAATTCTGAAACGTTCAATGATGATTTGAGACAAAAAACCAGGATATACTTTCATTTTTGTACTCTCTGTTTCCGAGTAAATAATTATTCACGCGCGTTCAAAAACCAAAAACAGTCTGTATATAGTGTAGGCCCATGAGCAGAAAATCCATCTCTATAAAGTGCAAGAAGCATTTCATGTAACAATTGAGGAAACAACGTTTTCAAGGTTTTTCGACCCCGCTGAATTCGAATCTGCCTGTTGCCAAAAGCGAAATTCGGACTTAAGTCTGGTATTCAAGATGGCGGCCAAGATAGCCTGCAAACCTCTGTTCCCCTATATCTCAATTTTCGCTTGGCTTAAAATATTGATTTAAACGACAGCTTAGTGGTTTTCTCGGATGCTTATCATATTGAAATGCTCAGAAATTACTCACCTTGAGCCTGGAGTTCGTGGGTTCCGAAATGGCGGCCAAGATCGTCGCCGAAACTAGTATTTCGAGTGCAATATCAGATCTGTCAGATAGACTGTTTTTAGTGGTTGAATGTATACCTAATACGTCGACTACTGTATTTGTCACATATTATGGCTTGACAAAGAGATATGGAGGGCAGATTTGTGTATCCTCTCGAAGGACCCAGTCGGGATGCCTAATTATTAGGGAATGCACAAATCTGCCGTCATTCTTTATCAATCAAGGAATTTTCAAGCAAAACAGCTTTCAAAATACAATGTGGTAACAGAATTGTGTTACTGAAGGTTGTTAAAGGATATGGCGTCAACAGTGGGCTCATTAGTGGCTGTAACGTCCAACCACAACCTATGCATTATCTGCCAGAAGAGAATATGTTCGAAGGGCAAATTATCAGATCTAACAGATAACGGCAAAGATACTCTTCTGAAGGCAGTGAAGGACGCAGGCTTTAGGAATGAACTCCATGATGCTGATTTTGCTGTCACTATTGTTAGGATCGAACAAACGCTGACAAATAGTGACGGGAAATTCAAGTACCACCGCGGATGCTACTCGAACTTTGTATATTCCGGACGATTGGAAAGGTTAAAGAACAAATCAGCGCCTTCACAAGAGGCGGAATGTGCTGCTACAGAACCGTCGTCATCTCGGTACGTCACCAGGCCTCGGACTGATTAGCAAGTGTAGTTATTGCCAAAGCGATTAAAGCGAAGCACTGAGGCAGGTGATGTCAAAGCCAATGAATGAGACTATATGAATGCTGGCTTATTATGACCACCAACTGTTCTTTCGCATCAATTGTATGCCGTGCTTGATAGCATCTGAAGTGAAATACCACAGTCTGTGTATAGTGAAGGCCGAAAGAATCCAGAAGAAAATACAGATGCAGATGAAGGAGTCTGGCAAAAGTAATTTACATTCAAACAAATGAACATTTCAGGTGAGGAGAATGCTCATCATGCCCAACTGGTGGTAATGGATCCTGAGTCATATGGGTGGAGGCTCCACCAAGACCAGTACATTCCCATCCTCCTGACACTAGCGTCCGTTCCCAAAGCCTGCACGGATATTTCAACCTGCAATTGTTCGTCCCACTGCCTGACAACAATGTGCACGTGCAAGAAGAATGGACTGACTTGCACCAAGTTGTGCCACCGTTCTCACCTATGTCTTAACTCTTCGAATTTTTATTTTTGTATTATTGCCTTCAGCTATCGACACTAGGACGCTTTTTTCATAATCTTTCAAGCAATGAACTCTGGAATGGTCGTTTTCTTTACTTCCTTCGGCGGCCATCTTGAAGTCCATGCACTCCAAACTTGAGGTAAGTAAATTTGAAGCACTGCAATGTACCAAGCATCTGAGAAAACCCCTGAGCAAATGTTTGAATCATTATTACAAGCCAACGGACCTGGGAGATATAGGGCAACAGAGTTTTGACCATCATCTCGGCCGCCATCTCGGATACCGGTCCAAATTTCGCTTCGGCAACAGGCAGATTCGTATTCAGCGGGGTCGAAATACTCTAAATACGTTGTTTCCCCAATTTTTACATGAAATGCTTCTTGCATTGTTAATTTTTGAAAACGTGCCTAGTCTATATATGTTCAGATCTGCCTGTTCCTTTGAAACCTTTTATAGAAATTATATGAAAATATTCACATGAAGGTTTGAAACCATTTTCATTTCAATAAAAATACACGGCACTGTCCAAAATGATGATTGTCTTAGAAAAATTGATCATATTTTTGGTTATTCAGTATAGTTATTCATACCGGTCCAAATTTGGTAAAAATCGTAAGACTAATAGCTGATATATAAAGGAGAAACCGTTTGAAGTGGGACAGGCTGTATAGAATCATCTTGTTACACCTCGTTGGCTGAGTAATGTAATCAGGAATTCAGCTATATACCTATGTAATTTTCAGGGCTGATTTATGACTTTTCGCGAAAGTAAGTCGAATATCATGAAGTGAATGACTCATCTTCTGAAGCCTCATTATAATTATTTTTATGCCCGTTACCACCGAACATAAACATACATAGTATGGTAAAAGGATAGGATTTTGATTCAAAGACATATGAGTTCTTAGAAAATTACTTATGTGTGCTTCTTTACATTTCTCGGGATGGAGTTGTATGGAATTGGCATACCTAAGTATTCCTTTCATGTCTATAAACTATCGACTAGCGCTACTGCGTAATGATTCAAGTAAAACTGTTTCAATTTCGACATCATATTTTGTACAAAAAACCTTCAGATACAAATTTTGAATATATCATAATTACAAAATTCATCTGCCATATTGAATCCGCCATCTTGAATTTCTTTATTTTGACTAAGGAATCATAATTTCCGATGCCGAAAATCCCCTGATATAACGTTTGAATAGAATCGGATCATAATTACAAAACTCGTGTGTCACATTGGATCCGCCATCATAAATTTCCGAATTTTGATGGTAAAATCATGATTTCTGATCCAGAAAACCTCAGATATACAATATTTTTGAATTGGATCTTAATTACAAAACTCGTCAGCCATATTGGTTCCACCATCTTGAATTTCCAAATTTTGATGACACAATCATAATCTCCGACCTCGAAAACCCCCAGATACCAATTATGAATACAGTCGGACCATAATTACAAAACTCGTCTGCCATATTGGCTCCGCCATCTTGTATTCTCAAATTCTGACAGAAAAATCATAATCTCCGTCGATCCCCGAAAACCCCTAGATACCTATACCAGTTTTGAATAGAATCTGATCATAATTATTACAAAATACACTAGTGTATAATCAAGGATGTAATAAGATACTCTTCGGATTTTTTGATGTTCATTCGCGTTCAGTCGTGACTTCGGCGACAGGTCGGAACGGGTTCGGACGGACGGATCGGGACGGAAATTCAATGTTTTTTGGTTTTTCCTCACCCAACAAAGTGCTGAACGCGACTAAAGTTTTCACTTGAAAAATTACAATAATGTCATCAAGAATGTATTCCCCCAGAAATACATCGGAAGGCAATTTTGGACCACCGTGTATATTATAAATATCATAATCATTCCATACCAATTCCATATATTCCATTCATATACAAACAAATAAGTATATGAGCCACACTAGTGTTTCTCCATTCACCCCTGTAGCGAACATTATCACTGAAATATGAACGATTCATAATAATAATTAACCCTCGTAAAATCTCCTAAATACCCGATACCCGAAACAGAAGAGGCGGCCGACGACGACGCTCATTAGCGCATCGCTTCGAACCTCAAAGTCAAATCTTCCGCCTAGCCGCCTTGCGCCCGAGAAAATGACCTTGAAGGCGATTGCCGATCTTTTCATCTATGCGTTCGCGCTCCGACAACACATCGTCTCACTATGTATAGAAATTGTTATTATATTTATTGTGTGTTTATGTGTCGTCTTTTTTATTTGCATCGAATCCTCACGAAATATACATGTATATTCTCATAGATGCTAATATAAAATTCAATTCTACTCCTTCACCCACCGGAGACAATAAAGATCAGATAATTATAATGTCGCGCAATATCAGTATATACCATGCAATTTGCGAAAAAATATCGCAAGTCTAAGACCTATTACCAGCTATGGCAACAATGGTATGTATTTTATAGAGACAACGAAGGAATCTGCATATTTCGGAAGGGTTCTGCAAAATTTTTACCCTATGAAACACAAAAGTAGGGCAATTATGGTTGCATACATCAAGTAACACCTGGAGCACTAGCGACATCTGACAGATCAGAAACGCGAAATTTGTCGCTTTACATGTACCTTAATAATTCCATATATCTTGTACATACAATAATGATGAATTTAAACTCAATGGGACCTCGGTCGGTGGCCTTTTGGGTATCCAATAAAGCTCCTTAAATTATTAATCAATCAGTCATCACTGTTCGAGTTATGTCGTCAGTATTATTTCTTTCAAATAACCATCTTGATAATACATTAAAAAATAATGCATGTTTCTGTGTATGGACTTATATTTTTTCTTTATTTTTCATGTTACATAACCGTACCCAGTTAACACAAATTGATCTCAGAGATGTCAGTACACTTCACATTCATGATTGAGATCACACCCGCGATTCGATTTGTGAATCACGTCGACATCTCCAGATCCTCTATTCCGGACCCTTTTGGTCATTTTTCGCTTCACATTTAGATGCCGAATGGGACTCAAAAGTTAGCTGAATGTGACTCCAGATATCACGTTGAAATAAGACTCACATTGAGGTCACATTATAATCAGAATGTGAGGTTTAAAAGACCATCGACCATTTCTGAATGTGAGGTTCTTTTCGATTATTATACTGGTATCGTAGCGTCCCTGGAAGAATCATATTGTGCGTCTCAGAAATGCTACATACACATTGATTTTTGATGTCTCAAGTGAAATCACATCTAGATTGATGAAGGTATTCAATGAGAGAACTAATCGGTCTCGAATCTCTGTCAAATAGATCAATCAAGGGTTTCACAAGGCAACTCGATTTTATTGAAAATTAGTCTCATTACACATCAGAATAGGTGAGTACATACATGTTATGTTGAGCAAAACTACCTAGATATAACAATGATTGAAATTAGAAAAACAGCGCAGGCCTAGACTTTTTCGAATAATTATACAGGGTATATATCTCCATGAGTTAACGCGATGAATATGGAGAACTGAAAGTAACACAAGAGAATCCAATATTTGCTCCTCATCTCTCCTTCCGTTGTAGCATGGTAACCAATCCCTGCTCAGAATTTCAAATTGTTCCAAGGTTGTCCAGATGACTTTTGTGATTTGACATCTGAAAATGAATATAGAAACAATCAATTGATTTCATTTTGCCCATTTCCTGTTCAGAATATCTTATAGAGAGTGAGTAGAGAACCATAATGAGAGTATTGAAAAATGTTCAAGTCACTTTCATATCTACGTGGAGTCGTGTAAGATTGAAATTATTTATGAGAAGATGAAATCACACTGCATACCTACTGTTCTATACCGGGTGACAAAGAAGATAGAGAATAGCTGCGGCGCATTTTTTCCTCCCATTCATAATATTTTGCAATAATTTTAATTTTAATCAGACTTTCCCAATATACAATCAGAATATGCATGTTCACTTATACCCTGATCCCAAAATGATATATTCCAAGGTATCATTGTAAGTATCATCATATAGTCTTGAAATGGCGACGTGGTGTCGTCTACCCTGTCTTCATTGTCAACCAGTATATAGGTATATTATTGTATCAAGTTATGAACGTTGTAGTTACTTACCCTGTAACTTAGATGAGAAACACACAGTATCTTTAATCACAATCATGATTTTCGATTAGAAAGAGATGCTTATTCAGTCTAAGCAATAACGCCAAACAGGAACTGCATACCAACACCGAATAAACTAATGCACTGAAACAACGAAATGGACGAGACAAAAGCATGCCGTCGCTAAAGAATTCACAGACACGTGTACATCAGTCAGACCGACACTGACCGAGTGTGTACGAAACTTTACATAAGTCACATTGTGCGCTACATTCATGAGTATGCGAGTACACTGATATTTCCAAGTATTGTTCGATATTACTTTCATAAATGAATTTCCTTGAGATGTGAGAGAGATTCACATATTGAAGCATATTTTCGTTTCTTCATTCTGCACAATGTGAATCAGTTTGTCAATTCAGATACATCAAATTATGACTCTCAACGACTGAAATTTCAGATTCTGAAATTATAGTCGTTGTGAAGTTAAGGGGCCTCATAAATATTATATCCATATTGGTCTCAGATCCAACAGAATGTGATGAAATTTGCGAACTATTTGTCACACTAGGAATTCCTTGTAGATATCAGCGATGCAATATTGTGATTCGCTTTTGTGACATCAACTGCCATGAATGCGACATCTCATAGATGTTTGTGTTAACTGGGTATTGTCGAGAAATGAAAGAGATTTCATCTATATAATAGTGTAATGATGTCATCAAAAATGAGTAGACCAACAAATGCGCATCTGAAATAGACAATCAATGTGTCTCAGCTTTTTTCCCCCAAGGCCAATATATTTTAATGAATTCCAACCTTCACATGCTCAAGCTAAAATTCACGGAACAGAAGACTAATTTCTCGCCTAGCTTATTTTCGTCGAAAAATGACGAAATAGTAACATAATCAATCATTTATTCATCCATTTTTTATTTAAATTTTTTATGGACTTACATACCCTATTAGTCTCCGGAAGCAGCCCTTGAAGAAACTGATCGAGAGCGTGATTCGTGTAACATATTACCAATATCGGCGTTTTTGTGTACCAAACTGACATGTTCCTTAACAAAGTACGAGCAATCCAGAGTCCGAGAAACGTTTTTCCGGTCCCAGGAGGACCCTGTATGATGGCGAACTCCTTTGTCAGGGCTGCTCGGAAAGCCTCATTTTGAGTGTCATTCAACCAGTAGAATCTCCTTTTGCCCCAGTCGAGCGGAGAGAAAGTTTCGGACCCTATGGTGTACATTTGAATGTCGCCTTTGAGGAGATAGTCGGGCGGAGCAGTTTGTGTTTCTACTCGAATAATGTAGCGCTCCATTGGGAAAGCCTCAGGGCACATCTTTTTTAAAACGTTCAGTACCTGTTGGAAGTGGGAATATTCAATAGACAATAATCATCATTTCTGAAGGGAAATGGGAGATGGGAGACGTTTTCAGAGGAATATTGCTTATTACTCAAGACTGACCTGGTAATAAGGCTCGAAAAACACTGTACTTTCCAACATCAAAAACTTTTGTTGAAGCAAATTCGGTGGTAAAGCGACATCAGCATTGAAGCCTACAATGAGCTGCCCTTTTTCCAGACAATCTTTTGCGTCCCGCTTCACAACCTTTCCAAACAAAAGCGTCTTAAAATTGTCGTGTGTAAAACAAAGTAAAGCACCAAACATGAACCTCCTGAAATGAGACAGAGTTTTCAATTAATAGGAACAAAATAATAAAATATAAAAAGCTGACAACAATACCTGGAGTTTTCATACACATAAGTACGTTTTGTATTGGTAAAATCAAATTGTATTCTGTAGCAGTTTTGTTCAGTAACTGTTTCCTGTTCTAGGAATTTGATGGGATTGTATATTTTTAAATTTTCCAATCTTTCCTTGGGGTTTTCCTTATACCTACAATGAGAAAATGCTATTAATAAAATATGTTTCCAGAATTGAAGTGAGATGAAAATTGGAGTAGCTACTGGAACAAGAAGCTGAAATTTTCATGAAAAATGTCCTCATTGTATCTAAACTGACTTAAGACTGTAAAGAGAAAAATTATGTTGGCAGATTTTTCTCGAAAATGAAATTATTTGGACTTTGTTAGGTGTTCAGTAGACTGAAATATATGAAATTCAGTGTATTCAGAAGCACATGTAAAACTAAAAGGTATGAAAAATCAATAAACAGAGTTTGTAGAACAACGACCCTTTGAACCTATATACTTCGACAGTACCCTGTATATATATAACTACTTACTTGCAGATCCCCCTTCTCAAAGGGGCCACAAAATCTTCCCTGAGCAACCGAAATTGCACATCCAAATAGTGATTGACGCTCTGATAAGGACCTTTAGTGACATTTGGCCTCAAAAAGGGAGAATCTGGAAGGGTAACCTCCATGGGACTTGGATAAACGCTGATATCTCTAAAATCGTGAGGAGGTTCCTCTTGGCCGTTCTCACTTCTCACCTTCTCTATTTCTAATTTCTTCTCTATTTCTGCAGATGTTGACTCTAACAACTCGTACATTTTTTCTACCGCAACTTTAACTTCATCAGAAATATGTACACCTTTATGGTTATTCAAAATCACAGGGATACTCAATTTTGCAGCTTTTAAAAGCTTCAAAATTGCCTCACAGGAAGTAGTTGGGATCATATCATGATAATTTACGGAAATTTTGAGCAAGTTCTTCCAAAATCCGTCAATTCCATTCCAAAATAAGGCGTTATGTTTCTTCTCATGATCACTCTGTAATATAGTAATAAATCATATCAGTTGGCATTCAGAATGGAAATGCCAGAACAGCAAATTATCAAAGAATTATCTTAAATACTTATATAGACATAAATATCAACTTTTGGAAAGGCAAACCATTTTTTACTTCAGATAGTATATGATGAAGAATATAACTTAGGAGAAAATATAATGCTCTATAACAGAGGAGTGTTATTATATCTTTATAATCTTTTGCAAAGGCAAAATATTTTTTTAAATGCAGATGGTGTAAAGAATATAACTTAGGAGAGAATAATATGCTTCATAACAGAGGAATATGTTATTATATCTGTAACATCAGACATCACCCCAAACATCCTATGACCCATTACTGATTTTTTTACCATTTTTATTGACACATTGAGTATGACAAAAATAATAGCCAAATGTTAATAAGAGGAATATCCCCAATCAGCTAGTGCTGGTCTTGGGATCATTTAATCCTACTCTATATGGTAAAATAAGAAGAAATAATTAGTACCTAGTCACTGGATATTATTAGTTATAAAAGTTCGGACAAGGTTCGGACACTTAGTGTTTTTCAATGTTTAGATTTATTAAGCTACACACCTTGCATTGTGACGAGAGCACCCCATTGTCGTTTCGCGCTTTTTCATTCAAAATTGTTTAAATTTGACAATACATTTATGAACGTTAGAATGGAAATATAATTTCACGAACTATTGAGAAAAAAGCATCAATGAAAACGTCCTGCTTTTTAAAGATTAGTGGGAATTCTGAAGAGAATTTATTTCATTTATTTAATTTTCCAAAGGAAATATCAAAAATTCTCTTATGGAAGGAATGTATGAAACGGCTTGGATGGAAAAATTGATTTGAAGACAAGCAAAATTTGTAAGGTACATACATTAAAATTCACATCTTAAAACAGCAGATCAGAATGAAACTATATTTTAGACCCATTTTTAAACAGAAGATTTTTAGGTTTGTTTGAAAGAATCTGCTGTTTCATCCATTATTAAGACAGTCTATTTAAAAAAATTTCTATTATTATCATCACACAAAATGCAAAACAAAATTATCATGGAGAAAGAAGAATTGATTGCAAAACTACGTAATGAATTTGAAAATTTGAGAACGTTAATGAGGAAATCAAGTAAATTGCAACATGATATATCATTTTTCAATGCCGACCAAATTCAAAATTCATCAGTGAAAAGGTGGAAAATCGAAACAATAAATAAAGCGTCATCAAATATAATTGCGGTACTACCAAGGGTACCACAGGCTTTGAACTCCTGCTAAGAATGAAGTATCCTCTTCCATCTATATCAGGTATCTTTAGGAAAATTGAGCACATAACATTCGATTTTCAACATACAATAAGGAACTAGCTTCAAGTATTTCCTTATGTGTCTATTTTATTGTTATATTAAAAAATTGTTACATGCACATTATTTTCATTGTTGTAACATAAACTGTTGTTTTTCACATAAATTGACGTTTATATGTATGCCCTATTTCTATTTTCCATCTACGGCTATGATTGTTTTGACAGAAAATCTAACCTCTAAAATCGTATCTGACAATCAGGTGATGCTACTAGGGAAATTGCATAGACAAAGAACAGAATATACCCAGTTAACAACACATGTCTCAGCTCGATCACAAGAGAGATCAGTCAAATAACTTTGTTTCATCACACCGTTATGAAACATATGCAACTTGCATCTAAAATATAAAATGTTACTTCTACAAATCAGTGTTTCATTACATGTTCTATCAATGTGATAAATTGGAGGCATCCCATGCGTCATCAGAAAGGGATCAATTAAAAAACTGTGTTTCATCACACGTTTTATCAACGTGATAAAATTGAGACATCCCAGGCGTCATCACGAAAGGGTTCAATAAAAGAACTTTGTTTCATCACACGTTCTATCAAAGTGATAAAATTGAGGCATCCTAGGCGTGATCATCAAGGAGATCGATTAAAGAACTTTGTTTCATCAAACGTTCTATCACACGTTTCATCATACGTTCATCACAATCTAGATCAATCAAAGAACTTTGTGATATCACAACGTTCTGAAACTGCACTGATGCAAATCGCATCTATAATATAACTCGTGCTTATAGGTAAGTATTAATAATAAATTGTGATCTGTTTGTGACAGTTTGAGGTAGGTGGAATTCAAAGTTGTGGTTTAACAACCACAAACCACGAACAATGTCATAGCAAGTTCTGAGCTTTTTCTTTGCTGTGATTTCCTAACCTCACTTTTTCTGGTCCCTCGTTTACCAAACGAAACTAATGTATTTGTTTATCAAATTTCAGCAAACGAAAATAATCCGCTATCATTAACCAAATTCACCATCAACCTATTTTATTAATCGGGACTGAGATTTGAGATGAATTCGAAGGCCTCTGCTGATGTAAGTGAATATAATAAAGTCATCAGTACCAGTACCAAGTAGGTAGTTATTCCAGCTGGGGTTCAAGAGACCATTTGTAATGCCAGCAAGTGCAATAAACATATCTAACTTATTCATCCTCTTCCTGAAATTGAAGGAACCTATAGAAGAATTTAAGGTGAGGTTATTCATATTGCAAATATAATTGAAAAGGAAAATTATCAATTTCAATAGAGAAAGCATACAAAAGTATAGGTATCAGGTTCAACCTCAAGCAAGACCTCAAGTTAAAATTGATCAACATTCTGATGAGAACAGTTTTGGATTCTCTTCTGGCAAACACCGGCTGGTTAGGCCAAATTAGGGTTTTCACATTCACAATAATGACAGGTGAATACTTAATAATATAATTTTGTTTATACTTGAATTTAATTTGTTCCAATTGTAGTCAGCTGGACTGAAGATTAAATATTATTTGTTCTAGTTGTAGTCAGCTGGACTGAAGATTTCCATGAAAAAATGTTTGGAGGGACCAATAAAAACAAAACAATGACCCCCTCGGTCTTAGATTTGGCGTCTAAGGCCAATATTTCCTCCATTTGCCTGGATAACCTTGTCAAATTCTGGAGATATCTCTCATTGGCGTCCACGTCGCGAGGGGGGGCTTTGGGAAACTCGTGGGAACCATATGGAAAACCAAAAACAAAAAAATGTTGAACCTGCCCATCTGATGGAGGTTGAGGGGACACCATCCTCATCTTCATTGGATGCAGAGAATAGGCTTCTGGAGGGCGACTCTTTTCGGAACGGGAACTGAGGCTCATCAAACCTTGGTTACTGTGGAGGAAGAGCGCATCCTACAGGAGCTGATGGAGTCGACAGAGGAAGGGAAGGAATTTGGGGGCAGCCGTGAGCAGCCACCGGTTCCAAACCCTCAGGATCTGTCGGACATGAAAGTGAAGATGTCTGGAGCGCAGCGCGCGAAGCTAGCGATCCAGGCGGCTATGGCTCGCGGGGACCCGATCATTCCTAGGAAGCCTAGGTCAAATCGGAGGCCCACGAAAAAACCTCAAGCACTGGTGGCTGTAAATCCATCATGTCTTAAGAGACCAGACAAAACCATCTCCACAACGGGAAGTGGGAAAGTCTGCGAGGCCGCTGGAAAGAGGGGGAGATCCGAGACCAGTACACCTTCGCCGCTCCTTAAGAGGAGTAAACAGAGCGTCTCTGCGGGACCTTCTGTAACAAAACCCGTCAGTACACCAACTGGAGGCAGTTACAGTAAGGCCCTGACCTCCTTTAAGATGACAGTGACTACGGGCAACTATCCCGAAGACAAGCTATCTTTGGAGCAGGTGAAGCAAATCCAGCTTCTCATCACGAGAGAGATCTGGAGATGTGAGCAAGGAACTGGCCTTCAATTCGCAGGCAGCTACCCTCACTCGGGGGTGCTGATCCTAACCTGCGAAAATGAGGAATCCAGAGAATGGCTCAAGCGGAAGGTGCCTATGCTGAAGCCTTGGAAGGGTGCCGCCCTTAGCGTCGATGACGCTAATAAGGTGGTCAAAACTCACAGGGCTTTGGTATGGGTGCCAACCGAGTTCCTGACGCCAAGGAGCCGGCTAGGATCCTACAGCTCCTGGAAACCCAGAACAAGGGCATAAAAACAGGAGACTGGAGGATTATTTCCACCAATTCTGACAAACAAGGAATTACCCTTGTTCTTGGAATTGACGACCTCAACCTGAAGGAGTTGGCTAAGAGAGGCTTCAAAGCCTACCTAGGCCTGTCCCAACTTACCTTCAGGGTGGTAAGTAAAAAGAGCGCTGAAGATGCTGCAGGTCCTTCAAGTAAACCTGCAGCATAAAAAGGCTGCGACTGCTGCCTTAGTGAGGTACCTGTCCCGAGGCGAAGCTGACATAGTCCTGATACAGGAGCCCTGGATTCACGGGGGACGAGTCTCAGGACTGGGAGAAGCCAAAGGAAAGGTAATATACGATCTGACGGCAGGGAATGTGAGATCCTGCATTTTCGTTAAGAATGAGCTACATGCACTAAAACTGCTTGATTTCTGTTCTAGGGACCAGGCAGCAATTAGGCTGAAAATACGTATGGGAGGAATCTGGACGGAAATCATAATAGCCTCAGTGTATCTGCCATACGATTCTATCGGGCCACCTCCGTCAGCAGAACTGGAGAGGCTAGAGGAGTACTGCAGGCTTTCAAACCTACAGCACACCTTTGGCATTGATGCCAATGCTCACAGCACAGCTTGGAGGAGCAGCGACACCAACAGAAGGGGTGAGTTCCTACTAGATTACATAATTTCTAAGAATTTAGTTATAATGAATCGCGGGAATGAAGCAACTTTTGTTACCAAAATTCGTAAGGAGATCATTGACATAACCCTGGCGTCTTCTAGAATAAGCTCTCAGGTAACTCGGTGGCGTGTATCTGAGAAACCGTCCTTGTCGGACCATAGGTATATCTGTATGGAAATTTCAGATACTGAACTCCCGACAGAACCCTATCGAAACCCGAGAGGTACGAACTGGGAGAAATTCAGAGAGGACTTAACAATAAACCTAGGAAACGTCAAGAAGATTATCAAAAACGGCACTGATGTAGAGGTAGCCTCCAGTCAGTTGCAGGAGGCAATAATATCCTCATATCAGGACAACTGTCCTTTGGTAAGGCGCAACAGCAGCAAAGACGTTAGCTGGTGGAATGAAGAACTTAATACGCTAAGAAAAGAAACACGCAAACTTTTCAATAAGGCGAAGAAAACTGGGGAGTGGGGGCAGTATTCCATCACTCTGACCAACTATAATAAACAGATCCGTAGGGCGAAAACGGAGTCGAGGCGTTTCTGTGGAGAGGTGGAAACAGCCTCAGAAGCAGCACGCCTCCATCGAATCCTAGCCAAGGCACCTGTTAATCCTATGGGGAATATAATGAAACCCGACGGGAAATATACTGAAACTGGCAGGGAAACTCTGGAGATTCTACTTCGGGCTCATTTGCCAGATTCGGTTGAAATTGAAAACGATAATCTACCAGACCCACTAAACCCTCACCTGAGGGCTGCTGTTGGGGACTGGCGGGTATCGAAGAAGATTGTTGACCACAGTAAATTGCTGTGGGTCATAGAAACTTTTGAATCCTACAAGGCGCCGGGACCGGACGGAATTATCCCTGCAATGCTACAGCAGGGTAAGGACCAGCTGGCTCCGTTTATTTGTGGGATATTGAGAGCAAGCCTGGCAAAGGGGTACATTCCGGTTGCATGGAAGAGAGCGAGGATCGTCTTCATCCCAAAGCCTGGAAGAGATTACTCTCAGGCTAAGGCGTTCAGGCCGATAACACTATCATCATTCATGTTGAAGGTGATGGAGAAGTTAATTGAAATGCATATCAGGGAAAGCTTTCTCATTGAAAGGCCACTACATAAAAACCAGCATTCATATCAATCGGGAAAATCCTGTGAAACGGCACTTCATCAACTGGTGGGGAAACTTGAGGCCGCAATAAGCAACAAGAGCATAGCTCTTGCGGCTTTCCTGGATATTGAAGGGGCATTTGACCACACACCCTTCATATCCATGGTAGCAGCGGTTGTTGGGCGTGGCGTGGAAGACACCACATGTCGGTGGATAAAAAACATGCTACACAACAGAACAGCGGAATCCACATTGCTTGGTGAAACCATGGAGGTGACGATTTCTAGGGGTTGCCCGCAGGGAGGAGTTCTTTCTCCCCTGCTGTGGGATCTGGTTATTGACGAACTCCTGAAAAAACTAAACAATGTAGGAATTTACTCACAAGGGTATGCAGATGATGTCGTCATTCTGGTAGAGGGGCAGCATCCTGAAATTATTTCAGACTTGATGCAGCGAGCCCTGAAGATAGTGGAGGGCTGGTGCAGAAAGGCAGACCTCAGGGTCAATCCTAGTAAAACTGCACTTGTGGCCTTCACGAAAAAGAAGAAACTGGACAAACTAAAAGTTCCCAGACTTTTAGACACACAGCTAAGTATGACACAGGAGGTTAAATATCTGGGAGTAACCCTAGATGCTAGGCTAACCTGGAATACTCAACTGCGAAAGACTGTCAGCAAAGGCAAAATGGCACTAATGGCTTCTCGGAGAGCGATTGGTAACACATTGGGACTGAAACCACGCATGGTACATTGGCTATATATTGCTGTGGTGAGATCAATGATTGTATATGGATCGCTTGTCTGGTGGCCTAAGACTGAACAGAGATCAGCTAAATGGAGCTTTCAAAACTCCAGAGATTAGCTTGTCTCTGCATCACAGGTGCAATTCGCAGCACTCCTACCGCTGCTATGGAAACCATACTCAATATTCCACCTCTTGAAATCTTCATCAAGGCGGAAGCGAGGATGGGGGCATACAGACTGGAGTGTAGCGGCAACTGGCATGCTCGGGGTGACTCCCTGGGACATACAAAAATAATCAGCCAAGTTTTAAGCCCACTAATGGATATGGGAAGGGACAAAATGCTGCCTAGAAATAACTATTACAGAACCTTCAACACTCAGCTCTACTGGGATGAAAGGGTCTTGACTAACTGTCAGGAAGGCACGTTAGTGTGGTACACTGACGGTTCTAAGACTGATGAGGGCACGGGAGCCGGAATATATGGAGATAGACACAGAACCAGGATGTGTGCTTCCTTGGGGAGGTATGCTTCAGTATTCCAGGCAGAGGTGCATGCTATTGAGGCATGCCTGAGAGAGAATATTGTAAGAGGATACAGAGGTAAACAAATCCTCATATGCTCAGATAGTCAGGCGGCCATTCAATCTCTAACATGCAATAAAATCAGATCAAAATTGGTCTGGGATTGCCTTCAAAGCCTGCTAACCCTGGCTAACCACAACAAGGTAACTCTTCAATGGGTGCCAGGGCATAAGGGAATTGAAGGCAATGAAGCAGCTGACGCTCTTGCCCGGCAAGGGTCTGCGACGTTGTTTATGGGGCCGGAACCTGTGTTCGGTATCCCCAAAACCTCAATACGCGGCTGGCTGGCAAGGTGGATGCAAGAAAGACATCAGGCATACTGGAACAATGTCCCAGGACAAAGACACAGTAAACTGATGGTTGGAACACTGTCCAAAACAGTGACTAACGACATTCTGAGCCTAAACAGAAGTCAGATCAAACAAGTGACGGGACTAATAACCGGTCACTGCCCCTTGAGGAAACATATGCATCAAATGGGCATCTATACAGACGAACCCCAATGCAGACTATGCAATGAGGAGGAGGAAACTGCCACAACAGCATGATCAGGAATACAATAGGCCCAAAGGCTGCAGTGTTTTGGGCTTCAAACCCTGACTGATCATTCTGCTATTAATCAATCAATCAATCAATCATCTCCCATGAAAATAAATCATCACTTTTATATGCATCACTTTTTGAAGAGATATAATCCACTCAAAATATTGATAAAATTTGATCAACGATAACTTCGTTAATTCATGTCCGATTCGTTCAAATTTTTTTTTATTCCGTAGGTAAATTCATAAAGAATCACACACAATGTTGAGATTTCAAGAAATGAGGCATATCTTCAAATCATACAGAGTGACAAAAAAAGTGCATTTTTACTTCAATTTTAAAACAATCTTCTGAGTGGCTAAGCTGGTACATTCTGTAATTTTTCAGTCAATCATCAAGCTACGTTTATTACGAACAGTATCTTTTGTTGTTTGTTAGGATAACTGCATTTTTGTGGAAGTTACAAGGGTTTCAGAAGAACGTTACATTTCAACACATTTTTCTATGGTAATAACAAGGTTCCCCAAGCCATTTTTTGCATAGCTGGCTGTGACAGACCTGTCAGTTGACAATTTGTATGCTTGTGTTTATCATCGAATAGTTGAATATGATATGGATCTTTCTGCAACCGACTCTGCGAGAGCTATTGCTTTGGTGCAGGATGGTAGATCACAATATTATGTGGCCAGAGCTTTGGGAGTTTCAAGATCCAGGGTGCAAAGGGCTGTGAAACGGTTTCGTGAATTTGGTGTATTCACAAGAAGAGGTAATAGTGGTCGGAAAAAATCTACGAATGATCGAGATAACCGCTTCATAACGCTCAAAGTTTTGAGGGACAGAAGACTAACTTCTGTCCAATTGAAAAACGAATTAGAGGAGGTGAGGCAAGTTCAAGTCAGCGATAGAACAATAAGAAGGAGGCTTTTCGATATTGGACTCCGAGCAAGAAGACCTGCAACTGGTCCAGAGTTATTGAGGAATCATCGAGTTAATCGCCTCAGATATGCTAGGGAGCACGAATATTGGGGTAATGAACAATGGAGCAATATCCTATTCACCGACGAGTCAAGGTTTTGTCTCAGATCACCGGATGGACGTGAAAAAATTTACAGAAGAGCTGGAGAACGTTTTGTCCAAAACCATTTTTCGCCAAGAGTGAGTTACGGAGGCGGTTCGATAATGGTGTGGGGTGGCGTGAGTTTTGAAGCTAAGCCGGACTTAGTCATCGTGGAAAGGGGATCCATGACAGCTGATAGGTATATAAGAGACGTTTTAGAACCACATGTTGTTCCATTTGCGCCGTTCATCGGAGACGATTTCATGCTTATGCATGACAATGCCCGACCGCATGTTGCTAGGATTGTGAATGAGTATTTAGCCGATGTTGAACTCCCAGTAATGCATTGGCCTCCTCGAAGCCCCGACTTGAACCCAATTGAACATGTTTGGGACGCTCTCGGGAGAAAAGTGTGATATCGTTTACCAGCTCCTGCAAATTTACATCAACTCAGTGAAGTGTTAACTGAAGCATGGCAGCAAATCGATCAGGTGTATATTCAAAATCTGATAATGGGCATGCCAAGACGAATTGCATCAGTTATTCGTGCACGTGCGGGAAACACGTCGTACTGAGTTCATTAGCATTTTTCAAATGATTTTCAGGTTTCATTCGTTACGTCGGTTATGTTCATCGTTGCTTAATTTGAAATGTTTATTATCACCAAAATGTGAAAATGTAACGTTTTTTTGAAACCCTTATTGTAACTTCCACAAAAATGCAGTTATCCTAACAAATAAAAAAAGAAAATGTTCGTAATAAACGTAGCTCGATGATTGACTGAAAAATTACAGAATGTACCAGCTTAGCCACTCCAGAAATTGTTTTAAAATTGAAGTAAAAATGCACTTTTTTTGTCACTCTGTATAATTTGAAGATATGCCTCATTTCTCAAAATCTCAACATTGTGTGTGATTCTTCATGAATTTACCTGCGGAATAAAATGAAATTGAACGAATCAGACATGAATTGACGAAGTTATCGTTGATCAAGTTTTATCTATATTTTGAGTGGATCGATTATTTTGCCGGTGAGTGTATATGAAGGAGTATGGGAGAAAAACATATCATATTTATATTTTACAGATGTTTTGAGGTATGTTGACTAAATTGTCTATGGATTGGAATAAAGTTCACATTTTTACTCCATTTGTTTTACTGTTTTGAATGCCACTCTGTGTTTAGTGATATTTCCACTGATATTTCAATTGAAATTCCATGTATATATCCTGAATATCTTGGTGTTGCATTTGAAATTGATACAAGTACTGGTGAAACCAGTATACATTTATTGATGATTAGGGTTAGAGCCAATGCAGAGCACAGACTTGTCAAAAACGTCTCTGGCATGCTCCATGGAAAGAGCTATGTAGAGACATATTCATCACTGTGATCTCACAGGAGCATATCTTGTTCAAGTCTGATGTTGCATCACTGATATAAGTCTGTGATTTCATCTGAGGCGGACATTCATCTTTGCTATATCTCTGATGGGAACATATCTGTGAACACGGCACATTTGAAATGCAGCAGTGATGAAGTTGCTGCATGTTTTGGTACACTGAGTATGTCTTATTCTTTTATTCACTCAAACCATTGTAATCATATATCTACTATTGTAATATATATATATAACTAATACCATCCAGTATCAAGTATTAGTATATAGTAACAGAATAATTCATTGGAAATACAGCTTGTTGTTAATAGGTATGAACAATTTCTCAGCATTTCACTTGAAAAATATATGTTTAGTAATAACCAATGAAATCAATCATAGTTATGATACAATAACCCAAGTAGCACACACATCATATATTGGGACAATATCGGTGCAATATTACGAAAATATCGGCAAAATATTGTGAAAGTAATATTGGCGAGAAAAAAAATGTGAACATTGAATATAGGTACAGTACAATATCAGTTTCCAAATGTGGGTAGAATACTGAAAATCAACATGTTGCAATGTGGTCTCGAAAAAAATTGTGAAATATTCTCATATATCAATATTGGTTGAATATTCGTAGAGTTATATTGGTCACAAAATGTGATATCAATATTGGCGAGAAATTGATGGTGAACATTCGGCAATAATGGTGCAATATTATATGGAAATATTGGTGAATCATTGAAAATCATTATGAAGCTATGTTGTCTCAAGAATATTGGTAGAATATTTTTTTACCAAATATTGCTGGAATATTCGTGGTTATATTGGTCACAAAATGTGATATCAATATTGCTGATAAATAAACAGTGAACATTTGACAATACTGGTGCAATATTGGTTGGAAAATTGGAACATTATTGAAAATCATTATGTGGCTATGTTGTCTTCAAAATATTGGTGAAATATTTTCATACCAATATTTGCGAGTTATTGGCATTAGGAATAATCACAAAGGTTAGCCCAGCCGAAGTGCAATGGGAGGGCATTGCCCTGGGGTAGCCGCCTTGTTGATCATGGTTAACCCCTACTCCAGGTAATAATGCTTTACAATCGTCTAGAGCCAATATTTATATTCTCTCGTCTGATCGGCAATGGAAGTACGTTATCATTTATATCGACATCGGTTTGAAAGTGCGTGATATGGAATAAATATGGAAATTTCAATATCGATATGTATTTTCAAAACAATATATGAACAATATTGCTCACATGATATAGTGAATCAGATATCAGCCACTATAAAATGATATTATTTTTTTAATATGGCTGGAAAACTATTCAACCGATATGCAATTGAACTTGAAAATACAATATTGTTTTCCTCTTCTATGACCGATATAAGATATATATAGAATTGCCGTTATTGATATTCATCTTTGAAACAATATGCACTCCATGTCTTTCACATGATATAGTTGAAACGATATCATACAATTCGGGTAAATACGATGTTTTGAATATTGTCGAAACAATATTGAAAAATGAGCCGTCGAACTCGAATATACAATATTGCATAACCACTTCAGAATCGACATGGGGAGAATGTTCAAATTGCGATATTGGTTATGATTGTTGGAAACAATATGTAGGTATACGATATTTTCCACATGATATGGTTGGAATGATATCAATCAATATAGGTGAATTTGATGTTCCAAATATTGTTGAAACAATATTCATCCAATTTGCAGTCGAACTCGATAACACAATATTGTATAACCGCTTCAGAATCGACATGGGGAGAATGTTTGAATTGCGATATTGGTTATAATTGTTGGAAACAATACAATACAATGTAAGAAACAAAATGTATACGATTACTTCCGCATGATATAGATAAAATGATATCAATCAAGATATTGGTTGGTTGAATATTGTTAAAACAAAATATCCAACCAATATGCCGTTGAACTTGAATATACAATATTGCATAACCGCTTCAGAATCGACATGGGGAGAATGTTCAAATTGCGATATTGATTATAAATGTCGGGAGCAACATGTATACGATGTTGTTGTATCGACATTTGTAAAACAATATTATATAACGTTTATAGATATGTTTTTCAACACATTGTCAACGAATTTTGCAACCAATATTGCACCAATATTATAGCTGACAATCCATAATCAGCTCAGGTTGAACCAATATTCCACCAATATTATCATTCCAATATTGTATGTCCAATATTCTCATATTGGACCTATATTATTTTTCACATGTACGATATATCTATATCGGCCAATATGAAATCGGGTTCCAGTCAATATGATGTGCTACCTGGAAAGAAACAAAATCAACAATGTATGACTTGAAAAATATAAGCTTAGAATTTCAGAAAAACATTCGAGTTTTATTGGATCTAAAATTTATAATAAAATACTTTATTTCAATTTATTCTCATTATTGTGTGAATCAATGATAAAAATAAAGTTTATTCAAAATGTTGACATAATATAGATTATAAGTATACATATTGGTATTGAATAAACAAAGAAAACTTTATGAAGTATACAGTGTGTCCCACTTACCATGCTCACCATGGGTATCTTTTAAACGGTGAGAGATACGACGTCGGTTAAATGACACCAAATGTGAAGTATGTCAAGGCCAACTATAATGTGAAAAAATATTTTGATAAAATCTATTCGTTTTTGTTTTATACGCAAAAAACAGATTTTGGTCATTTTCATGTCTCCTCCGTAACTTCTTTATTTATAAAAATATTCAAAACGGAATTTCACATTCTCATGGCAGTTTTTCAAAGTGATTTCGAAAAAAATATGAAATTTATACCAACTCTTCAAGAATTTGAGATATCAGCACCAACTTTAGTTTTTCAAATGTAGGTCATAGCTCACTATGACTTAGTTACAAATAACTTATTTTTCTCTTACAGATGATATGTCGCAGTAATAGTTTTGTGTTGATAACAACGGAGTTATCGTCATTTATACAAAAACAAAAAATAATTTGGAAGCCGCCTTCTTGAATTTATAAATTTCAACAAAAAAATTATGATCTCCGACCTCAAAGATCCCCACTTACCAATTTTGAATAGAATCGGACCAAATCTTGTCCGCCATCTTGGAGCAGCCATTTTTTTTAATTTCAACAAAAATTCCATAATGTATGGTCACCGAAATTATGAACACCTGCCAAATTTCAAGTTAATCGGCGTTATGGAATTTTTGTTGAAATTTAAAAAAATGGCTGCTCCAAGATGGCGGACAAGATTTGGTCCGATTCTATTCAAAATTGGTAAGTGGGGGTCTTTGAGGTCGGAGATCATACTTTTTCTGTTAAAATTCATAAATTCAAGAAGGCGGCTTCCAAATAATTTTTTATTTTTGTATAAATGACAATAGCTCCGTTATTATCAACACAAAACTATTACTGCGACATATCATCTGTAAAAGAAAAATAAGTTATTCGTAACTAAGTCATAGTGAGCTATGTCCTACATTTGAAAAACTAAAGTTGGTGCTGATATCTCAAATTCTAGAAGAGTTGGTATAAATTTCATATTTTTTTCGAAATCACTTTGAAAAACTGCCATGAGAATGTGAAATTCCTATTTGAATATCTTTATAAATAAAGAAGTTATGGAGGAGACATGAAAATGATCAAAATCTGTTTTTTGCGTATAAAACAAAAACGAATAGATTTTATCGAAATATTTTTTCACATTATAGTTGGCCTTGACAAACTCCACATTTGGTGTCATTTAACCGACCTCGTATCTCTCACCGTTAAAAAGATACCCATGGTGAGCATGGTAAGTGGGGCACACGTATAAAATAAAAATTATGGTTATTAAATCGATTGATAAATTCAAGACAGAAGTAATTTATAAATAAAAATGTATTGTTTTTCATGCAATTCAGTACTGTTTCAAATTTCGTATAGATATTTAGATATCAAATATTAACCACAGAAGCAAATGAACTCCTTGAAGAGACTAATATCCATTATTTTATTCAAGTTTTGTATAATAAATAAATATTTATAATTTCTTTGTCCAATTGTTTTATTAGATTTATACTTCAATGTTTTGTTTTTAATATCATAGGTAATTTTTTTCAATTTAATATCATTTCAGTTTTTAAACATGTAAGTTGATAAACAATAAACACAAAGATCATACATACCCTAGATAGTCAACGCCTGTATACAAATTGGCAACGCCCTGATGGGAACCAACAGACCGGCGGCTAATCGGCTGTGCTATTCGTTGACCAAATATTATTATCCGAGTCGGTGGAATACGCGGCGTTATAATGAATAGATGCGCAGATGCGCACAGCGGATTATCACCGCCCTGTTCGTTCCCAATTTAGCGTTGCCCATTCTTACATTTATGGTGCTTATCTAGGGTATGTATGATCTTTGATAAACATAAAGCTGATTTGTATCCATCTTTTGGGATTCTTTGTATAAAAGGTCGGTTGTAAATAAATAATCTATTCCATAAATAATCCATTTTTGAATAACTTCCAATTTTTTCAAATATATTTGCTTTACTTCTCACCATCCTAACATCCCCATAAACTAATTGAGATCCAACTAAAGCAAAATATATCATTTCCAAACTAGGAATGATTAATACATATTTCAGACGTTTAAATTTAGGAATGAGACATCAAATTTTTTCCAAAACATGCATGATTATCCCACTTCATATTATTATCAATCATTATGCCAAGGTATTTTATACAATTAGTTTCATGTATGTTGATTTTACTGCCGATTTTTATAGTACCTAAATTTGGCTAAGAATTTTAATAGGAAGTGAATAAAGTCATAAAATTGTTTTTTTCAAAATTAATTGTCAATAAATTATTATCAAACCACTTTTTGTGAATTGGAAAATCCATGACCACTTTCCTTTTCAATTCTACCCAATCCTTTGCAGAGTATAATATAACAGTATCATCTGCAAAAGAATATAATTATATTACCAATAGAATTCACTTGAAATAAATCACTTATATAAATATTGAAAAAAAGTGGTCCTAAAACACTTCCTTGAGGAAGACCTTTCTCAAAATATTCTGGATTACTATAGATATTGTTAATTTCTACATGCTGAATTCTTTCAGTCAAATAATTTTTCATCAAATTGTAACTAACTCCACAAAAGCATGCTAAGAAATACTTTTTCTGAATCCAAATTGTTTATTTGACAAGTTTTTGTTTAGGTATTCAAATAATTTTGGATTCTGAATTTCAAAATTTTCTCAAATACTTTTGTCAAAGTGGAAATTAGTATTATTGGTCAGTAATTGTTAACTTCATCTTTATCTCCACTTTTATAAATTGGTTTTATGATGCCAGTTTTGAATGCGTTGAGACAAATTCCTGTTTGGAATATCACATTTATCAGTAATGAAAGTGGTTCACATATTATACTTGATTTTTCAATATTTCTGATCATTTGTTTTCAGTTTACGTAATTATATTGTGGAAAAACAATTTTATACCTGATATAATTAATCTCTTTCACACACAGATCACTAACCCATGTGAAGGAGATACAATATGAAATATACATATATACATGTAATTGATATTGGATGACAAAATTTAGATTTTACTTGATTCAATGAATGAATAAAATGAAAAAATAGTTATTCTTTTTACTATGCAGAAAAGTACAAGATTTAATGCCGTCACTGGCGTTTCATATAGCCTAGGCGTTGCCGCGGCTGGCGTTTCATAGCCTGCCATGTGAAATATATATTTTTTTCTCCAAATTATTTTCAAAAGTGAGTTTTATGACACTTAATGGTCAGAATAAAAGGTGTACTTTTACTGCCTAGGCAGAAAAAGTTTGTTGCTATGTAACATTCCAAGTAATTTGAATCAAATTGGTAATCAAAATTGACAATGACTTTGGGGGTGAACAAAAAATGATGGATTATTTGCCATCATTTTTTGTTCACCCCCAAAGTCATTGTCAATTTTGATTACCAATTTGATTCAAATTACTTGGAATGTTACATAGCAACAAACTTTTTCTGCCTAGGCAGTAAAAGTACACCTTTTATTCTGACCATTAAGTGTCATAAAATTCACTTTTAATGTCATTTGGAGAAGAATATATCTCTTACATGTATTTCTTGAAAATGACCTAGCCATGCCACAGTATCCATTCCATAAACTGTGACCTAGCCTAGCTTTATTTCACCAGGAAGCCTTAATTGAAAATTTATGAACATTTGTTGTGGTAATATAATAAGACAACCTTAAAACCTATACCATCTCTCAATTCATTTTAGAAACAATATTCAATAGTTTAATTGAAAAATCACATTATTTTTCAAGTCCAGGTGAATTTAAAATGAATTATGCTTATAATTTCATAAGAAAGATGAAAATGTTTGACAAAAACTCACTTGAAGTACCACAGTAGATACAAACTTGACAACATTATCAATGAAGCTAGTTCTCAGGGCCAGCTCAAACAGTGCCAATTTCAATTCAGGAAAGGTACAGTCACATATCCTGCATTGAAGCTGCACCAACATAACAATCATATCATTGGAAATCTCCCTGCTCTCCAATAACTCTTTGAAGCCTCTTTTGTCATTGTTCAAACTGAATATAACTTGTTCAAGATCCTGATTTCTCAATAAATCTTGGAGGTTTTTGAATCCCATTTGCCTTACAGCATATCTCTCACCACTTTCATGGTGTGGAGCTCTCCTATAATTTCTGGGGTCATTTCTTCCTCCGGTGAATCTTTCTTCAGAATGACTTCGACTTCTCATAGGGAATCCACCAAAAGAAGAACTGGATGTTTCCTCATCTCTATTTTTTTGGGAATTTGTCCTCCTCTTACCTGTAACATTGTACTTATAGGGTTTGTGCATTTTCATGAAAACTTCCAGCCAGTATATATTATAAGATATGGTGAAACTTGGTGAAACTAGACAATAGTCTACAACTGCAAACTTTAATCAAATACTAGTCAAATATAGATCCAGATAAAAAAGAGTTTATCAATTACATAAAAATGTTGAAGATATTTGAGCTAAATTACTTACCTCGTTGGTCTCTCGTTCTTCGAGACTCATGAGAGATAAAACGTCCATTGCCAAAACTTCTATTCCGCCCAGATGTAGATGGATTCGACATTTCCACGGGAAAAATGATTTCAATATTTTTCCGATCAAGACAAAATAAATAGTTTTAACCGGCATACACAATCTTGAAATAGTATCTGTACTCTATAGTTCCAGGATTTTTACCATTTACTAATTTTAAAATTTACCTCTACTTTCAATGCACTAAAGCGTTCTTGATCATGTGAATCACAATGCCACAGACAGAAGGACAGAACTGAGATGTTTATAATTCCTATCGTGTTCCTCTATCCTTAACTAAACTACTATTCTTTGCTTATAATATTTTCATCATGCTTATAATAAAGGTGGATTATCTATCCACCTTGCTTATAATAATAAACATCTCAAACAAAACAATAAAACCCATAATAAAACCCAAACAAATCAAGGAGGGGTTTCCCCGGAAACCGGAAATAACCGAAAAACCCAAACACTCACAGAACACGAAAAAGCAAAGAAAAAGAACCTTAGATCACGAATCCAAGGTTAGGATTTCCTGTTTCCTACACCTGTCACATCCTGTCACATAACATTTTTCATGAGTGCGCCTCACCTTGTTGGAGCCACATTTCGTTGCAGACACATCTCGTTGCAGACACATCTCGTTGCAGCCACATCTCTTTGGAGCCACATTTCGTTGGGCCCACAGTCTCCGAACGTACCCGAAAGCTGCGCTGTTGCCACAAGGTTCCTTATTTTACTGAGAAAGATATTGTGGCTCCAACGAAACATTGCGGTATATTTTCATCTCGTTCAAGCCACGTTTTCGTTGCACCCACATCTCCTTGGAGCCACATTTCGTTGAAGCACCGAATAATGGGAGGTAATTTCTATAAATGTAACGACAAATTCAATCTTTCTTTCCAAGGTAAATAACCAATACCCTTAATTGGTGCAGAATCAAGTTAATAGAAAATTTCCGGCCAAGAGCTTCGCTCACGACCGATCCTGAAATAATATCATTGAAATAGCGAATCACTATCAGCCTCAACAGCATCCGTTTCATTCTACAGTAACTTTTTGATTGGTTTACCTGAACAGTGGTAGTGCATCCGTTGCATTCTCTGCGAGTCTGCGATCCTTGTCATTTCTTGATATTGGCTGTTATTGGATGTGTTGCTGAGTAATTTTTTCGAATTTACAAACAATAATAAATAGATGAAGATTTGATTATATGAAGGCTGAATTGGTAAAAATGATAAAAGGCACATTCCTACTTCTGGATTTCGGAAACACAGACTGCTCCAGTGGATCCATCAGATTCCCAGAATTAGGAAGATTGAAAATTCATTTGATATTGATATGAAAAACCTCCCTATACATGGATGCCAAGATGAATACAGCAAATTGGAGTCTAAATTAATACAATCACCCACTGAGTTCTTATATGGTCAGGTACCCATCAAGTATTGATATTTATATATACATGTATTAATGACTCTACAATATAAAGAGGGCAAGGAAGTGCAACAGTCCCAAGAAAAAATCCCTTTTTACCACATACTTATATGTTAATTATCAATAATAAAAAATATAATAGGATAATGTGATATTATATGTGCCTGATGTAACGGTTATCATTATAAAGGATGAAATTCATCTATATCAAAAATTGGGTATTTTTTCCCAAACTTTACCTACCTAGTTTGGTGGTTGAATATTCTGTTTATAGATTCACTTGGTACTTGCATGACAGGTTCATTCCATGGTTCTATAGAAGCTTACCATCAAGACAACAGTAAGTCAAATTATTTATTATTAGGTACTGTATTTTTGTTACCTACACTATGTTCTGCAAATAGTTACCTACTTTGATTGATATAATTGTTGATTCATGATCATAAGTAAAGATTTTCACACATTCAACTCGAATTAGAAATTCTTAATTTGTTCATGGAATAGGTATAAGTTGTTAGAAATTGATGTTAGTTCAATGGTCTACTCTCATATTGTTCTAATAATGTATGACCCTATATATTCAGATATGATAGATATAGTTTTGATATTTATGTCAAGTTAGAAATGTATTGACATTTTTCTAATCCACATTATAATTTTGATATTCCAACTAAACTTGGCCTTGTTTCTACTTTCCAACGCATAACATTAACAGGTTATGAGCCCAGATTTCGCAGATTGAAGTAAAACACTTTACCTGTAAACTCCGAAATAGTAAGAATGCCTCAAACGGAAAGTACTGTTACGTTATTCGGGTGCAGAAGCGAACACGACACTATTTATTTTCGAACTGATTTATTTGAACTATAAAAACACTAATTTATATCGAACTTATAACTACTATTTATGTAAAACGATTTATATCACGCGGTAAATAACTGTCTCTCTGACACTCGCTGCTTAACTGACTGACTCAGTTGTTCGGCCGTCTTATATATGAGAACACATGGCAGGCTTTGGCTCGAGAACCTTCTCGAATGATCTTCCGTCTCCTTCTTTTTGTTCTACGAGCTTCTTAGAACAAAACTTCTCTCTCTAATTGTTCCATCGATTGTTTCCAGAACATTCCAGAAACTTCTGTGACGTTCTTTGTCACTGCGGCATATATTGAGTGTTCGGAAATATGCTGGTGTATGTAGGAATCATTGAGAGGTTGGAGAGCAATCTGGGATGCGTGATACAGGATGATCGTTGTACTCCTGCCTTCCTGCTGATGTTTCTAAAGCCCCTCCAAGGAAAATATCATTACACTGCCCCCTCCTTAAAACGCATTCCTCCTGGAATGCACTCTGATCGTTATGAAGATAGGGACAACTGGTTTCATTTTCACAACGTGCAGTATGGTAGAAATAGCATGGCACTGTTTTCTCTCTTGGAGTTCCTTTGGAGTTCCAGCAGCATACCAGAATTTCAACTCCGGTGAATCTAAATAAAACCTCTAGCATATTCCTTACAATTAATTCTCCGATTCAAGCCATCCAGTCCACACCCCAGCTTTGGAACAGCAATCTTCTGTATGTCCTTCTCGAGTATGGTGCTTATTCGCAAGTCGACTATAGCGTATCCCAGAGGTCCTTGTAAGTGGGTTTCTCAGAAGATCTTCCTCTCGTTATAAGATAAAACAGAGACCTTTTCCCTTCAGCGCTGATATCTTCTATTTCTAGTGCTCGACCGGCGGAGGGACCTTGTTGATGAAGCTCCTCTAACTTCCCAAACTTCCTCATAAACTTGTTCGCTATTCCTTGAGACATCTGAAAATCCTCGGCGACGCAGTGAGCTAGTGCGTATTCTACAGGAATGGCAAAAAGGTCGCGGTGCTCTTCCTTGGTGACGCCAAACCTTGCTTTTGATGAACCACTGTATGTCCCAATGAATTCCTCGAATGTGAGCTCCTTTTCTTCGGACAAATTTGTTGAACTTGTTGATCTTGTGTTCCCTCGAATGGTGCTAGTCTGTTGAAATGAACGACTCTTGGTTTGCCACTTGGTTCTTTACTGATGCGGTAGATGACATCGTTGATCTTCTTCTTGACGGTATAAGGTCCTTCCCAAGATCTCTGTAGTTTTGGACAACACACACACCAGGTCTCCTTCTGCGTATACTGCACCCCCAGCTCTGATGTCGTATCGGTCTTTCATGCAATCGCTGGCGATTTTCAGATTAGAACGAACCAATTCGTGAATATCGTTCATTTTTTTTCATCAGATTTGTAACGTAATCTACCCTCATTATGTCCTCACCAGGTCTACATTCGAAGACGAACACATGGAAGCCTCATCTCTCGTCCAAATAGAACCTTCGCCGGAGTCTGTCCTGTAGATTCCTGTACTGCAGATCTGTAGGCCATCA
The DNA here is from genome assembly GCA_918026855.4 of Phaedon cochleariae. Lineage (NCBI taxonomy): Eukaryota > Metazoa > Arthropoda > Insecta > Coleoptera > Chrysomelidae > Phaedon > Phaedon cochleariae. The sequence goes on along the minus strand of OU896714.1, from coordinate 19,774,454 downwards.
AGAAGAAAGGAATATGTTGATCCCAGTCTTGTTGGTGTTGATCCACGACTTTGCAGAGATACCTCCCTATGGTTCGATTCATTCGCTCCACGATGCCATCTGACTGTGGATGCAATGGAGTTGTTCTTGTTTTCTTGATTCCTAACTTCTCGCTCATCTTCTTGAACACTTCACTCTCGAAGTTCCGGCCCTGATCAGAGTGAAGTTCCAATGGTACCCCAGAACGACTGATGAGTTGATTCATTAGGACATCGGCGACAGTTATGGCTTCCTGGTTAGGGATCGCATACGCTTCCACCCACTTGGTGAAGTAGTCCATGCAGACAAGGATGTATTTATTTCCATTATCAGTCACTGGAAACGGCCCCGCAATATCCATAGCAATCCTCTCGAAAGGGCTTCCAACATTGTACTGTCTCATGCATGGGTGCCCTTGGTTTACGATGAGGCCCATTGCTGGCAAAGCACACAGTGCATTTACGGCACCACTCCCTGACGTCGTCACTGCAGTTCACCCAGTAGAACCGCTCTCTTACCCGCTGCAGTGTCTTCCTCACTCCTAGATGTCCCCCTGAAGTTTCATCATGTACATATCCAAGTACCTCCGACACTCGGCTCCTAGGAATGACCAACTGCATTCGATTATCCGACCCATCATCGCTCTCGAGATTCCTCTTGAGCAGAGGTCATCTTCTAATACCAAGGAGTCCCACTGACTCCAGTACGCCTTCGAAGTCTGTGAAGATGGTGCTACTTCTTGCCAAGAAGGACGGCGATTCGCTTTCTTCCATTCTCGAAGCTTCCGAAGTTCTGGGTCCTTTTCTTGCTCTTGCTTGACTGCTGCAGGTAACCAATCTTCATTGACAACGGTGGTTCTATAGAGGGCTGCTTCCTTATCCTCCAAACGACTACAATGTGAGCACTCAGGTGGACATGGCCTTCTGGACAATGCATCTGCATTCTTATGGCTCGTCCCCACTCGGTGTGTTATTTCGAAGTCATATTCCTGGAGCCTCTCGATCCAACGAGCTACTTGGCCTTCGGGGTTCTTGAAATTCAGAAGCCACTTCAATGCAGCGTGGTCCATCCTGAGAAGGAATTTTCGCCCATAGAGATACTTATAGAAATGCTCCACTGATTTCACCATGGCCAATAGTTCCCTCCTGATAACGCAGTAGTTTCGTTCTGCCTTCGATAGCACCTTGCTGAAGTAACCGATGACTCGCCCTTGCCCATCTTGATACTGCGAAAGGACTCCACCAATGCCGATATTACTGGCATCTGTGTCAAGAATGAATTGTCCTTGTGGAAGTGGATACCCAAGAGTCGGTGTCGTGGTCAAGCGTTCCTTCAGAGCATCAAAGGCGGCCTGGCATTCTGGATCCCAGTGGAAGGGGCGTGCTTCCTTGGTGAGACGAGTCAGAGGCTTTGCGATATCCGAAAACATTCGAACGTAACGTCGATAATAAGTGCAGAGTCCAAGAAAGCTCCTGAGTTGATGCTTATCTGTTGGTACTGGCCATTGCTTCACTGCTCGTACTTTCTCAGGGTCGACTTCCACACCCTGCCTTCCTACGACGTGTCCCAAGTAGTTAACCCGTTTCTGCAGCAGATGACATTTCTTCAGATTGAGTGTGAGGTTTGCAGCTTGAAGTCTCTTGAAAACTTCCTCTAGGTTTACCAGATGTTCTTCAAAAGTTTTACCGATCACGATGATGTCATCCAAATAAACTAGGCATGTGTTCCAGGAGAGTCCCCTTAACACATTCTCCATGATTCGTTCGAAGGTGGCCGGAGCATTGCAGAGTCCGAAAGGCATTACCTTGAATTGCCATAACCCAGTGCCTATGGTGAAAGCTGTCTTCTCCTTATCTGCCGGATCCATTTCCACCTGCCAATATCCACTTTTCAGGTCCAGAGTGGAGAAAAGATCCGATTCCGCCAACGTGTCGAGTGTGTCGTCAATTCGAGGCAAAGGATAGCTGTCCTTCTTCGTCACGTTGTTCAATCGGCGATAGTCCACACAGAAACGGGTGTTTCCATCTTTCTTCTTTACTAGTATCACTGGTGAAGCCCAAGGACTACTGGATGGCTCGATTACCCCGTCTTGTTCCATTTCCTGGATTATCTTTTCGGCAATTTCTCTCTTGGCCTGTGGTAATCTTCGAGCTGGTTGACGAATCGGTCAGTATCTCCCGTATCGATTTTGTGACTGACGATGTTGGTTCTACCTGTTTTTCCATCGGCATGAATGAAAATGGATCTATACCTCTGTAGTAACTCGGTTAACTTCTTCTTCTGTCGGTTGTTGAGTGAGTCGCTTGCAGCAGAGACGAGTTCTTCATACTTGCTGGCCCCATCAGTGGTTGCTGTCACCTGGTGGATTATGGAGGCTGCCGGGACACAGGTTCCAATCTTGATTCCTTTGCCAATCGTCACAGGGTAGTTATTTATGTTGATAAATCAAACAGGTACATGGTCGTCTGCCGACAGTAAAGCCTTGCCGACTAAAATTCCACGTCCGACTTCCTCGTCATGGTTCCAGGGTTCCATGATGATGGGACTGCCTCGCTCCAATGTACCCTCAATCCGCGCTGCGACAATGGTTTCGCTCCGTTTCGGTAACAGGACGTCCTCTTCTAACGTTACCCCTGCCGCTACCTCCACCCGTGGATGTAAGAAGATCTCTTCGGCACCCACCTTGAGTGTTCGGCTTCTATAGTCCAGTTGAATTCCTTGCGCACCCATGATGTCCATTCCCAGAATAACATCTTCTTCAATATCTGCCATGATAGCTCGATGTGGAAATTTGACGGTCCCGATCGATATATCCACATCGATTTCCCCATAAACGGTGGCAGTTTCACCCGTAGCAGTTCTCAGACGCCATCTTGATTTCACAAGGTGTTTTCTGGAAGACGGCAGAAGTTCACGTCGCAGGATCGTCTTTGATGCACCAGTATCCACAAACAATGCGCATTTCTTCCCGTCGATCTGTCCATCTACGTAGACGCTGCTGTTATCACGCCGTAGGGATTTCACAAAGATGAGAGGGTCTTGAGAATGACGAGTCGAAGCTGGTTTCTTGTGATCGGCCCGCTTCAGTTTCCCTGCAGTCGTTCGAACTGGTCTCTTTTTTTCATTTAAGAGGCCCTTGATGGCGTTTATCAAGGCTTCATTAGGATCTTGCCTGGTATTTTCCGCTATGTTTCCGCTGTCGTTCATTGCTCGGACTCTCGCTGATCCTCGGGAAGCTTCTGCTGCGGCCTCGATCTCAAGCGCAGCTGCCAGAGCACTGGTGAGGTCTTTTGGTCGAGTCAGGCGTACTGCTTCCTGCATTTCTATATCCCGCAATCCATCCACGAACGTTTGAACAGCTAGACATTCCATAAGGGACTCTGGGGCTGACGGGTAGGCACAGTGGACCAATCGGGCTACATCCACTTCGAATTCTTGAAGACTCTCGTTGGCTCTCTGTCGACGGCTCTTCATTTGTGATTGAAACACTTGCTGCAGATGTTCATGGCCATATCGCATGTCGAGACGTTTGACGAGATGATCGTAGCTATCGACTTCACCTTCCGGAATGGCTTGCAAGATGTTCAATGCATCACCCCGTAGAGCTACTGTCAGAGCCACAACCTTGTCCTTGGATGTCCACCCATTGGCTTTGGAAGCTGCTTCGAACTGCTTCAGATAGTTCGGCCACGATGTTTTTCCATCAAATGTAGGTGGTTTCACTCGATTGGTAGTAGTCACTGCATCTGGCCCCACTGTGGTTTCAATCATGGGTCGTTGACCATTTCCAGACTTCTCCAGCAAAGATCTTCTTTCTATTTCGAGCTGCAGCTTCTTCTCCATTACTTCAATCTGAGTGGTAAATTGGGTTAAAACCTCAGCTATAATCTTATCCTTATGAGATGCGATCTGTTCTTTCTGAGCAACGATCTGTTCTTGCTGAGCAGCGATCTGACTCAGAACCTCTTCCCGATGTGATGATATCTGGGTCAAAACTTCTTCTCGATGGGCAGATATCTGAGAGGCAATCTGATCTTGCTGAGCAGAGAACTGAGCTAGTACCTCTTTCTGAGCTGATATCTCTTTCCGTTGAGCCGATATCTGATCCAATACCTCTTGCCGTTGAGCTGAGATCTGCGATGCGATCTGATTTTGCTGAGCAGTAATATGTGCCAGAACTTCTTCTCGCTGATTTTCCATCTGATCAGCAATATCCTGTCGCTGAGCCGCAATCTGGTCCGTGATCTTCTCCTGCTGAGCCACCATCTGGCCCGTGATCTTCTCCTGCTGAGCCACCATCTGGTCCGCAATGTCCTGTCGCTGAGCCACTATGTCCTGTCGCTGAGCCGCTATGTCCTGTCGCTGAGCCGCTATCTGTTCCGAGATCCCAGCCAACATCGATTCCGCTGAAGCTGGTACCTCGAAGATGAACGTCTCTGGATCTTGACCTACGCTCACCATATAAACTTTGAGACGATGCTGAAGTGTAGCCTTGATCCCTGTTGTGTCGAGATCTCTCTCCTCCAACTCGCGTTTCAAGTCCACCACTTTCAACTCGTGTAGTTTCTTCATTGCAACGGTCTGTTCACTTCACACTGGAATATCCCACTTCTGACACCAATTGTTACGTGTTTCGGGTGCAGAAGCGAACACGACAATATTTATTTTCGAACTGATTTATTTGAACTATAGAAACACTAATTTATATCGAACTTATAACTACTATTTATGTAAAACGATTTATATCACGCGGTAAATAACTGTCTCTCTGACACTCGCTGCTTAACTGACTGACTCAGTTGTTCGGCCGTCTTATATATGAGAACACATGGCATGCTTTGGCTCGAGAACCTTCTCGAATGATCTTCCGTCTCCTTCTTTTTGTTCTAGAAGCTTCTTAGAACAAAACCTCTCTCTCTAATTGTTCCATCGATTGTGTCCAGAACATTCCAGAATCTTCTGTGACGTTCTTTGTCACTGCGGCATATATTGAGTGTTCGGAAATATGCTTGTGTATGTAGGAATCATTGAGAGGTTGGAGGGCAATCTGGGATGCGTGATACAGGATGATCGTTGTACTCCTGCCTTCCTGCTGATGTTTCTAAAGCCCCTCCAAGGGAAATTTCATTACAGTACTATGAACACCATTATATTTGGATCAAATGGACCGGCAGTGGAGAAGTTGGAAGGTGTTGTGAATTATAATAACTGGAAGTTCCAAATGAAAATGTCTTTGATATTGGATGGTCTTTGGAACTGTGTTTTGGGAACTGATGCCGATATGAATAAAGACCAAAGAGCTCTTGCAAAGATTTGTCTTAGCGTGAAGTCTTCATGTATTCAATACGTTAGAGATGCCAGTAATGCTAAAAAGTGCTTGGGATAATCTTCAAAAGATTTTTGAAGATAAAGGACTTTTTCGTAGAGTTACCCTGTTACGCAAATTGCATCGTTCGGATTACAAAGACTATAGTTCAATGACTGAGTATATTGATGGTATAACATCTCTTGTGAAACAATTAACTGATACCTATTGGTAGAAAAATTGATGATGAGGAAGTGTCTGAGCTCTTATTGAGTGGTTTGCCTCAAGAATATGACACATTAGTTTGTAACTTAGAGACTACCCATATGAAAACCGCGATTTCGAGTGAGATGGTTCGAGCATGTTTACTTCAAGAAGAATATCGAAGGAATCAAGTTCCAAGTATGTCCAGTAAAGTAGTATTCGCTAGCACAAACTCATCACTTAAATCATCAGAGAAATCCTCTTTGGTTTGTCAATATTGTGGTCACATAAAACCAAAGTGTTATAAAATTAGGAGAGACACGAAAAATCAAACGAAGACAGAACAAAAATACAATAAGAAGTCTACCGATAAATTATTGTTTGTTTCTGCTTTGACAACAGCTCCATATAATGATAAGGACTGGGTTATCGATTCAGGAAGTACTTCCCATATGTGCAAGCACAAAGGAATGGCTCAACAATCTCCGAACAATTGAAAAAGATGTTACTGTAACTAATAATCAAATTATACATAGTGTTGGTTCAGGAGATGTTAGAGTTAATCTAACTGCAAATGATAGTCGGTTATTCATGGATGTTTTGTGTGTTCCTGATATTGCTTCAAACTTACTGTCTGTCAGCTAGATTACCGAAAAAGGATTGACGCATTTGACAAAGACAAATGTCGAATTTATGAAAATTGTTTCATAACTGGTAATTCCGTTGCCACAGCTACGAATCTAGAAGGAATATACAAGTTGGATTCCATCTCAACTGAATCTGCACTGCAAATTGTGGAAAAATGTGCTACCGTTGAAGATATTCTTGAAGATTCTTCAGAATTAGCAATGACTGCTGTTTCATCAGAGACTTGGCATAGACGTCTTGGTCACTTGAGCAAAAGTGGTATGTGTGTTGTCGTGTACGGTTTGGCTACAGGAATCGATTTTAAAATCCAGCATATTAATCAAATCCAAAATTGCGTACCATGCATTGAGGGGAAGCAGAAGATGAAGTCATTTCCGAAACGTGAAGCTAAAAGAGCAATGTCACTATTAGAATTAGTCCATTCCGATCTTTGTGGACCAATGTCTGAAAGAACATGGGGTGGAGCTCGTTATCTTCTGACATTCACTGATGATTTTTCTCGGAAAAGTTTCGGATACCTTCTCAGAAATAAATGCGAGGTTTTGGAAAAATTCAGAGAATTTAAAATACTGGTGGAAAATCAATCCAACTTGAATATAAAGAAGCTCAGGACAGATAATGGTGGCGAATATTGCAGCAATGCTTTCGAGAATTATCTCATGTCAGTCATGGAATAATTCATGAAACAACCATTCCTTATTGCCCTCAACAAAATGGGGTGGCTGAAATGGCTGAATAGGACTCTCATAGAGAAGACCAGAGCAATGCTTCAAGATTCTGGCCTGAATAACCGTTATTGGGGTGAAGCTATTATGACTTCAATTTATTTGAAGAATAGATGTCCATCAGCTGCTATTCCTAGATATACACCTGTACAAATCTGGACAGGAATCAAAGTCGATCTCAGTAATCTACGGGTCTTTGGATCGAAGGTTTTTTCGTTGATTCCAAATGAACATAGGAGAAAGTTGGATCCAAAATCGAAACAGTATATCATGGTTGGATACTGCGAAAAATCCAAAGGATATCGGCTTGCAGATCCATCACATCCGGGTAAAGTTATAAAATCTCGTAATGTGATTTTCATCGAAGAGGAACCCGATGGAAAGACTAATGGAGATGAGAGCAATAACAATATGGATATTGCTTGTATGCCTTCCACTAGCCATGCAGAAAATCTACCCGACAATGCTGTCATAGAAGAGTCTCCCGATGTATCGGTTATACAAGATGGTTCAGCTGTAACCACAGAGGAGGAAGTCTTTTTAGATTCGATGTCTCAAGATATGTCAGCTGTAAGGGAAGAAACGACATCAAGTGCCGAAGATGCAGATTCTTCCGAGAGACCTTTGCGAAGTACTCGAGGGCGAATACCTAAGAAATTTGAAGATTTCGAATTGATTTTTCTTTCTTTTTTTTTTTTTATATACATTCAAATATGATGACAATCCACAAACTTATTCGGAGGCAATATCTGGTGATTATAAAAATGAATGGATGAATGCTATGAGAAGTGAGTATGAATCTCTAATGAGTAATGAAGTATGGGAGTTGGTTGATCGTCCTGTTGATCGCAATGTGGTCAAGTGTGAATGGGTCTATAAGCTCAAACGAAATGCATCTGGTGAATTTGATAAGTTCAAAGCGAGATTGGTAGCTCGTGGATTCAGTCACCAACAGGGGATAGACTTCAATGAAACTTTTTCACCTGTTGTTAGGCATTCCACTTTGAGAATGTTGTTCGCATTGGCTAATGAAACTGATATGGATATTGTTCATGTTGATATTGCAACTGCATTTCTTCATGGTGACTTGAATGAGGAGATATATATGGAACAACCTCAAGGGTTTGTGTTTGGTAATCAAAAACAGGTATGTTTGCTCAAGAAAAGTATATATGGTTTGAAACAGGCCAGTAGACAATGGAATTACAAAGTGCATGAATCATTGACAACTTTTGGGTACGTGTAATCAAAATGTGAAGCATGTGTCTATATAAAGAAGTTAGATAATACTTTGGTAGTGATTGCCCTGTATGTTGACGATTTCTTTATTTTTTCCAATTCTCAAGAGGAGGAGGGTATTCTGATTGATCTTTTGAAAAAGAAATGCAATGTCAAGTATTTAGGTGCTGTAACAAGTTGTCTTGGTATGAAAGTTTCTCGTAATCAAAGTAAAGGTCAATTGATTTTGAGTCAGTCAGAATACATAAAGAACCTTTTAATAAAATTTGGTATGAGTGAATCTAAACCTGTTTCAACTCCAATGAGTATGAATACAAAATTAGTGAAACCTAATGGGGAGGACATCCTTCCTGATGATAAATATCAATATAGGAGTTTGAAAGGGGCTTTGACATATCTGAGTGTATGTACTAGGCCAGACATAGCATTTGCCTGTAGTCAACTCAGTCAATTTAATTCTTGTTACGATCAAAGTCATCGGGTTGCAGCAAAAAGAGTTTGCGTTATTTAGCTGGAACCAAAGACTATGGATTGACGTTTGAAAAAGCCAATAATCAGAGAATTGAAGCATTCACTGATGCTGACTGGGCGAATGATCCAATTGACAGAAGATCGTATATATACAGGTTTTGTGGTGAAGATAGGCAATAGTACGATAAATTGGGAATCTCGTAAACAACGTACCATTGCACTCTCCAGCACGGAAGCTGAATACTTAGCTATTGGCGATGTAGCGAAAGAAGCATGTTTTGTGAGAAATTTGATGAGTGAAATCACTGGTGTACTTGATCAGATTGTCATATATAATGATAATCAAAGTGCGCATAAAATCATTGAGACTAGTAATCATCATAGGCGCACAAAACATATAGATGTGAGGCATCACTATATACGTGATTCAGTTCAGACAAAAGTTATTGTAATTAATTATAGAGAGACGAATGATATGGTTGCTGATGTCCTGACGAAACCGTTGTCGCGAGAGAAGCATCAGCGTTATAGAAACTCACTAAATGTTGAATCTATTCGAGAATAAAAGATATTCGAGTAAGGGGAAGTGTTAGAAATTGATGTTAGTTCAATGGTCTACTCTCATATTGTTCTAATAATGTATGATCCTATATATTCAGATATGATAGATATATATAGTTTTGATATTTATGTCAAGTTAGAATTGTATTGACATTTTTCTAATCCACATTATAATTTTGATATTCCAACTAAACTTGGCCTTTTGTTTCTACTTTCCAACGCATAACATTAACATAAGTATTACCTACTCTATAACTGTTTACTTACCTAGCATTTCTGGCATTCAAAGTGTTTGAATATATATTAATATACTATTGGAAAATGCCTTCTTCAAAATATGAGTCATGTTCACAGTTCACAACAAAATCTCAATTTTAATACAATAACAAAAGCTTTTGAAACTGCCTTCTATTATGATATATGCATGGACACTCATAACTCTCAGCTGAGTGATACTCATATTTATCTCAACATTAGTCTCAACTTTATATTATACATAAAAATAATCTGTATGCATAGTAGGTAAAATATTCCTTACATTCAACACCTCTATTTCATTTGTATCTACCTATTATATACAGGGTGGCATTGAAATTAGTGCAAATATTTCAAACACTGAGAAAGCTCGACGCCGGTGAGCACACTATACCCCCAACCGGAAATTTTGCCGAATCCTCTGGTGTTCCAACCAGAGGTAGGGATCCGTACCATATCTTGTGCTCATTGATATGGTAGCTGTAGCTATGATATGCTATTCCACTACAGATTTACGGGCTTACGCGGCGTTTCCTCGAATGGTCACCCATCCAAGTACTAACCGCGCTCGACACTGCTCAACTTCAGATATCGAACGCATTAAAGTCGTTTATTTCCATTATCCTAATCTATTACAACACAAAGTTACTATCAAATTTCATATTTTTGTTCTGGAGCATCATATAGTGTCCCTATAGATGTCCCTCCGCGTGACGCAGAGGTGGCTGGTGTTGGCCAAGGGATGTGAGAGGATTTGTGAAGTGTTCGTCGCAGAGACCGATCTCCTAGGGCTATGCCCTTTATAAAGGTAATCTCACTGTGGGTACCCAGTGGGGCGGGGGAGTTGCTCATACGTGATCAGTGCAGGGAGTGTTTCCGGTTTTTGGAGGAAAAATAAAATGAAAAAACAAAAAACCACGTTTCCGTGTTTGTACATCTGTCCGAGTTCAGTGCCGCGTTTGCTCGCAGCAGTGGCACTATTTTATTTTCTCGTTTAAGAGATAGTGTTGCCTAGAGTCCCTGTATATACAGGGACTCTAGTGTTGCCTAGATCCTTCCCAGCGTCTTGGACGTGTCCGAGAGTCCGAGAAGATTTCCGACTATAGATTCTCAGGTTCCCTAAAAACATCGGTTGATGCATATATCAGCCCATGCTTTTTGCGTATATTATGGTGTTTTCTGACTGTGGTGATATTCCGGGTAAGGTCACTTCCAGCGATATGGTATTTGTAGAATCTATTCGATATTTTCAGGATGTACTCACTGATTCTTGGCAAATTACCACATCTCTCGTGGAGATCTGCCACTCGAGAGTATTTATCACCGTTGGTGATAATACGGAGTACTTTGTTCTGCAGCACCTGTAACCCATTCATATGAGTAGGGGGAATGCTGCAGTACACCGGACACGCGTATGTCATTACAGGCCTGATTATTCGTTTGTATACCAGGACCTTATTCTCCAGTGATAGAGCGGAGGTCCTGGATAACAGTGGATACATTTTCTTGATTGCATTTTGCGTTTTTTGTATCAGGTAGTTAGTGTTACTCCTGAAAGATATACGGGTGTCCAATTTGACTCCCAGGTATTTCACGGAGGTCGTGTCGGCCACCTCAACCCCTTTGACGGTCAAAGGTCTGCTCAGTCGGGAGTTGTTGGCTTTTCGATGGAAATTTATACGAAGGCGTAGAGAGGCCACCAACTTATTTTTATTCCAATTCCGAGTTGCAACTCAGAATTCCGACTTGTAACACGGAATTCCGACTTATAACACAGAATTCCGAGTTGTAACTCGGAATTCCGACTTGTAACTCGGAATTCCGACTAACAACACAGAATTCCGAGTTGTAACTCGGAATTATCTCGTGTGTACCACGTGTGTACTGTGTACTAAAGTACTGAATAATGACTATAATGAATTAACATGTGATGTAAATCAGGACCATTTGCTATTTGCTTAGTGTTTTCACATTCCTAATATGAGAAAATCTGTGCTTTAATAAGCATATCACCCACAGATAAACGACCTAGCAAGAAGAAAAAGGGAACTTTGATAAGAAACTAATGAATATGTATCAGATAGTTCATAACAGGTACCTAGGAAAAGAGTTTTCTACTGACCTACTTGAACTGATGAATTCAGTTTTTCCTGTAATTGAAAACTTTCATTTTGCATGAAGTGAATCAAAACTTGATGGTCCAATACAGAGTTTGGAAACAACATATTTTCAATACAAACATAATATAAAAAGATTAATTTCACCCATCTTGGGTCCCATAGCAGCATATGAGTCATCAATCTCTAGGCCATTCAAAATGCAAGACTGATGTGGATCGAAAATTGATAGCAATCATGCATCAGAACCAAGAGACCTGGTATGTTCTCAAGAAAACATCTAATTATCTACCTACTTTACTTCAATCATAAATTCTTGCTTCCTTGCTAAACTTATGGTATCTAGGTATGTTCATTAAATTATGTAACATTTCATAATTTATAGTGTAATGAAGAAAGTGTCCTGGGAAATGAAGACAGAAGAGATAATTGGTGAAAATCAAGGTGAACATCTGATCAATTATTGTTGCTATTCTACAATTACAGTTTCATCCAACTCCAAATAAGTTGCTGTTGAATATTTTGTATTATACTACTTATACATTGTTTGTTGTGATTTATTGATATCTATTATAAGAAAAAAGATGAATATATAGTAAGTAAGTATATCAAAATTGTACCTATTTAATAAATGAAAAATACCTGCATTATATATTATTTCACAGAAGGTAATATTGAGGTAATATATATTACAAAAGATCTACATGTCATGGAAAGATGTTCATAGAACATTTATTTTATATTCAGTGATCTGATTGAAACAAATATAAACAATGATCAAATGATTATTATATATAAATACATATTTTCTATGGAACTAATCAAATACAAAACTACATACAGAATTCACAAAATGCTGAGACTGGTGTACCTAAAATACCTACAAATTCAAAAAGGAACCATATGATTTCACATTCATCATTGTCACAATTGCTTAATCAACCAGGTTCCATCATCAGCACTTTAACATTTGCAAAAATAGTCCATTTTTGTAGAAACTTCACTTCTGCTGAAATGAAAGTTCAGGCTTAGGCATCACAACTTCAGCGGAATTCTCAGTTACAAGTCGGAATTCCGAGTTACTAGTCGGAATTCCGAGTTGCAACTCGGAATTCTGAGTTACAAGTCGGAATTCCGAGTTACAAGTCGGAATTCCGAGTTGCAACTCGGAATTCTGAGTTACAAGTCGGAATTCCGAGTTACAAGCCGGAATTCCGAGTTGCAACTCGGAATTCTGAGTTACAAGTCGGAATTCCGAGTTACAAGTCGGAATTCCGAGTTACAAGTCGGAATTCCGAGTTACAACTCGGAATTGAAATAAAAATTAGTTGATGGCCTCCCTAGGTATGTTCATTAAATTATGTAACATTTCATATTTTATAGTGTAATGAAGTAAGTGTCCTGGGAAATGAAGACAGAATAGATAATTGGTGAAAATCAAGGTGAACATCTGATCAATTATTGTTGTTATTCTACAATTACAGTTTCATCCAACTCCAAATAAGTTGCTGTTGAATATTTTGTATTATACTACTTATACATAGTTTGTTGTGATTTATTGATATCTATTATAAAAAAAGATGAATATAGTAAGTAAGTATATCAAAATTGTACCTATTTAATAAATGAAAAATACCTGCATTATATATTATTTCACAGAAGGTAATATTAAGGTAATATATATCACAAAAGATCTACATGTTATGGAAAGATGTTCATAGAACATTTATTTTATATTCAGTGATCTGATTGAAACAAATATAAACAATGATCAAATGATAATTATATAAATACATATTTTTTATTGAACTAATCAAATACAAAACTACATACAGAATTCACAAAATGCTGAGACTGGTGTACCTAAAATACCTACAAATTCAAAAAGGAACCATATGATTTCACATTGTCACAATTACTTAATCATATCATATAGTAGTTCCAGGTTCCATCATCAGCACTTTAACATTTGCAAAAATAGTCCATTTTTGTAGAAACTTCACTTCTGCTGGAATGAGAGTTCAGGCTCAGGCATCACAACTTCAGCGGAATTCTGAGTTACAACTCGGAATTCCGAGTTACAACTCGGAATTCTGAGTTGCAAGTCGAAATTCCGAGTTACAAGTCGGAATTCCGAGTTACAACTCGGAATTCTGTGTTGTAAGTCGGAATTCCGTGTTACAAGTCGGAATTCCGAGTTACAACTCGGAATTCCGAGTTACAAGTCGGAATTCCGAGTTACAACTCGGAATTCTGAGTTGCAAGTCGGAATTCCGAGTTACAACTCGGAATTGGAATAAAAATAAGTTGGTGGCCTCTCTACGCCTCCGTAGATTCCCCTGTCCAGATGGATCTGGATCTGTGCCCTGGCGATATTCGAGTCGTCCGAGTGAGCATATATCGCCGTGTCATCGGCGTACAATGCTGTACTCGTCCGCTCGAATACAGGGAAATCATGCGTGTATAGGGTATACAACAGAGGTGAGAGGCACGACCCCTGCGGAACACCTGCCTCGAGTGGAAAATCTCCCGATATACTTTCGTTGACCTATACCCGGATTTTCCTGTTGGTGATATATGCATCGATAATCTTAATGATAAAAATCGGCATCCTAGCCTTGTACAGTTTGAACATTAATCCTTCGTGCCAGACGGTGTCAAAGGCCTTTTCTACGTCCATCATGACCATAACGGTATTTTTGTCGTTATTGCTGGCCTCTTTGACCTCGTGAACAATTCGGGCCACTTGGGACACAGTGCTGTGTCCCTTGCGGAACCCGAACTGTTTGGTACAAGGTCCAGCTCTTCGACGTGTTTTGAGATAAGTCGTAAGAGGACTTTATCCACGATCTTGGCTACTGCACTAAGCAGTGATATGGGGCGGTAGCCATTGGTGGAAGCTGGATTCTTACCTTGTTTAGGTATAGGTACAACAAGCCCAGTTTTGAGGCATTCTGGGTAGTGCTAGCATTTGATGATCGCGTTGATCACATAGTGCAATTGCACTATTGCCTTCCGCGACATGTTTTTTAAGAGAACCATGTCCAGACCATCGCGAGCCCTGGTGCTTTGTTGATGTTCAAGTGTTTAATTATTTCTATGATTTCTCTTGGAGATGTCATACTTCTGCCCAGGACTGGGGCCGGGATTGGCGCAGTGGAAGAGCGTCCGTCTCACGACCGCAAGGTCGTGGGTTCGATTTCCAGCACGGGCAAGGAACTTTTTTCAATATTTTATTTACGAATTAAATATTGTAAAGTTTCGGAGCATCGGCTGGGGATAGTCCTGCACGATTCGCTGTTGCGTTCCAATTAACAGTGCTGCTCCTAAAGTGGCGCATGGAGTTAGTAACAAAGCCTACACAGAACACGCAGAAAGATATGACGATGTGGTTGTGAGCATCAGAGAAGAAGTAGGACGGTGTATGTAGGTGGGTGTGGAAAACTACCAGCTGAGCGTGAGAGCGGGCCAGCTGCTTAAGTAGACCTCGGTCTCGGGGGTTAACGATGATAGTTAGCAGGCCTGCCACTGCGCATATGGTAGTGAGTACATTACTAGCCTACGTGTATGTAGGTGGGTGCGGAAAACTACCAGCTGAGCGTGAGAGCGGGCCAGCTGCTTAAGTAGACCTCGGTCTCGGGGGTTAACGATGATAGTTAGCAGGCCTGCCACTGCGCATATGGTAGTGAGTACATTACTAGCCTACAAAACACAGCTGAAAAACTCTGAAAAGAGAGCTGATGGGCGGTGCCTGAAAAGGATGTTAGCCAGCTCTCTTGAGCGAACCACATCAGTCATTGAAAACACTTGGGGTTGGCAAAAAGGTCCCATTGGGGACTAGTTGCTGACGTGGAAACGTCCCCCACCAGTACCAGTACCAGTACCAGTCTGCCCAGGACTTGTCGTGAGAGCAGGATGTCGGGCATTGCTATCACTCTTGTTGCAATTGCCACCATGTCTTCCTGGACCGCACCAACTGGGCTCTTTATTAATACTTGATATATTTTGAAAATGTTTCCCAAGCACTACCGCCTTCTCAAGATCTGACACCACAGATATCGAACGGCTAGAGCCTTACCTGAGAAGCTAGGGCGATGCCCCCAAATCAAAATAAAATTTGAGGTTAGACCCCTTTTTCCACCCAAAGTTTTACACTGTAGCAAATCTGACGTCACCTCTGTTCAAATGCGGTAGGCACAATCACGCGGAGTTCAATCATTTAAATTGCTTTAAAGTGCGGTACTTGATTTTTTTCTCATATTTTCTTCAATTTTTGGGATGACATTTCTCGTTAATTAAAAGAATGAAAAAAAATCTGATATCATGGGAATATTCCTCAGACTGTATCATATCAATATGTTGAATATGTGCACTTACTTCAAAAACACCTTGTATATTATTGAGTTTTAATTTGTTTTTTTTTTCTATAGTAAGTAGGTTGTATACATAGGTTCAATTTGCTCAATGTCTGCTATAATATTAGTCTGTCTGTATATCTCTGAATATATCGTGCTCTGAATATCCTTCTTGAATTTCCCAGTATCCATTTCAAGTGGTGTTCTGTGATGGAGCATCAATCTTGGTATCAATGGGGTTCCGGTTAGTAACCTGAAAATATATAATCCAATTTCAAAGACAGGATAGATTGCAAATGTAACAATAACACATTTTTATGGTGAAACATTCTTATTGGTACAATTTGATGAGTACTATCCCAGCAAACATCGAATCTGTGACCGCCTTCAATTCAAATTCAAATTCAAATATTCTTTATTGTCAGAAGATTTTGCATCCCATTGACAAAGGTTTGTAGGTACATGTAAATATAAACATAACTAATAGTGTATAGATATGAACAGATAAGTAACAAAAAATTTTAGAATAAATCTATTCATGGAAATTATGATTGATAATGTCATATAAAGTATCGTTTTTTCGATATTTTATCCTGACAGTCGAATGCGAAAAAGTTGATATGAACTTTTGAAATAATATCAGGTTTAGGGGTGAATGGGCATCTCATCCCCATTTCCAAGAAACTATTCATGAAAATTATGATTGATAATGGCATAAAAGAATCGTTTTTTCGATATTTCATCCTGAAAGTCGAATGCGAAGATGTTGATATGAATTTTTGAAATAATATCAGTTTTGGGGGTGGATGAGCATCTCATCTCCAGTCCCAAGAAACTATTCATGAAAATCATGATTGATAATGTCATAATTATAAAGTATCGTTTTCTCGATATTTCATCCTGACAGTCGAATGCGAAAATGTTGATATGAATTTTTGAAATAATTTCAGTTTTGGGGGTGGATAAGCATCTCATCCCCATTCCCAAGAAACTATTCATGAAAATTATGATTGATAATGGCATAAAGAATTGTTTTTTTGACATTTCATCCTGACAGTCGAATGCGAAAAAGTTGATATAGATTTTTGAAATAATATCAGTTTTGGGGGTGGATGAGCATATCTCATCGTTTTTTCGATACTTCATCCTGACAGTCGAATGCGAAAATGTTGATACGAATTTTTGAAATAATTTCAGTTTTGGGGGTGGAATTCATTGCCTGAGGAAGTATTCCCAACAACATATAATCTCCAGAAGTTCAAAAAAAAATTCCAATACCTACCTCCTATCCCTATCCTCCCTAGGAACGCACGATGTTCTTTGAACATTATAGGGATTCCCTTTCGTGCGCTTCAAGCGATTTAAAAAAAAACTAAATTTGATTCGAAATATTCATTGATTTCATCGAAAACTTATTGACAGAAATTCCAATCAATGAACAGCTTATAACTTATTTCAATAATTTTGATTGTGAAAATATGATAAACAATGTTGGATCTAACTTTTATCAACAGGAAAAAAGTCGTGCAATCACATATCAGTCAATCTAACCAGATATTATATGCCATTTCACTTTTTAGTTGTAAAATGAATCATACTATTGCAGATTATTCATTAACTTGCTTCCACTGTAGCATTCCTCCACCGCGATGATTAATTGTAGTACCCTGTCTCTAGACGCTAGTTATGAACAATGAAGTTTCATGGATCTCATTGGTCTGTACTAATCTATTCGAATAGCCCGTACAAAAGTGTGAGCCAATCTGCAACTGTCAGGTGTCAGGTCCTATTTTATGCATTTTATGGTAATGGTAGTGTAGTATGATTGTGTAATTGATAAAGATATGAAACATAATATGATTCATTCGGTATTGGACGATCGGAGAGTGTAGGGTCCCTTGATGGAAATTGACGTTAAAGTCATCTTAACTAGGGTTCCTTGATGGAAATTGACGTTAAAGTCATCCTAACAGGGTACGGACAGGGGGTCTATTCTCGAGCGATATTCGTATACGAGTTCGATCTTCTATATCACTTCAATATAAGTCACATACATAAATGCATCTTTCTTTATTCGTATACGAATTGAATTCGAACGGTTCGTAATAGAATAGAGCCCCAGATCCTCGTCTCCTCTCACTCTAAAGTGTTTGTGAAACAGTTATATAGTTCCATCCTTATTCAATTCTAGGGAAAATCCAAAGAATAGTAATTGGAAAAACACTAGATTTTTGACATTCGTTGTTTTTTAGGTTATATTGAGATCACTGGCGTATCATACGTAATTTCCATATGGAATTCCCGATTCAACTATACCAAGATATAGATGAACAGTCCTCTAGATTTAGAGTTTACTACTCCAGCATAATCTTTGCGAGGTAGGGAACATATAAATTGTACTGGAAGCTTAATATATTTCACTAAAAGAGACTGTTCTTAGACTGTATACCAGGGTTGACTGAATTGACTGAATGAATTCTGATTTCAAGCTGAGGAGAAGTTTATCTATCAGCTTAATGAGCTGAACCTTATGATTGAGAAATGACGGAAACCGAAACTACTGTACTTATTCATGTGTGCTCAATATATTTTTGGAAATCCAGCTCGGTGAAGAATTTATGGAGTGACTAATATCACGTATATCATGTATAAAACTTTGTCTAGGACGAAAAGTAGGCTGATAAAAAGTAATACGTAAAATATGCAGGAAAATAAAGAATAGAATATACTTTACCCCCATGTTATACATATGATTTTTCCGTCCCCCTCAAATTAAAATTCATTTTCGAACAATTGATTGATAAAAGTAACAAAGATGTAGGTATACGCAGTATAACTTATAGTCACGATATTTGCATCCTACATATATTCTATTTGTGGTAGAGTAATAATCATATAAACTAATGTCTTTCGCCATATCGAATCTGCCATCTTGAATTTTCCAATTTTGACGAAACGATCATTATCTCCTACCCCGGAAACCCCCAGATACCAATTTTGAATAGAATCGCATCTCCATTACAAAACTTGTCCACCATAATGGATCCGCCATCATGAAAATCCCAATTTTGACGAATTAATATAATCTCCGACCCCATTGACAAAAAATCATAAAGTTCGACCCCGAAAACCCCCAGATACCAATCTTAAATAGAATCAGATCATAATTAGAAATTTCTTTCGCTATACGGGCTGATTCACGGTGGCAGCGCTGAGAATATTTCAGGTCGATAGAACACAACTAATTATTCAAGGCACCAACTTTTCAGAATAATCCTGAGTTGCGTTTTGGTTGGATCGGTCATCTTGAATTTTCCAAGTTTGACGAAACAATCATTATCTCCAACCCCGGAAAACCCCAGATATCTTCCAATTTTGAATAGAATCGGATCATAATTACAAAACTCGTTCGCCATATGATCTTCAACAAGTAAACACCCTGTACATACCTATTATTGAAATTTCGAATGATTTTCTGTAGCGCCCATGGATGTGACGTGACAGCAATGTCAGGGATGCCAGTAGACAAAACTAAAGTCTCTAGATCATTAAAAAAGAATGCAGCTATGATCTGTCCGTACCCTGTTAAGATGACTTTAACGTCAATTTCCATCAAGGGACCCTAATCTTAACGGTACGGTGGGTACGGACAGATCCTCGTCTCCTCTCACTCTAAAGTGTTTGCGAAACAGTTATATAGTTCCATCCTTATTCAATTCTGGGGATAAACACTAGATTTTTTACATTCGTTGTGTTTTAGGTTATATTGAGGTCACTGGCGTATCATACGTAATTTCCATTTGGAATTCCTGATTCAACTATACCAAGATATAGATGAACAATCCTCTAGTTTTAGAGTTTACTACTCCAGCATAATCTTTGCGATTCAGGGAACATATAAATTGTACTGAAAGCTTAATATACTCCACCAATAGAGACTGTTCTTAGACTGTATACCTGGGTTGACTGAATGAATTCTGATTTCAAGCTGAGCAGTAGTCTATCTATGAGCTGAATGAGCTGAGCCTTATGATTGAGAAATGGTGGAAACCTCGATGTGGGTATCTAGACTACTGTACTCATGTCATGTGTGCTAAATATATTTTCAGAAATCCAACTCGGAGAAGAATTTATGGAGTTAATATAATATCACACTATGTACAAAACTTCGTCTAGGACGAAAAGTAGACTGATGAGAATTAATACGTAAAATGTGCAGGAAAATAAGGAATAGAATATACTTCACCCCCATGCTATATATACACATGAATTTTCCGTCTCTTTTAAATGAAAAGTCATTTTCAAATAATTTATTGATGAAAGTAACAATAAAGAAGTAGGTATACGCTAAGTATAACTTATAGGCATTTTATTTTCACTCTTGCATCCTACATATTTTCTATTTGTGGTAGAGTTATAATTATATAAACTAATGTCTTTCGCCATATTGAATCCGTCATCTTGAATTTTTCAATTTTGACGAAACAATCATTATCTCCTACCCCGTAAACCCCCAAATACCAATTTTGAAAAGAATCGGATCTTCATTACACAACTCGTCCACCATATTGGATTCGCCATCTTGAAAATCCCAATTTTGACGAAATAGTTATAATCTCCGACGCCGGAATTTTTTATTAGAATTGGATCATAATTCTTTTTTTCGCTTGAAGCGCACGAAAGGGAATCCCTATAATGTTCAAAGAACATCGTGCGTTCCTAGGGAGGATAGGGATAGGAGGTAGGTATTGGATTTTTTTTTAACTTCTGGAGATTATATGTTGTTGGAAATACTTCCACAGGCAATGAATTCCAGAGCCTAGCCGTTCTATGGATGAAGGAGTTTTGATAAAGTGCTGTTCTGACTGGGCTTGTCTAGTTCGTTCGCAATATTGGGTCCGCCATCAAGAATTTCCCAATTTTGACAAAAAATCATAAAGTTCGACCCCGAAAACCCTCAGATACCAATCTTAAATAGAATCAGATCGTGATTAAAAATTTCTTTTCTATATATTGGATCCGTCATCTTGAATTTTTCAAGTTTGACGAAACAATCATCATCTCCAACCCCGGGAAACCCCATATACCTTCCAATTTTGATCATAATTATAAAACTCGTTCGCCATATGATCTTCCTCAACAAGTAAATACCCTGTACATACCCATCATTAAAATTTTGAATAATTTTCTGTAGCGCCCATTTATATGACGTGACAGCAATGTCAGGGATGCCAGTAGACAAAACTAAAATCTCTAGATCATTAAAAAAGAATGCAGCTATGATCTGTCCGTACCCTGTTGAGATGACTTTAACGTCAATTTCCATCAAGGGACCCTAGGAGAGTGTGCAAGGAATAATAAAGTTCTCTGAGAGCGTAAAGTGTTTTATTAGTATATTACATTTGGCGACGAGTGAAAAGTGATTTAAGAAAGAAAACATAAATGAAGTGCTAGCGGAAAGTAGTTAAATCAAAACAAGGAAAAACTTGGCAGAGAAAGTAAGTGCAACAACGTCGAATATAAATCAGTAATAAATTGTTATTATAACAATAGAACTAACGATTGGTGATTGGATAATGTAGCAAACAAATAATACAGAACACAGGTCAAATCAGTTTAGTAAAATAGATATTCGAGTAGCTAAGGGTCGAAACGGCTCTGGAAAATGAGTCATATGACTCAGCAAGTCACTTGGCTTGGTCAAACAATAAGCTGAAAAGCTTAGTGAGTCTAAACAACTCAGAAATGGGTCATACGGCTCAACAAGTCAATTTGGCTTGTTCAAACAAATAAGCTGAAAAGCTTAGTGGGTCTAAACGGCTCAGGAAATGGGTCTTAGGACTCAACAAGGCAATTTGGCTTGGTTGAACAAATAAGCTGAAAAGCTTAGTGGGTCTAAATGGCTCAGGAAGTGGGTCTTAGGACCCAACAAGTCAATCTGGATTGGTTGAACAAATAAACTTAAAGCTTATAAAGGGCCAAATATATACATAAAAAAAGTGAGTCATAGAACTCAGCAGGCAATCTGGCTTAGCGTGACAAATGAGGTGCAAGGCTTATAGTGAATGAGTTAGTCATCAAGCCAGAAGGATTACTCTGAAGGGTGTTACCGGACGAGTGAATCATTTCGGTCCAGCGGGACACCAAATAAAATGAAATTATTTTTCCGAATTTCAGAGATGGCCAGTATGTCGGGCGTTGAGCAGTTCCAATGTGAAGGCGATCCATTTTTGCTTGCAACGAGATGGGAGAAGTGGAAGAGAGCTCTAGGAATTTACCTAGCCGCCTCGGACATAACTGATGCAGTAAAGAAGCGAGCCATTCTTCTGCATTCAGGTGGAATAGGGCTTCAAGAAATATTCTTCACTTTGCCATGTGCAGAAGTCGATGCAACTTTGGAAAAGAACCAAGGAGTGGATGTCGTCAAGGTGGCTATACAAAAACTGGACGAATACTTTATGCCAAAGCAAAGTAAACAATTTGAAAGATATACCTTCCGGCTAATGAACCAGGCAAATGATGGAAAATTTGACAAATTTTTGGTGCGATTGAGACATCAGGCAGGAAAATGTCAGTTCATTAATAGGAAAGAAAATCTTTTTGACCAGATAACGGAAAAATGTAAATCAAAAGAGCTGAGGAGGAAAATATTATCATTTGGAGATAATATAACACTAAATGATATTATTTTTGAGGCAAATGCGTTGGAGTCTGTGGATCGGCAAATGGAAAAATTTGGAAGTAATGAGAAAAATTTGCCCAGCACTAGCGATATAAATGAAATACAAACAAAAACAAAACAGTTTCTCACAAAACAAGGAAAGGCCAGGTGCTCTAGATGTGGTAATCCTCGTCATGATTCACAGAATCCAAACTGCCCAGCAATGAAATCAATTTGTCATAAATGTAATTTTATGGGTCATTATAAAAATTGTTGTAGATCCAAAAGAAAAAGTTAATTTCCTCAGGAGCACGAATCAAAAAAAATATCCAAATAAATCTAATCCAATTAATAAAATAGATAGTGACACTGAGGAGGTGGACTACATTTTTCATCTCATCTCATGTGAAGTAGGCGGTATTGTAATACCCTCGGTAATACCCATGATTGTCAATTCAGGTAGTAAAAACAACATCATAGACGGGGAGACATGGAAAAAACTAAAATTTAATAAAATCAAAGTAAAAAGACAAGAAACCGATGTAACCAAAAAATTCGTTGCTTACGCGAGTAATAAGCTACTAGAAATAATGGGGTGTTTTGAAGCTGAGATTAAAGCTAACAACAAGAAAGAGGACGCTTTGTTTTATGTCATAAAAAATGGCACGAAATGTCTACTCGGAAAAGAGACAGCTACTTCACTTGGGATACTAGAGATACATATCAATGTAAATTGTGTGTCCTCTCCATTTCCAAAGTTCAAAGATATAATAGTGGATATACCAATTGATGGAAACATTCAACCAGTTACTCAGCCCTATAGGAGGATACCTATAAGAAACGAAAGTCGAAGATGCCATACGAGATCTTTTGGAGGGTGATATAATTGAAGAAGTTAACGAGCCGTCAAAATGGATATCCCTATAGAGTCACTGGATGGTATTAGTTTGATAAGAGTTCGGACACAGCTGAACTTTTGTCCTTTTCTATTTCCTATAATACAATGGTTTAAGTGAATAAAAGAATAAGACATATATTCTGCTCTTTGTCTTTTCAATTTCCCTAGTAGCGCCTGATTGTCAGATACGATTTTAGAGGTTATATTTTCTGTCAAATCAATCATAGCCGTAGATGGACAATGGATATAGGGTACAAACACCCACTTCAATTCATAGTGATACACTTCTAGCAGAGCAAGATTGATATAAATGAAAAAAATGGATGTAACAACATTTTAATATCAGAGAATATATACATATGGATAAACTTATTGCTTCAATTCCTTATTGTATGTGAAACTGTACTCCAGTGAAGTATTCCTGAGACAATTTCAAGAAATAAAGTCTATATAAGCTTGTGTCTGGAAATGCTTCATTTCGGAGATACAGGCTGTTGAAATACAGAGAACAAATCATTTCTCGATAAAGATTTTCATGGGGAAAAAAGTAATTTATTTTGACGAGACCAACCAAATACTTGGTTTTGTTAAGTTCTCAACAACTCCACTTATTAGCGCCCCAGGAGCTTAGTAACATGGATCGATATAGAAAATATCTCCAAAACGATAACCTCCAGCGTAATTAAGGCCCTTATAATAATTACCTCGATACATAAATATCTATTCACTTTTCACTGTTGAATTTTGAATTCGCGGTCAGCACCAAAAACGCCATTCAATAATATATCACGTTGTAGTTTACTTGCTTTTCTTAGTTTCGTTTTCAAATTTTCAATTTCATAATGTAATTTGGCGATCATTTCCCCTTTTTCCATGATTATTTTGTTTTGTTTTTTGTGTGATGATAATAATGGAATTTTGTTCTTGAAATCGTCTGCTTTGTAAATTGGTGGAACAGCAGATTCTCTCAAACAGATTTTGAAATCTTCTGTTTGAAAATGGGCCTAAAAAATAGATTCATTCTAATCAGATGCTGGTATAAGAAGAGAATTTCAATGAGTACCTCACAAATTTCGCTCGTCTTCAAATTGATTTTCCACCCAGGCCGTTTCATATCTTCTTTCCATAAGCGAATGCTTGATATTTGATTTGAAAAATCGAATAAATGATATCTCTTTGTTTCAAAATTGGCACAATTTATTATACAGCAAGTGATTTTCATAGCTGCTTTTATCTCGAAAGTATAATAATTATGAAATTTCATTTCAATTCTGACGTTTACAAAATGAATTGTCAAATTCAAAAAATTTTGAATGAGAAAGCGCGGGACGACTATGGTGCTCTTGTCACAATGCAAGGTGAGTAACTTTATAAATCTAAACATTCGAAAACCCTAACTGTTGTCATTTCTGTGTCCGAACTCTTATGATATCCCCTATTGTACCCGTATTGAAAGAGAATTGATCATTCTAGAGCACGTGATTTTGACATGGTTTCTTGAGGGGCACACAAACTATCTGTTAAGTTACCTTTGATGAGCATTGCCCTGGCCGTCCCTGCCAGATCCACAATACAATAACAGTTTCACCAAACAAAATTATGAAATTCTTTCTGGTTCCAACTCGGATTCCAAGGAGAACGATCCTACTAATTCTGGTCTCATATGACAAATCTTGACAAAATACAATGTTTGCCCCTCAGCAACCTGTCAAATGACGTAATTCTGGAATGATTAATGGAGAGGTCCGTATTTGCATTGACATGCGACGTGCCAATCAGGCAATAGCTCGTGGAAATCATCCATTACCAACTATGGAGGTACTAGTCAGGGACCCGGACCCAAATGAAATATCGGTTTCGGTTCGGGTTCGGGTCCAAGGGAAATGGGAAATTTCGGTTCCGATTCAGTTACGGTTCCCAGAATATAATTTCGATTCGGTTCTGCCAATTTTTTTCGATCCAAAGGGTTCTTTTCGGTACGTCATATGTATATTTCAAAGATACCATGCTTATGTCAATGAAAATGAAATTTTTCGAAAGCTGGACAATTTAACAGTTTAACTACATGATGAAGAAAAATAAAAAATTGATAAGAGGTCAGTTTGAAAATTCTGCAATGGTACTAACCTTTATCACATCTTTACATAGTTTACACACTGATTTGTCCTCTACCTGTATGTAATTGAAATGTTGGTGAGCTTCGCTGGTTATTTTACGCCCCATATTTAGTCTAAAAGTAAATGCACACTTGCACACTTCCACAGGTAAATGTACAAACTGAATACTGATACAAAAAACAGCAAAAAACACTAAAAGACAGTCGGCATAAAAAAGTCATGAAACAAAATGAAGGTTTTTCATAGAACTCACAGAACATACAAGCTCTGACAGAGATAAGAAATCTTGGAGAGAACCGAAATTAACCGGAAAAACCGTTTTGACTTTTAGGGGTTCCGGTTCGGTACCACTGAATAATAGAAGTTTGAATATGGGTTCAGTTTGGGTTTCGGTTCACAAAATAATATGGGTTCCGTTACGGTTTTCGGTTCATTACGGTTCCGGTCCGGGTCCCTGGCACTAGTACTACAGTTACGGAAAGCCACGCGATTTTCTCGCCTGGATATAAGAAATGCGTTCCATCAGGTGGAAATATCGGAAAACTCGCGATTTATCACTACATTCATTACTAAAAGATAGATAGATATAAACGGCTTATGTTTGGTATCACATGCGCCCCGGAGATTTTCCAGAAAATTATGGAGAACATTCTGATTGACTGTCAAGGTACTATTAACTTTATAGACGATATAATAGTTTTCGGTGAAAATGAGAACATACGAAAGCGTAGAAGCGCCACATGATATATTTTTTTAATAATTGACAGATATAACTGTCAACTAGCCTAATAGACAGATACTAAGTCGTAAGTAGTATACTTGACAGATACTAAGTCGTAAGTAGCATACTTGACAGATACTAAGTGGTAAGTAGTATACTTGACAGATACTAAGTCGTAAGTAGCATACTTGACAGATACTAAGTGGTAAGTAGTATACTTGACAGATACTAAGTCGTAAGTAGCATGCTTGACAGATACTAAGTGGTAAGTAGTATACTTAACAGATACTAAGTCGTAAGTAGCATACTTGACAGATACTGAGTGGTAAGTAGTATACTTGACAGATACTAAGTCGTAAGTAGCATATATTACAGATACTGGCTCAGAGCTAATCGACTTATCAATGATGATTCAACTGTAACATATCAATACAACAAAATATACTGCATAAAAGCTTGTATGACATTTTTTTTTCAATTCTTAGTGTTCGACCTCGAAAAGCCTCATGAACGGCTGAACCGGCTCAACAACCTATATATTTTTTAAATCAGAAAAGGAGGATTCTCAATTCATTCGAAAAATATGTATAGGGTGTTCCATTTAAAATAACGAAGTTGGTACCCATTTCTTATATCAGCACCTCGTACAGTGAAGATTTGGAGACTGGTTATAAGTGCTAAAATACAAAATAAAAAGACCAAAAAATACCACAATACGAATTTTGGCAACTAAGTAGCCATCCTCAGTAGACCTGCGTAAAGTAAAAATGATTAACTGACTCGCATAGTGGCTGACTCCTTAGTATCTTTCGGATATTGCAGGTCGACCTCTGGACAATATCCGAAAGATAAATCGAAGGAGTTAGCTAATCATTTTTACTTTACAGGTTGGCAATTTAGTTGCTGAAATACGCGTATTTAGGTTTCTCTAAATATTATGGTATTTTTGGGTCTTTATATTCCACCTCGTACAATTTTCTGGATGTTGAGAACACACCCTACAACTTTTGTATTTCAAGTTTGTTTCTATCTTCAATGATGAACTCTGTAGAAGCTCTTTAAATATTCAGGGTGTTTCTTGAGTACGTGTAAAAAAATCAGGAGCATGTTGCTGGCGTCAAAATAAGAAGAAAAGTTCGTATAAACATATATGTCCGCAAGTTATTCATTATTGAGATACAGAGTGTCAAAGGAATCTTATTCCTGTTTTTTGGGAATAAATTTGGTATCTCACTCGAATTCACCAAAAACCGGAATGACAAATAATGAAACTTTGACACTCTGTATCTCAGAAACAAATAACTTGTGGTTTATAAAAACTTTTCTTTTTATTTTGACGTCAGCAACATATATGCTCCTGAATTTTGTACACGTACTTAAGAAACTCCCTGTGTACAGAAATGGCCGTGTACATGGTGCAGATTTTGATTCTGAAGTAAATTGTTGGGAATTGAGCAAATTGTTATTTAATATATAAATTTAAACATTGTCTTGAAAAAATTGGACGTCCTGATTCCGAATGTCGGCATTGTATTCTTCTTCTTCTTAATCTTCTTTGTTTCTTGGCGATGGCGAGTTTCTTGGCCTATCTGTCAAGTATACTACTTACCACTTAGTATCTGTCAAGTATGCTACTTACGACTTAGTATCTGTCAAGTATACTACTTACCACTTAGTATCTGTCAAGTATGCTACTTACGACTTAGTATCTGTCAAGTATACTACTTACCACTTAGTATCTGTCAAGTATGCTACTTACGACTTAGTATCTGTCAAGTATACTACTTACCACTTAGTATCTGTCAAGTATGCTACTTACGACTTAGTATCTGTCAAGTATACTACTTACGACTTAGTATCTGTCTATTAGGCTAGTTGACAGTTATATCTGTCAATTAATAAAAAAATATATCATGTGGCGCTTCTACGCTTTCGTAAGAACCAGCATAACCAGAGATTGAAAAAGACGCTAGACACACTTAGGAATTTCAACGTATTACTCAACGAGAACAAGTGTCAATATTACATGCAGTCCATCACGTTTCTTGGTCATATTCTTTCATCCAACGGCATTAAACCGTTGGATGTACATATCAAGGTGATTAAGAGTTTTCGTGCCCCCAAAACAATAGAAGAATTACAGAGTTTTCTGGGCATGGTAAATTTTGTAGGGAAATTGTTACCTAATCTGGCAACAGTGACCGAACCTCTAAGGAAACTTTTGCGACTAAAACTGGGAAAAAATGCAAACGTCGAACGTCACTGGGGCCACGAACAAAAAGAATCATTTACCAAGCTGAAAGAATCACTCTCGAGTAACTCAATTTTAGGATACTACGATCCTAAGGACCAGACCCAGGTTATAGCTGACGCAAGGGACCCTAGTCTTCCCCATGTCCTTGTCTTCAGTTGCTCCAACGTATAATACATTTAATAATGGACATTGGAAATGGGAAACAATGGAGAAGAAGGTCATATTAACCCTAATTTCTCCCCATTTCCTGTGTTGCCAACATAAAAATATGGAGAAAAAATCTAGTGAGCTGGAGTTCCAGCTCACTAGATTTTCTCTCTATTTAGCAGACAATGGGAGACATTTTTTCTAAATCATGGTTGGTAGAACTGATGATAATTTAACAAAATAATCATCATTTCTACCAACCTTGGTGGAGATAGCACGTCGCCCCACCTGACGGTATTAACTTGAGCGGTTTGTTCAGTGCTGCCAACTCAGCCATTTTATGGCTAGTTCTAGCCACTTTTCAACTCATCTAGCTACTAAATATCGCATTTAGCCATTTAGCCATTTTTTATAGCTATATTTTATTCTGAATTTCTATAAAAATATTCTCATTTACATGATATTCCTATAGAAACTTCATTGTATTCACTATCTAATGTAAGTAAAATTCAAACCAGTCTGTATTTCTATGGATTTTGTTCTCCATAATTCGTGCCATTTTGAAAACTTGGGTGCGTTCTTCATTTCAACATTTTGTCATGCGCATGAATCCAAGAAACATTGACGTTGACGTCAGTGACGTCAACACATCACGTCATACGTCAATGTCAATACTACTAGAGTGAGGGTCGGTTTATCAATTGCCAATATTATCCATCAGTTAGTTATCCGTCAGATAAAAATATCTAGCAGATAAACTTCCAGTTTGTTTGGAAGTGGTTTATCAACTCATTTTTATTCTCCAGTTAATCAACTGCCAGATAATGAAAGTTGGCAATGCTGATGAATAAATGTAAGCAATCTCATTGGTTGTTACAAGAACAAGGTCATGTCACATCACGACCGATCATGAGTAGTCACGACCGTTTTGTTAGGTTATTGTTGATGTTGATTGTTTTCGAGGTTTTCGAGGCTGCTTGGAGTTACGAGGCTACAAAAAATCAACTACTCATTATGTACTTTAAAGAGAACTGAACCTTTCTTACAGTGCCACTACTGCAGCTATTAAAGGCTGCTTCAACCTGCACCCAAGCCTCCTCTTTCGATTTCCAGGTTGCCCCATCTGTTTTTTTATTTTCAATCACACGTTTGTATTGATTCGCTATTTTAATCAGCAAATTTTTCTCCTCTGCTGTGAAATTGCATCCTCTTTTCTTTGTAGAACTACTAGTACTCTCCATTTTCAACTTTTTTGTCACACCAGAAAGCTAGGAAATCAAAACAACTCAATAAAGTGAGGTTATGTATAGGCATTAACCTCCAGATATCGACTATCCGCCAGTTAAAACTTACAGATAAATATTTGACATTTTAACTGCCGGATAAAGTTACCCTGGTGTAGATAAACCGACCTTTCCAAAAAAACTGGTAGTTAAGCTTTAACTGACAGATAAATTGTAATTGATAAACCGGCCCTCAGTAGTCTAGCTCTAGATCTAGGCTCTAGCCTCAAATTTATAATGTCAGAATGGTAGTTCACGGTCTGATTTTTTTGTTTTTGCTAGAAAAATTGGAAAAAAATGGCTAGATTAGCCAAAAAATGGCTAAAAAATTTTTCGCCTGCGGCGCGCTTTCGTTTTTAGCCATAATTCAGCCTTTTTCCAAGCGTCATCTGGCCGTTTTTAAACTTGGCTATTGGCAACACGTTTGTTTTGGTGATATAAACAGAAAACACATGTGAACCAATGAAAACAAAGTGAACATACCGCTTTGACAGCTTTCAAGAACTCCGATAGGTAGCGTCTAGTTGCGGCGAATCTCCCGCTCTACTCGCTACTCGCTCTAGCTCTAGAGTAGGGATGAGTTTAGGACAAATTAATAATAATAGACAATAAAAATAATAACAAATAATAATGTCCAATAGTGGTGATGAATCCAAAGATGATTTGAAGAGAAGAAATAAAAAACAGCTACATATCAATTTCAAAGCAAAGAAAAATACTGTTATCGACGATTTCAAACTCAAAAGAAGATTAGAGGTATTAGAACCACTGTTTCTTGAAATAAGGCTAATGAGGGCCGTCATAACTCACAATACTGAAGTTGTAGAAAATCTTTTGAAATCTGGTGTTAGTGCAAATAGTACAGATTCTGACGGAAGAAGTGCTTTACATGTTGCAGTAAGTAGGGGTTATGTGGACATTGTAGAACTGCTTCTGAGTCATGGGGCTGATCCTAACAAGAGAGATATAATTCAAAACACACCCCTACATTTAGCTGCTTGTGTCCATAACTTAACAATTGTATCAATGCTTATAAATGCAAAGGCAGATGTTAGTTGCCTAGATTTGCATGGAAGGAATCCTTTTCAGTTGGCGTCCAGTAAACTACAGATATTACAAAAAGGTTGGAAAGAGGGGGCGATAGAAATGATCAAATTGAGAGAGGAACTAAAACAGGTTTGTACAAAAGTATAATCACAGAAGTTTGAGATATTTTCTTTATTGTTGAAGGAAACTATAGCCTAGGCCTGTATGTATGTATGTATGACTAATTTATGAAAAATCTGCCCTTGGTCATACCACAGAAGCATACATAATTAGTCTGAGGAAACATATTTCCTTTAGTCAGTCTGAAATTTCTATGAATTTGATTCCAGAAGAGAAAGTAGACAGTATGATATTCATTTCTTTTTGCTCTGATGAAATGCCTGGACTGTGGTGCTCTCTCCTAGAAATTCGTTTCTAGAATAAAAACTGTTAGGAATATCCTGGGGAATATCCCTACCATTAATTGAGATGAAATGTTTCTCATGAAAATTAAGGATACTTTTTGGAAGTGGTGAAATTTCTAGATATTCAGTAGTAGTAGTAGTAGTAGTAGTAGTAGTACCTACCTATAACTGTGTACTTTGTTGATGTGTATGTAGGACACACCAACTTGCCATAGACCTTATGAGAGTTCCTTCAATTATGTGTATTCTGTGTAGGTTTTGTTACTGACTCTATACGCCAGCTATGGAGTAGTACTGTTAATTGGAAGGCAACAGTGAAGAGTGCGGAATCATCTCCAGTTCATATGATCAAATATAAATTGTTAATACACCATTCAATTGGTAATACTTCATGCTACAAAATGAGCTCTTGTTTTTATAGCTTTACTAATTTTTTTAGAAGACTGTTTTTTTCAGACATACTGAAAAACGTGATTTTCATACATTTTTCACTGTACAGGGTATCCCAATTTGGGCACTTTTGCTGGGTATCTCCCTTACCATTAAAGATAGAGCATTGTGGTTTTTGCAACAGTGTGCTATTTTTTACGAAATTAATAATGGCGCAAGCAGAATTGTCGAGATACAGGGTGGAATTGAATATCACTTTTCAGGCACCCCCCTCCTGTGTCTCAGTTATCTTTGAACTTATTGAAGAAGTTAAAACTTGTTCTAATAGAGTTTTTCTCGTAGAATCCAGTGGCGTAGTTATTTTTTTGCAAGCACCTTTTTTTTTAGTTATGAAGCGAACATATGTTTTTTTTTTAAATGAAACACCCTGTATATTATTTTATATATTCGTTAATCATGAAGTGGGCTTCCCGAAAGTATATAATTGTATACAATTATTTTGAAAAACAAGCTTAGAATTTCAGATTTTCAAATTGATCTGTCTAATTATAATAGGTAGGCTGTGGCTAATTTGTTTGGAACAAAAAGCAAAATGTCAAAACTTCATGTGCTATTGTCAGTTTCTGATTATTAGTGAAATATTTTTGCTGTTTTGGTATTTTCAATTCCCGGTCCAAAATATTTAATTTATTTTACAACAATGGCGGTTTACGATACAATAACTGAGACACGGGGGTGCCTGAAAAGTGATATTTTTCAATTCCACCCTGTATCTCGACACTCGGAAGAGCTATCACAATTCTGCTTGCGCTATTATTAATTTCACACAAAAGTGGCAAACTGTCGCGAAAATCGCAATGCTCTATCTTCACTGATAAGGGAGATACCCCGCAAAAGTGCCCAAATTGGGATACCCTGTACAAATTCGCTGGAACAAGAGTCAATGTCATAATTTCTCATTATACAGAGTGGGCCTTTGAAAACGAAACAGAGGCTCTGTAGGTTGCCAAAACCGGATTATGAGAAATTTATGAAACACGTCAACTACATTTTCGAGATGGACATCGGTCTAAAATTTTCAGCCCTGCGGCGTTGCCGCTTCTAATGAAAACAAGCAACAACTTTGTTATTTCAAATGGAACACCTTGTATTTTATTGCATTTTTAGATTCTCCCCGAAGAGCTGATTTCATCAATGCATCACACTTGGGGTCTAGCTGTAATGGTTTCAGGAATATAAAGTATTCAAAATCGAGATTTTTCAACTTTAGCATTTTTTTGTGTCGAAACTATTCATTATTGGTCAAAACGGCTTTCATGTCCCTATCTCAACTTGTGATTTACTATCTACTAACATGTATTTGAAAGGTTCAAGATTCAGAATTCTGATCACCCTGTATCTGTTCCAATTAAATGTTAGTAGATAGTAAATCACAAGTTGAGATAGGGACATGAAAGCCGTTTTGACCAATAATGAATAGTTTCGACACAAAAAAATGCTAAAGTTGAAAAATCTCGATTTTGAACACTTTATATCCCTGAAACCATTACAGCTAGACCCCAAGTGTGATGCATTGATGAAATCAGCTCTTCGGGGAGAATCTAAAAATGCAATAAAATACAAGGTGTTCCATTTGAAATAACATAGTTGTTGCTTCTTTTCATTAGAAGCGGCAACGCCGCAGAGCTGAAAATATTTTAGAACGATGTCCCCTCGAAAATGTTGTTTGGCGTGTTTAAGATTTTTTTCATAATCCGGTTTTGGCGACCTACAGAGCGTCTGTTTCGTTTTCAAAGGCCCACTCTGTATATGTGAATGATGATGACAAAAAATATCCATGAGGTTTCATCAAGTTGTACTCCATGATTGGGTTATTGAATGATAGACCGCACCCTCTGCTGTACTAGTAATTTTCATTTATCTTCTAATTTTATATCAGCTTCTTTATCTTATCTCAAGTTTCAATCTTAATGAAACTAACGAGAACATATAACAGGGTTATCCTTTCAAAGAAATAAAAAATAAGAAATCGGGGAATCGGAGGTATAGATGAAATTTCAGTTAATGATCTTGAAAGTATGTCTGATACTGCTTCATTGGTCCTGGCAAAATGTATAAATTTTAAAAATGTTATTGTAATTCCACTCCACAAAGGTGCTGAAACCAACGATTCCTCAAATTCCCGTCCAATATTGCTTCTATCTAGGCTTCCTAAAATCATCTCATAAGTCATAGAAAGAGTTGATAAATAGAGAATGATTAAATCGATGATTAAATACTCACAAAAACATTGGAGGAGTTCCCTGTATAAACTTCAGTAGATCGATATAGTGAGCTATGTGATGACGGATAATTTATTATTATGTCAGTCATTTTTGGTGACAGATTAAAACTGTAGATAATATAATAAAAACGTTTATAAATCGGCTTAATTATCTACAATTGGTGACAGCAGCAGATTCTCCGACATTTCAACATCGGTACTGTAGGATCTGTTCGAGGATCTGTTGCAAACCGGGAATTGAAATTTAAAGCAGTTATCAAAGAAACATATCCTGAGGTAGTGAATGTTAGTGATTTCGACTTCACAGAACTCTTGCAGGAATTACAGTCCCACAGTTCCACCCAAGAAGATCCAATGGGCAATGTCCTTCAGAAGTTGAATAATTTAGAATATATATGTCAACATTTAGCAGACAAACAAGATGCATTCAAATCCAGATTGGATGTATTAAAAAAAATGCGTGACAAAAAGGTAACATTTTGAACCAAATATCAATACAGAATGTTCCATCTACCGTTAATCCAATTCATACATCATCGTTGCTAACTAGTGAGAACGTATCGGAAATCCAGCTAAGTCAAATAAAATCTCGAGTAAAATCTGTTAATCGACCTACATTTTGGAAAAATGAACCAGAACTATGGTTCAATGCGGTGGAAACGATATTCGAAATGCATGGAATTAGAAACGACAAAATAAAATTTGGAAAAGTCATCAATATTGGATTGTTCTCTTGCCAAAGAAAATTGTAATTTATTCAATGTACAAAATGAAAATGATAGTTATAAGTTTTTGGAAGCACAACTCATTAAGATGTACCAGATTTCGGACGAGGAAAAAATGACTAGACTTTTTCGAGAATGTGAATTAGGTGATAAAAAGCCAAGCCAATTATATCGTGAAATGACAAATTTAGCGTCTGGTCAAATGACAAAAGAATTCATAGTTTTAGCTTGGCTCAACAAATTGCCTTCAACAGTAGAACAAGTGATTAGAGCTTTCCAGGAGAAATCGAGTGACGACGAGCTCTCTAAAAAAACAGATACCGTTGAAGATAAAATTTATCAACTTCTTAAAGGAATTGAAGAACTCACTCCAACGATAGGAGATAGTAATTGGACACCGAGACGATTCAGATCAAGATCAAGACCTATCCAAGCCAAGCTACGATAAAAACATTTGCTACTATCACAGGCATTTCAAAACTAAATCAACCAGATGTACGCAACCTTGTGATTATAACAAAAATTCCAATAGTTCGGAAAACCCATCGGCCAGTCGGTAATTGCGGCTGACAGGCCATAGCAAAAGTCACTTTTGTTTATATATGACCCGACAACAAAATTGCATTTCTTAATCGACTTATCTATTAAGTGCATTGTCCACGAATCATAAATGTCTTCTAATATTATTAAAACAATAAACGTCAATTCTCCTTATTACGAGATTTTGAAAGAATTTTCAAATCTAACAAAGTCTCTCAATCAAAAGAACGTTGAAGGTGTAAATATTGAACATCAAATTATTACTGAAGGCCAACCTATTCATTGCAAATTCAGAAGATTGAATCCAGAGAAATTAGCAGCTGCAAAAAAAGAAATTTGAATATCTCATGGAACAGCGCATTGTTCGTCCATCAAAGAGCTCATGGGCCAGCCCATTGCATATCTCTAAAGGGCCAAGTGGAGATTGGAGACCTTGTGGCGACTTCAAGTTGTTGAACGCCATGACAGTTCCAGATAGATATCCGTTACCAAAAATCAAAGATTTTACTTCATCATTTAGATGGAAAACATATTTTTTTTCAAAATGCCGTTCGGATTAAGAAATGCAGCTCAATCGTGCCAGAAGTTTATACATGAGATAACTCGAGACTCGACTCGAGATCTCCTATTTTGTTTCCCATATATCGATGACTTTTTGGTAGCCTCTGAAAATGAGAAAGAACATGAACAACATTTGAAACAACTTTTCAGTAAGCTTCAAGATCACGGTGTTGTTATCAATTCAGAAAGAAGTGATTTTGGCAAAACATCATCTTGTAACACAAGAAGGCGTTACTCCAACAAGAAAGAAAGTGGAAGCCATTTGCAATTATGAGAAACCCAAGGATTTGAATTCATTGAGGCGATTCTTAGGGATGATGAATTTTTATTGAGCAACAATACCAAAAGCTGCAGATATTCAAGCACCACTCAATGAATTTCAAAAAGGTAATCCTAAACCAAACACATTAATATAGGCTCCCAAACAAGAGGAAGCTTTCACTCAATTGAAAGAAGCTGTTTCGAATGCTGCGCTATTATCATACCCGTCACAATCTACACCGTTATCTCTGATAGATGCTTCTGATTTTTCCATTGGTGCAGTGCTCAATCAAATGCAAAATAGTGTGTGGAAACCACTTGGATTTTTTCAAAAAATTTGTCGACTGCCCAAAAGAAAAATATAGCACATATGACAGAAAATTGCCAGCAATCTACGAAGCAATAAAGTATTTTCGTTACATGGTTGAAGGATAAGAATTTACCATTCTCATGGATCACAAACCTATTACTTTTGCCTTCAAGAAAAAACCAGATACATCGACTCCCCGGTAATTCAGATACTTAGACTTCATCAGTCAGTTTTCCACTGATATAAGACATATTGCGGGTTCAGAGAATGTTATTGCAGATGCGTTGTCCAGAGTTTCTTTGATCAATACCGGAAATACAATAGACTATGGTCTGTGGGAAAGAGAACAGAGTAATGATGAAGAGCTACGAACTCTCTTGACTGGAATGAATAGCCTTCAACTGGACCGAATAAATGTTCCCCACAATAACTATAACATATTTTGTGGTACTTCAAATAACATCATCAGACCATATTATGTTCCTATGAATTTAAGAAGAAGTGTTTTCAATAAACTACATAGTTTATCACATCCTGGTGTTCGCGCAACTGTAAAATTGGTAAAATCGAAATACGTTTGGCCTAACATAGAAAAAGATATACGAACATGGACCAGGAGTTGTATTCCCTGCCAGAAATCAGTCGTCATGTTGTATCACCTATAGGTACCTATCAAATTCCAGATGCACGTTTCGATCACATAAACATTGATATTGTTGGACCATTACCACCGTCAAACGGATTCATTTACTGTCTAACATGTATTGATCGTTTCTCCAGATGGATAGAAGCGTTTCCTATGACAGACATTACAGCTGAGAGCAAAAACCTTTTACAACGGTTGGATTACTCGATTTGGAGTTCCATGTTGAATTACAACTGATCAAGGTCGTCAATTTGAGTCTTCCCTCTTCAATGAATTCTCCAAACTGATAGGATTTCAACGACTCCTTATCATCCCTGTGCGAATGAGATTATCGAACGTTTCCATAGGACAATGAAAGCGGCTCTGAAGTGCTATGGTACTGAGAAGTGGTCAGAAATTTTACCGACAATCTTGTTTGGAATACGTGTTACTCCTAAGCAAGATTTTGATGTATCCAGTGCCGAAATGGTTTATGGTGCTGCATTGCGAGTACCTGGTGAAATGATTTTCAACGAAGTGAACAGAAACTTGAGCTCTAAACAGTTTCTGCAGAACTTACATGAAACCATGAATCAACTCACTCCAACTAAGCCTTCTCGTCACAATACTAAATAAATTTTTGTTTTTAAAGATCTTATAAGTTCCACCCATGTGTTTGTTCGAGTTGAGTCTGTTAAAAAACCTTTCCAACACCCATACTCTGGACCTTATAAAGTTTTACATAGAAACTCCAAATATTATACACTATACGTGAATGGAAAGGAGAAGAATATTTCTGTTGATCGGCTCAAACCTGCCTTCATTGAGAATGAATGAGAAGATACCATAGAGCAATTATTATACCTTATTTTTCAATAACTAGTTGACGTTGATGAAGAATCGAATGATCTTCATTTGTTTCAAGGGGGGAGTAATGTAGGAGTTCCCTGTATAAACTTTAGTGGATCGATATAGAGAGCTATATGATGACGGATAATTTATTATTGTTATGTCAGTCATTTTTGGTGACAGATTGAAACTGTAGATAATATAATGAAAATTCAAAAAACATTGGTGATGCAATTTTTTCATTCCTTGAGAATGTATATCTCAGCCTCAGGGCAAGATAGTAGCAGCAGTATACCGCAATTTTTCAAAAGATTTCGATTGAGTTGATCACAGAATCCTGCTGGAAAAACTATTTATCATTACGGATTTAGAGTTTTTTTTTTTAAATAGTTCAAATCAACCTTCTTGGGAGTAAACAAACTGTCGAACTGTTAAAATTTTTAGTGAAACTTCTGGTTTCTCCGAGAGTTTTTCACATGCCAAATCAGGAGTTCCTCAAGGATCACTGCTCGGCCCAGTTCTGGTTTTATTTCTATTCCAGCCTTTCAAGTGAACCAGAGGTTGTAAATCTCTGTCTTTATATGCTGAAGCAATTGTACAAAATTGTTCCCTTTCATATATTTTATTAACAACTGAACTGTCCTTTTATTTACATTCCACCATAACAACATCAACCATATAGTGAGTGTACAAATCAAAATATTATTAAAAACAATCTTCATCAACATTCTCCCCCCAGTAATGAACC
The DNA here is from genome assembly GCA_918026855.4 of Phaedon cochleariae. Taxonomy (NCBI): domain Eukaryota; kingdom Metazoa; phylum Arthropoda; class Insecta; order Coleoptera; family Chrysomelidae; genus Phaedon; species Phaedon cochleariae. The sequence continues at coordinate 19,735,731 of OU896714.1, read as the reverse complement.
CTTCATTACTTAATCTTCCGTGGTCTTCTCCGACAAATTTTCACAACTGGTCGTTGATAGATGCCTAGTTTAGTTTTCACATTCACGCTTCTTCCTTGGCCATCTGTTCCGGGATAAGTAGACAAAACTACGCCTTTCAGCCAACAGTTTCTCGGCGAGTCTCCATCTATTATCACGACAACGTCTTCAACTTGAATTCCTCTTCCTTGTTTATCCATCGTGCCACTTCGTTCTTGCTACCAAAGTTGGGAGGTATTCTTTTACCCATCGTTTCCAGAATTTTTCGGCGACCTTTCACTTTTCTATCGATACTTCCACGGGAAATGTTCTTCGGAAATCTCTGCTATCATCCCTTCACTAGCAATACCAGTCAGACGAACTAGACAAGCCCAGTCAGCACATCCTTTCGTTGTCAACCTCGAAAGATGTCGAACAGCACTTTATCAAAACTTCTTCATCCACAGAACGGCTAGGCTCTGGAATTCATTGCCTGATGAAGTAATCCCAACAACATATAATCTCCAGAAGTTCGAAAAAAAAATCCAATACCTACCTCCTATCCCTATCCTCCCTAGGAACGCACGATGTTCTTTGAACATTATCGGGATTCCCTTTCGTGCGTTCCAAGCGAACAAAAAAATTCTCAGTGAGCAAGCAGGGAACAGGAGCTGCACTGGATGTCCCAATCAAAAAATTATTAGGAGTTATAGCCTCTCCGTCTACTGGATCCAATGATACATGCACCAGGGGTCTACTGTTGACTATATTTTCAGTCTCCTCCAGGGCCGCGATTCTTGACGGTGATAGAGTAGAATGTTCCCTGGGGAGCGCTCCCAGATTTGTTTCTTCTCCATCATATCAAAACAAGAAGTCCGTATTCTTGAGCAAGAGGGAGGGAGCAAAATCATAGCTCCCCGATAGACGGTGTTGCCACGTGTTGCCAAAGGTGACGAACAATCAGAAACGATTATTTTCTGACATTCTACAGACAAGGTGAAGGGTAAAGATGATCTTTGAATGTTAAATATAATTTTTTCCAAGTTGAATAATGATGAATAATTCATTTGAGAATTATTTTCAAATTGGTCATGATTACACCTCATCAGCTAAAGATATAGGTAGTTGATGTGCCATACCTCAGTCTCTAAAGTGAGAGCAGAGGCTCTTGTGGATGATAAAAGGATTCACAATGTTAATGAGTTGCCTCGTTAAACCATTTTACCATTAAACATTTTCAAAAATTTCCGATCAGACAACTCAAAAGGGTTTTATTTGGGAAGTTAAACCACACCGTCATTTGGTACTTTAGCATCCAGAATATCTTCATTTATTTGGTCCCATACTATTGGATTTGCATGTCCATGTTCAAGCACAAAAATGTTTTTTGAATCCAAAGCACAATCGAAATCCCACGAAATATGATGAGAAAGCTGTCATATTTTTATTCAATTTAATGGCAGGGAGCCAATCAGAAGCGTTCCCGGTTTGGTTCTCTTGAAAATCTTGATAGATGCATAAGTAACTCCCTAGGGAGCGCTCCTCTTGTGTTATTTAGTTCAAGAATACGGTTTTCAGTTTCTAGCAGTGAACATGCCCACTTTCTCTCGATTGTTCTACTCCCTGATTTTCAAGAATCGCGGCCCAGGAGAGTCAATAGAACTTCCTCTTTTGGTGCTTGTTCTTTCAAGGTAATCTGAAGGGCTGTTTTCACAGATCTTACCAATCTCTACCAGCTTCCACCCATGTGCGGAGTGAGTGGAGGTAGAAATATCCATTCGATCCCCTTCGTTGTCAGCTCTGTCGTGATTCTATTTTGATCCATTTCCATCATAGCATTTTTGAGTTCTTTAGCTGCTCCTCGTAAGTTGGTGCCATTGTCGGAGTAGATTTCTTGTGGATAACCTCTTCTAGCTATCATTCGGCGGATGGCCAAAATTGCAGAATTGGTGTCGAGGGAAGCCGCTACCTCCATGAACAGCCCGAGTACTCAAACAGGTGAATAGTGCGCCATACCTCTTCTCTCGTTTTCTACCTACTGTCACGCTCATTGGCCCAAAATAATCTAAGCCTGTAAAAGTAAAAGGTCTAGCAAAACTACTCACCCGACATTTAGGTAGTGGAGACATTTCTGGGATAATCGGTTTGGCTCGCATGTTCTTGCACCATTGACAGGAATTCCAAGTACTACGTATAGATGCTCGAGTCCGAAGTATCAAAAATTTCTGTCTAATCTCGTTTAAAACTAGCTCTCGACCATGATGACCTACTTTTATGTGATGGAAATGTAATAATAACCTTGTGAAAAGATGTAAGAATTATGGAAAATTTAGTTCTCTCATCTAGCACTTCGGCAGCATTCAATCGTCCATCAATTCTCAGAATTTCTTCGCTATCCAAAACAGACGAACGTTAATAAAGCTTGGATGTTTTCGATACTGGAATATTGTTTCTTAAACAAGTGATTTCTTCCTGAAAACACTGCTGTTGAACATGTTTGATCCATAGTTTTTCAACATCTTCAAATTCTCCAGGAAGCAACTCTGGCGGATTGATTGCAGTATGCTTCAGTCTATTGATGAAACGTATTGTCCATGCTGTTGTTCTCAACAGTCTCAGATACGATGAAAATTTCCTTATATCCGGCAAGCATTCGGATACATTTTTTACTTCTATCACTACAGCGACATATTCTTTTTTCATTTCTTTCTTCATTTCTTCGTCAAACTGTCTCATGTTCTTCCACAAGCCCTTCTTCGAACCTATCTCTTGTTCAACTTTAGAAAACTAGGTCCATTGATCCACCGGCTTGATTGACTCCAATCACATGGTATATTCTCTCTGGTAGCTTCTTCCGCAATATTTTCATTTGAAGGAATCCAATTCCAGTTTACTATATCTGAGTTTTCCAGGATTTCACTCACCCTGTGGCTAACAAATGTTTTGAGATCTCTTGCATCTGACTTTATCCAACTCAGCGCAGTTCTGGAATCTGACCAGTAGAAATAAGTGTCATCAATTTGAATACTGTGACTTTGCTTGATGGTTGTTGCCAATCTTACACCTAGAACTGCTGCCTGCAGCTCCAATCGGGGAATTGAGACTACTCTCAGAGGAGCAACTCTCGATTTTGCCATAATAAAGCTGGTATGTACTGAAAAATCAGAAAGTATTCTCAGGTAGCAAAATGCAGCAAAGGCCTTTGAACTGGTATCACAGAAAACAAGTAATTTGGGAACCTTGAGAAAAGGAATTCTGTTGAGCTCACCTAACCAGTTGATCCATTTTTCATTGACTGTAGCTTCCAATTCGTCGTTCGCTTCAACACTTCTCTGGAGTTACTCGTCCAATAGGCTTATATCACACACAATTTTTATTTCATAATTCGATAGAGCTCACCCAAACTAGCTCACTACCGCAAACCGTTTCTTGCTGTGAGCTCCCTACGTTTTATAAAAAATTATTGAAATCCCCGATTTTTTGGAGCTCTGAAAACGAGGCGATGATGTGACGTCAAAACCCTAATACTGAAACAAGACTATTCCAGACAGAGATGAATGGCACATGATTTCTGACAGAGTGAATAAGCGCGAGATCACAGTTGAAAGAATTAATATATCAGTTGCTTCAGTCTCCATCGGTCGTTTGGTATTTTCTTTCAACTATGACGAGATGAGGTTTCTACGTCATAAGACGGTCCGTTTTCAGAAGGTACTATTATTTATGTTCAAAAATAAAACATTCCAGTTGATTTTTTGATCGAATTATGTCGTCAATCATTATTTATGTATAAAAGGATCATTATAAACATGGTTTGAGTTGAAAGTTCTACTAAGGTGTACACGCCCATTCCTTATATTGAATCCTCCATTTTTGTGAATCTGAATAACTTCAGAAATGAGTCTTGAAGCATCCTCTTCGGAGTCGACGCTGTCTAAGTAGTCATCTACGTAGTGCTGCTCTTGGATTACCCTCACTGCTCAGGATTACCCTCACTGCTCAGGATTTCTCATCTTATATTCTTCTGCATTCTTTCTCATGATATACTGGGCTGACGTCGGAGATGATGCTGCACCAAATATCATAACATTCATCCGGTATTCGTCAAGGATTCTGTCTTCACCCCACCATAAAAATCGTTGGGCATCTCGATCTTCTTCGCGAATAAAAACCTGATGAAACATTTCTTGTATGTCGGCTGTAAAAGCTATTTTTCTTTGTCTAAATTTGAACAGTACTCCTAATAGAGAATTCAGCAAATCTGGACCTTTCAATGATTTATCATTCAAAGTTACCCCATTAACTTTGGCAGCGGCATCAAAGACGAATCGTATCTTACCAGTTTTTTTTTTTCATTTATGACTCCAAAATGAGGTAAATACCAAATCTCATTTTCATTGGATTTTTCCTGAGATACTTTCGATGCATAGCCTTTCGAAACATATTCATCAAGTTTCTTACCATATTCTTGCCTAAAGATAGGATTCTTCTTAAATTGATATTTCTTGATTCACTCTCTTCACTGGTCATTGAATTAGTCCAACGAAGTATCAGCGGGGCGATTGGACCGGATGATCCTAACTTTCCAGCTAATTCTTCGTCAATCAAGGTGATGGTAGAAGCCTCGTCGAATAATGCGTGAGTATGAATTTCGTTATTGGGTCCATATAGAATAACACGTGCTACTCGTAATATAATTTCCTTCATCTTCTCTCGAATGATGACTCACGGCTACAACTTCACAGGAGTCTGAAGAACTTGCATGATTCGATTCTTCCGTGTGTAGCAACTGGTGATGAGATTTGATGCAACTGATTATGCTGCATTTTTTCCTTTTACGACAATATTTCACTCGATGGGTCACTCCTAAGCAACAGAAACAAATTATCTTACTTCTTACCAAATCCCATCTCTTATCGACTTCCAACTTCTTGAAAAAATGGCATTTATTGAGCTTGTAGTTGGTCATTTTGCAATTTAAGCAACACCCAATAGATTTGTCTTCTGTTGTAGTGCATACGAATTTCTTTCTTCTTTCGGATTCAGAATCAGGAACAACAACGCAGTTGAGAGCTTCAGTTATTCCATTGAACCATACAGACAAATCTAAAATAGTCGTTATTTTATTGGCTTCGTTCCATAAACATAACTATTTGTCCCATTCCAATTTCAAATTTGGAGTCAGTTTAAAAACAATTTTAATCAACAATTACGGATTTGAAAGATATTGTTGATTTTTCAGACTTGTCACTGTCACTGCCAGATTTTGAACTGAATATGAGATTTTTTTTTATGTATGATGAATTGACATTCATCATACAGGACGTGGAAAGAAATTCTGAATTGAGAAAAAAAAACTAATCACGAATCTGCGATTGAGGTCTATAAAAATAACAATTTTCCATCGTTCAAGTTTGAACCCCTAGATTGGGTGAAAGTATTGAAAAGGAACATTGCAAATTCTCTACTTCAGAAGATTTTGTTTTCAAATTCTCATCGTGTTCAATAGATGTAATTCAATATTCGTCGTGGCATATAGCCAGGAAAGCAGTTGTTTTCTGTTGAATAAACCGTGAAAATTAATATTTTCATCACAGTGAGAATGCGAAACCTCCATGAATTTCTTTATATATATATATATATATCCATTTTTTTTGTATTCATAAATATATCTGAGAATGTTCCTTTTCAATGAATATGAGAAGTCAATTATGTGATCAAGCTTATCCTCTCTCAAACTGGGATTTTTTTTAACACTTGAAATCATGTCACATATAATCAAATCGGATTTTCCATACCTTTCTTCCAGTGAGTCAAAGATTTTATCTACTTCAAAGGTAAAGTATAACAAAGCTTGCACTGTCTCCTTTGCTTTGCCCTTCAAACACCTCTGGAGTCTTGCAATATTTTCCCTATTGCTAAAACCACACATTTCAGTAGACTCTTTGAAAGCAGTAATGAATTGCAGCCATTCTGTTGGATCTCCAGAAAAAGACGGGAGTTCCTTAACTTTCAGATTGTCTTGCTAAAAACTGCGACAACTGCTTTTCTGGCTTTTCTTTCTTCAATCTCTCTTCAGTTTTTGGCCTTATCCCTGTCTCACCACTCAAATCGATGTCGGGATAAATACCTTTGTCAGACCTAGAACTTAAAACACATTGATTATTAGTAGGAATTTCGATATCATTTATCCAATGTTGGATTTCGTCACGATTTTCAATGGGACCCTCCTCAATCTCCGATTCCTGCTCCGAATATTCCTCTTGTAAAGCCGCTTTCTTCAATTCCATTTCTTTCATTATGAGTTTCTTCTCCAATTCGACCATACGTCTTTCAGCTTCCAGTTCTGTTTCTAGTTGACGTTTCATAATTGTACTTTTACTTGTCGCCTTACTTGTCGCTTTAGAATTATTTGTAGGAGCTTTGGATCCATGTCTGCCACTTTTTTCACCTTCTCTCTTCTTACTCGCTGAGATTTCACTACATCCATCAACTTTATTGCTACCTGCTAAGCTTTTTCTACTTTCAACAACTTCTACATCGAATCTTGTTCTGCTTGTCATTGATGACTTTGATTTGCTTTTAGTATCATCAATTATTATATTATCAGTTTCTGCGTCTGTATACCTACTAGGAAGTACACCTTTGTTCTTTCTTTCGCTTCTGCGGGTCGTAGACATTTTATCCACGGACTTTAAAAACAGTTGTATCTCAGGAACTCAACGAAGTTAAATCCTGTATGTATCAAATTCTCCCTGCTTCAATGTGGAGAAAACAATAGTTATTTATTATACAAGGGAAAAAAGTAGTAGATTTTAGCTTGAGGTTGTATCGTGACAAAAAACCGGGAGCTAAAATCTAATATTTTTTCCGTGAATAATACACTTTTTTTGTGTGTGACAGGAAAAAGGTCAAAACAATTTAACAGGAAGTACACCTGCGTTGCAGGCATCTTTATGATTCTTTTGACAAATATCTGTCAGTCTAATTCTGTGATTTGATTTAAAAAAATTACGAACTTAGTGGTTCTTTAGTGATTGACGTGACCGCGAGGTAGAATGGAAGATAAAAGGATTTGCAGTTCTTTCTCGGAGACGGTGTTCTTTATTGGCTTATTCTCCGGAATCAGCACAGCAAAAGCCATCAACAGTGTATATATACAGTGTGACCCACTTCTAATGGAAACACTCCTGTATCTTACGTAGTCGTTGGGTAAGGATTCAGAATTTTGCTGGAGCGAGAGATTTACCAAAAATGCACTCTATGACCAAGTGGGATCATCTTCAGTGATATACACTGCTCGCCAACAGCCATGGAACCACCCCAATTTCCGGAAAATTATATTAGGAGTCAAAATAGGTTGAAAATCACTTCGGATTCGGAATTAAGACGCCCAATTCACTAACTATTCATAGATTTCCTAGAAAATTCTCAGTTCAGAAAAATTAAATTTTATTGAGGTAGGGTTCTGAAATTTGCAGGAGGAAGAGAAAGTCCAAAGATGAAGTCAATTACGTAAGATTTAATTTTTCAGAAATGAAAAGTTTTCAGGAAAAGTATGAATAGTTGGTATATCTCTCGCTCCAGCAAATTTCAGCATTCTTACCCCACGATTACCTAAGATACAGGGGTGTTTCCATTAGAAGTGGGTCACACTGTATATTCTTCGGTAAAAAAGTACTCACTTTTTCCTGTGGAAAAATAGTAATTTATGAAAAGCGACATTATAACCTGTCAACAGAGATGAATTATCAAACTTTTCTCCCGTCACAGAAAAATAGATATTTATATAACCAGTTAGGAAACCCGCCATTTTGTGTGAAGATGGATTTTGGACGTCAAACAATAATGTGGTCAAAAATCAACGACGAAATTCACGAAATAGACTCGTTTGATACTTTCATTGGTGGAAAATGGCTGATTCAAGGAAGCAGCACAAAATGCAATATTCTCTTCGTCCATCCATATTTTCATTACGTAACTGGTGTTGTAATGAATCACCAGTTATGTAATATTTTACTTTACGCAACTAGTTACTCAAAGTAAGTTGGTTAAAAAAATTTGTCAGCTTTGAAAGGTGTCACATTACGTGTCAAAATTAGAAAAATAATATTATCTTCAAATTTGATATTGAACGTCCTGACTTTGAGTACATATCAAGTTGAAAACAGCAAATACTGAATTCCTAGGTGTACATATTGACAGAAAATTGGGATTTCAAGAGCATGTAACGTCACTAAAAAAAGATTAGCATCAGGTTGCTCTGCCATTAGAGTTACGTATCAAATGAGCTTGGTCCTGCTAATGCTGTATTTCTCTCTCATAGAGTCTCATATCAGGCACGGCATACCCTTCTGAGGTTTTTGTAGCCAACATCTGTTGAATTCTATCTTTATTCTATAGAAGAGGGAAATTTCGCTATTTATGTAAGGCCAAAGCGAGGGACCATTAGTCACGTTTATACCGAATGGATAGTTGGTATGCTTACCAAGGAGATCTAACTAAATTCAGACCAAATGTCTTAGTTAACGCATATTTACACCATGTATCTTCAGTTGACTAACGTTACCAACTTTGTTTTGATTTGATTATTTGTTTGAGGTTAGGTTGTGGAATTCCACCAGAATTCGTAAATTAAGAATAAAACCGTTTAGTAGGATACGAAATTAGCTGAAATTGAATGGAATATTATTATGAAAATTCATGAAATAAGTGCCACTTGCAGTCAAGTCAAGGTTATACCAAAGTAGACCAAAATGTTTACACCGTCTTGGTCATCATACTATTTTAGTCTCGTACGCAACAAATTTCGGCACCAAACCAAGCTGGTAACTTTACTAAGTATACAGTTTATACCAAACTGACCAAGAGTATTTAGTCTAAATATAGTCATTAGTCAGCTTTCCAAGATACGGTATAAACGTGGCCATTGTAGACCACTTTATACCAGTCAACAAATTGTTACTCTCACCTGCCTCTTTATTTGGACACAGTCTGTTTGATCCACACCAGACATCATTCATCGATCAAAAACCCGAAGATGAATGATTCTTTGACAATAAAGGTCAGTTTTGATTGATTCATTGATTGACATTTCAATAATATCACGACATTATCCATAATTATTCAACTCCTTTGTAAAATATACCCAGTAAAACAACTGAAGAATGACGATCGAAGGAAATTATGTACCTATTCTATTATTGAACATTGATATTGTTTCAAAAGCAAAAGAAGACGCTGGGGCACCTTGGTCATTTTCTTTCTATCGCAAATATTATCGGAGATACTTTATGCGGACACCTTGTATACACGTCAGGTTTTTCAATCGATCTCTAAAAATAGTGATTAATTTGTATCAATTTCAGGTTGTGGATCTTTTGTTATCAATTTTGATGAGAGGTATTGAAGAAAAGATGGAAAAAATGAACCAATCCGATATCGGAGATCTCCAGTTGATGAAATTATCATTAAACTCTGACCGTCCAGAAGATTTAGACAACCAGATGTCGAGGTTGTTAGATGGCATAGAAAAATTCAAAATTGTATAGTGACATTAAATAGCATTACTGATATCATTTTATAATTATATAACATCTTAGGCAGGCATGGGCAACCTATTTTGTTTTCCATATTAGTCGAAAAAAAATCAGAATAACAAATTGTCTAACATTCGTGCCATGAAAGGTAGGTACTATAAGGGAAAAAGATATTTTTGAAGAAATTGTTGCCGTTTTTAATTCTTTCAATCTGACTAGACAAAGTTAAGAGGTGTCACCACAGATAGGCAAAAATTGAATCAGAATTACCTATCAAGAATTAATATTGATATATATTACGGGCGTGAATAAAAATCCATCTTATATTATGAAAGGTTGTGCATTTTTTACAGAAACCCTTGATATACAGGGTGAGTCATGAGGAACTGTACATACTCCTACCACGAATAGAGGCCCCTGAGAAGAATACCTATGTATGTCCATCAGAAAGTGTCTTCCCCACTTCTTTATCAATATATGTAGTAGCGGAATACTCCTTGAAAAAATCAGACGAATCGAAGAAGCTGTTGGAAAGTTATGACCAAAAGATGTTTTTGCCAAATCTCATAACTCACCCATTATATTGGTAAAAAAGAAAAGAAGACACTTTCTGATAGTCATTAGATATTCATCTCAAGGGCCTCTATTCGTGGGAGGAGTATGTACAGTTCCTCATGACTCACCCTGTATATATTCAACTTAATAATAATCAGAATGTATCACAAGTCGAAAATTACAGACCAATATTGGTATTATGTTCTATTGCGAAATTGTTCAAACAGATAATTCATGTGAAGGATCATATTTGTGAAGAACAACATGGCTTTTTACCAAATAAATCAACATCCACCAATTTGCTAGTCTTGTGGCAGAATGTGCTTAAATACATGGATCGAGGCACACTAGACGTGAAAGGGTGGTTCTCTAGGGGAGGGGGGAATTATGACAAATCCATCTCAAATTATGTCCCCAAGAAATGAAAGTTGACGTGTCTGGGCATTCTTTCATTCTATCATGTGTTCAAATGTTATTCAGGGTGGATCGTCTTGAATGGGCTACACCCATTATTTCAAAAACTATTCAATCAATTTTCAAAAACAAAACACAGTTATTATCTGGGTGAAAATACCTTTCGAATGAGGTATCACTCGACCCATGTTCCTATTTGAAATTCTTGAAAGGGTGGTTCTCTAGGGGAGGGGGAAGTCATGACAGATGACAAACTCATCTCAAATTATGTCCTCCAAGAAATAAAAGTTGACGTGTCTGAGCATTTTTTCATTCTATCATGTGTTCAAGAGTTATTCAGGGTGGATCGTCTTGAATGGGCCATCCGGTATATTGACTTCCGAAAAGCATTTGACAAGGATATTCTATTGAAAGAGCTATTTCAAAATAGAGCTAATCGGAAACTCTCGAATTCTTTGCTTCCTATCTCAGCAATCGAACATACCAGGTAAGGCTATAAAGGCAATCTATCTAAAATATTCAATCTAGTCGACACAATCGGGTTTCAGGAAGGGTTTCAGTTGTTCAACAGCTCTCCTGCATATTGTGGATGATAGATTAAGGTCTACTGATCAAGGAAAATGTACAGTCCTAGTTTTACTAGTCTTCGGTCGTGCATCTGACACAATTAACTACGACTTATTGCTAGCAATTTCGCATTATATAGGACTATCTGAATCTTATTTCACTGTTAGACGAGTATATCACGAATAGGCAACAAAAAGTTAGTTTGAATGGTCTTGAATCACGGTATCTACCACTCAATTCTGGAGTGCCACAAGGGTCAATTTTGGGTCCTTCATTGTTTTGTATGTACTCTTCAAATATACTGAGAAGCATCACTTCATGTAGTGTTCACTTATATGCAGACGACACTCAGCTTTATTATAGTTGTAACAGTCGTCAATTTCGTCTTCTAGTCGAGATATTCAATATTTTATTAGACTTCATAATCATAATCATAATACAAAGTAACTATATAAAACAATCATCATATACAGAATGTATTCTACAATAGTTTTTCACCTCAAACAGCTGAAAATGCTTGTATACTAATAAACAGAGATCTTCAATCATTTGTGAATTCATGTACCGATCATTGTCTGGATATGAATGATAATACATCTAATGTCATGTTATTCGGGCCAAAAAAGAATCGAAATGAAAGGTATAACAATTGATATTTGTATTGATAATAAATCACTGCAGTTAGTTCCAGGAGCTTCGGGGGTTTAATAGATGACAACCTGTGATACGAGAAACATATCAATAAATCAATTCAGTGTGCATATTTACCATTGATAATGATGTTTAGTGGAAGAGCTATTTGGTGACGCTTGCAACATCCGAATTGAACTTCGCCTTTTGTTTTCTCATTCCTATAGGTAGGCACTATTTTAATTTACTATAATATTGTAACTGTTGAATACAATAAAGTCATTTAATTATTATCATTATATATAGCAGGTTCGATTTTGTTGGCTTCGAGTCAATTTTCCCCAGCACTTTCTCGAATAATAATTGCACTAATGTAAAAACTTCACAAAGATAAGATTTCCACAAAATTCTCACACACGACATGTTTCGCTGATACAGTAGCTTCGTCAGGTGATATACTGACGAAGCTACTGTGTTAGCGAAACATGTCGTGTGTTTGAGAATTTTGTGGAAATCTTACCGTTTGTGGAGTTTTTACATTTGCCATGGATTTCCATCAAGTAACGGTCGAGTCAAAAAAAAAAATTTTTCATTTCCACCACTGTCCAACGACGGCACATTAGCAACAACATCGCAGGAAAAAGCAAATATTTTTGAATATTCAGACAAGAATACGTAAATACCAAAAAAAAATTTTCGAAAAAAAAAACATATGATATGAGCACTTTTACTATTATACGAATATATAGCTATAATAGCTTCGAAATTTTCTCCGGAGGTGGGCCTGTCTTGATGTACTGAAAGCTGCTTCTACCTCCACGGATCGGACCAAAGCTCCACTGTTCTTCGCGAAATTCATTAGTTGCAGGGCTCTCTGAATCTCAATGTCATTCAGCCCATCAATAAATAGCTTTATCCAATAATACTCCCATCGGGTCGGGCTACCTGCCGATATTTATATCTCACCCAAGACATTCTGCCGTTTTCATAACGTTTCCAGATCTTTCGCAAAACTTCGAACAGCTTCTAAGTACGCCCGGTCGACGTGGCTTTTTCCAAGAGGAGCGCGTCTATTCCGAAAAAAGTAGTCTCGTAACAAACAGCGTATTAAGTGACACAATTATTTATATCCGAAAATTCAACAATCATTAATAGATATTCAACTTTGATTCTCATGTGATCAATGGATGACTCTTTCAGTTTTAAGGTAGTTCATAAGCAGGTTCATTTTGCAACTTGTTATATGAATAAATCATTTCAAAAATATCTACATGGATATGTTGGCGAAAACAGCAAAGTGTGCTTTGGATACCATCAGATGTGCTCGTCTTATTGTAGTTTTTGTTGTGGACTCAGTTTGAGCATTGGGTGTGTTCAGTATGAAAAGAAACCATACACATATATATGTAATGAAATAATTTATTTTGGTAAGTTGTAGCAGGACTCAATGATGATACATATAACAGATGATTTCCAATTTTGCTCATTTTGAATGAAAATTCTCCATCTAAAACTATCTATGAAACTAAAAGAATTGCACAATGTGAGGTAAGTCTTTCCAAAGTAAATTGAGGCAGGCCTAGCAAAAAACATACGCCGCGGGCTGCCTGACCATTTGAAGTTAAAACGGACCGGCTACACGTGACGGATATTCCTTGCTCGAGGGCCTTCAACTGACTGGAAATTGGAAATATCAATTAGTTAACAATCAATTATGTTTTTCCACTATCTTTTTTTTCATGTGCCATCATCAATTTCAATATTTTTATTTGTCATTACTAACGCCATTGATGGTTGGGAAGTGTCACATTACACACCTCTACCTCCCGCCCTCACTCATCTTATATTTTAGTTATGTTCACAACGAAACATAGATTTATTAATTTTGATCGAAATATGATGGTAGAAAATAAAATAGTACTTATACAAACATCGGTAGGAAGTTTCATTCCTATCTCGAGATCATAGCTAACCTCGATGCTTTGCGTCTAGGTTAACTAACTAATCTCACGACAGGAATGAATCTCTTCCCACCTCGGTGTGTAATATACTATTTCTGACTTGTTGCAACTAGAGAGTGCCTCAAACATCACATTATACGCCCTTTAAAGAGTGAGGAAACGCTTGTCGCCACTGATATTTCCAAATTGTCATCATTCGCAGATTTAAAACGTCAGTTCTGCAAGTTGAATAGGCATCCTCGCGAAAATCCCAGATAACACCAACCAACGACCTAGCATTCGTAACGCACACCTCCCCCGGAAGTTCATGTACAGGGTGGGCCAAATTAGGCACTTTTAAAAGGAAAGTCCTATTCCCGTACAAGATAGAAGAAAACTGATGTCGGGGCCTGTTGATCAATTCACATGACAAATTCAAAGGTGAAACCGCATATTGATATCTATCTTTATTTTAGAGTTACAAGGTGTTTTTCAAAAATGGAAATTTTTTAAAAGTAGCTGAAACTCTTTTTTTTGTAAAAAAGTCTTTGTTTTCATGAGAACATCTTCAAAGCATTGTATTTGTCATGAAAATTGATCCTCAGGCACTGAAATCAGTCACCGTATACCTAGTTGCATAATAGAACTTTTCTTTCAAGACGAACAAGTTATAGTCTTGAACTAGATATAGGAAGGCCGATATTTCAGTGCCTCGAGAACAATTTTTATCACAAACTCAATGCTTCGCAGTTATTCTCATAAAAACAGACATTTTTTGCCAAAAAAATATCTGTAGCCACTTTTCAAAAATGCCCATTTTTGAAAAACACCTTGTAGCTCCGAAACGGAGACAGATATCGATATGCGGATTTCACCATTGAGTTTTTCATGAGAATCGACCCCCAGGCACCAACATCAGTTTCCTTCCATCTGGTTCGAGAATAGGACTTTCCCTTTAAAAGTGTCCAATTTGGCCCACCCTGTACTTTCGCGGCGTCGATGTGTCCAGGCGGCCGCCAGCCGGCCTTAATACACATTACCGGCAATTAAATTATTGACTTAGAAGTGCTACAACAAATCTCAATGTACCATAGCTCTCAGCCACTAACGTAAATGCGCTTGCAAATCCGTATTAAGGAGTATGAGTTTTTCGAGCACTTTCCAATTATCTGATCGCGAACTACAAACTATGAATGCGAAAGTGCGTTTTTACCGTCATTTTTGAAGAACTGCTAAAGCACTCGTTTCAAGTGTCTAATATTTCAATAGTCGGCCGTCATTTCTCAAGAAGATCGGTGTTATCGGGGATGTTTTCGCATATGTGTTGTTCAAATTGCAAAAATTCTAAGAATGATGGTTACCATTTATTTGAGTTGCCCAAAGAAGAGAAGACACTTCAAGTGTGTGTCAAAGCTTTAAATTCCAATATTCATTTCATGGAAATACATTCAATGATGTGATATAACTACAAAATTAGCATTATGTGCCTTTGGTGTTACGCCACTGTTAGAGTTTCATATAATAATAAGTATGTGGTTTGGGAATATCGGTCACGTTTCAAACCTGCCCAGAAAGTTACCACGTTAACTTTTGATGGGAGTCGAGTCACATTGACCATTCTGGTAACACCATTGTGGTCAAACGAATGACTTGACACAGCCAATATGTCTGCACCCGTTTAATGAAGGGGTACAGAAAAATGACATTCCATTTCTTAAAAAACATATTTGTGTCTCGTGTTTTTTTTTTCAGCTGTTTAACAACACGACAAACGTATCTACACTCTTTAAAGGGCGTGAAATGATATGTTCGAGGCACTCTAGTTACAACGGGTGTTTATACACGTATCTCAGTTGCCGAGCAAAATTATTCGTAAAATGACTCAATTTTTACACGTCGGAAAGGTAGGCAGGTAGGTACTTCAGCAGTTACTAACATCAGGGAAATAATTTTTCGAGTCATAACTTACTGAGAGATCCTCAGTTTGTAACAACCCAATAAATTATTTATCCTTCGACTTGTGGGATTAGCTCCATTTTCACGACTTTCAAGTCTATGAAAATCAACTATGCTGTTCCACAGTTCCAGCACAAAAACTTAATATGATATAGTACATCCCGATAAAATTTCGGAAATAAAAACCCCCAAATGAAATTGATTACTAAAAGGTAAGCTAAGAGTTTTTTAAATGTAGAAATAGAGAATTGCTTGGCTATTTTTTGGCCGAGGGCGAACCTGTCATGAAATATAAAATACCCCTAATAAGTAGGAAACATTAGGAAGGTCTAGGCATAATAAATATATGTCCTATGAAAAAGATTCTATTTGTTGAATCTCACTACCTTTCAATAAAATTGATACAAACAAACTTTTTTTCAGATCAACTATGTACAGTCATCTTCAGAAAACAAGTCGCACATGGACGATGATAGCATTCCTAATAACTCCTGGAATAAGATCGCTGACACCGTCCAACCGCGACATGATCTCTGAAGACGACTGTACCTATCACATACATACTACAACATTTATAAATCATTTCTGCCTTCGTTTATTTTTTTTTTCACCGTAGTTCATGAAGTGTACTAAAGTTGTCTACGTGATATGAGAAACTTTTTAACATTGATTTCTCATAAAATTTCATGCTTGGTAAATAGTTTTACTTTCTGAGAAAACAATGTAACACCTACAATAGCCAAATGTTGAAAGTGGAATGAAATGTTGATTATGAAGACTAAGCTCAAAGTCATTTCCACAGGTGTTCAATAAATGAACAACAATGGTAATGTAATTCAATGTTTCGCGTGACATTGACCAGGAGAGTATTCGTTTTTGTGGTTTGTAAAAAAATTGAATATTGCTACTTTGAAGTTGGGAACCAACTCCCCAGAAGTCCAATCTTTTGCGGAGTTAGGAAAAACGGGACCTACAGCTTATAGTGGAAATCGAACCACTTCTAGGGCACCGAGGTGCTACCAGAATTACAACCAAGCATCACACATTTTAAGAAAAATATATTCAGCCAAGCCGGATTCGCACCGACAACACCTTCGCATCGTGAACGGCTATCTAGCGAATTTTAGAGCTTAAACAATTCGGTCACCGCGCCCCATCATCTCCCGTCATCTACCATTGTTGTTCATTTTATTGAAGACTTGTGGAATTGTGGAAATTACTTTGAGCTTTTTCTTCATTATCAAAAAAATATGAGTTATTTGAATTTGATAAGAATTTATAGAATCTGAAATGAGGTAATAACAATTTCCTATAGCGCTGAAAATAAATGTACTGTAAAATGCCTACTTATTGTTTCTATCGCAGTAAGCCAACTCATTGGTACTATCGAAAATTGAATGAACGTTACTTTCACAAGGTGTCCCAGAACAAAGTACCATAAATTCTAAAAGGTGAACTAGAGACCAAAATAGGCAGATTGAAACCAACTTACCTTCAAACGAAAGATGAAGAAAAATTTAATTTCCAGATTGTCTTCAATATTTCTAAATCCTTGAAAGGTACTGCTCTGAAATTCGTAGGGCAATTTACTATAGTGAATGTGCATGAAAAGCATGTCATACCATTTCAAGCAATATACAAAGTTTATGTATTTGACATTCTCTTTGATAAAAATCAATGTAACTTTTTTGTACTACGGCACTGACCACATTTTGATATTACAACGAATGTCGAAATCAATTATCTCACTTTTTTCTAACTGCAGTTTTTCTATTGTTTTCCTTGGTTGTCGAGATAAATAACAAAATCTATCTTGGTGCTTCTCAATACGACTCGTTTATGATGTTAGAATTATCACGTTTTGCTCGTTTCTACCTCATTTGCGTTGCGCAATAATCAGTGACGGCTCGTGCACAATTTTTTGGATTAAAATGAAAGAGAGAAATGCGAACGTTACACGTTGGGCCAGCGGCTTAAGTGAAGTTCGATGGCAAATAAGCATGTACAGGGTGGCCAACTAAGAATCCAGAGTTCGATACCTCTGTTGTCTTGAGAGATACAAAAAAAAGTTTTGCATTCACATTAAAGTGATAACCAAGCTTCACATTTCAAAATTTCTTTGAAATACACAGGGTGTTCCGTAAGGTCACAGCACATCAAAGCTATGTTTTTTTCATTATTGTAACACCCTATATTTAATTCCATTTCTGGATTCTCCCTGAAGATCTGATTTCAACGACGTATCATACTTAGGGTCTAGCAGTGAAAGTTACTGACATATAGGGTGTGCAAAATCGAGATTTTCCAAGTTCAGGATTCTTTTCTGTCGAAATTGTTCATGATTCGTCAAAACGGTTTACATGTCCCTATCTCAACTTTTCAGTCACTATCAACTATCTAACTATCACTAAACTTGAAGCGGGGAATCTGTAGGCGATGCGTCGAGACAAGAAACCACCGATCGGCCGGCCGTCTGCATCAGTGTAATGAGCTACGCGAGCGTTTCAACTTAAAGCGGCGTTTTGACGATGGGATTATCAGATGTCGTAGGTCCTGAATTAGTTCGTGATTTTCGGAGTATATGCGGATGGCATACTCAAAGGTTCCAGTGAATGAAATTGAAATAATAGTGGCATAACAGTAGGATAATGAACGATGAATTATGAAAACAGTTTCGGAAAATAATTGTATTCATCAAATAGTTCAGTAATTTTACCCAAATTATTTGGTACGGCCCGGCCGACCCTGCCGTCCCTGACGAGCCGTCACTGGCAATAATCATGTTTACCAATTCGTAAGCTCTTTTCCAAATTTCAGTTTGATTTCTGGTAAAAAAAAATTGATTCGAGAAAAAATTAATTAATTTAAAGATGACCAACAACATTATCATATACTGATAATCGTCATAATCATAAAGAAGTATGGAGAAGCACCAAAATGAATTTTGTTAGATATCTCGAAAACCAAGAAAAATTATGAAAACACTGCAGTTAGAAAAAAGTGAGATGATTGATTTTCTCATGCATCAAAATATCGGAATATGGTCAGTGCCGTACTCCAAAAAAGTTACATAATTATATATCAAATCGAATGCAAAATACCTAACTTCCTGTATATTGATTGAATTGGTACATGTTTTCTATGCACAGTCACTATAGTAAATTGCCTCACG
Organism: Phaedon cochleariae; assembly: GCA_918026855.4. Classification (NCBI taxonomy): domain Eukaryota; kingdom Metazoa; phylum Arthropoda; class Insecta; order Coleoptera; family Chrysomelidae; genus Phaedon; species Phaedon cochleariae. The sequence goes on along the minus strand of OU896714.1, from coordinate 19,716,961 downwards.
AATTTCAGAGCAGTACCTTTCTAGAATTCCGAAATATTGTAGAAAATCTGGAATTAAAATTGTTCTTCATCGCCCTCTCAAGGCTCAACGGTGAATTTTCGTATAGAGGTAATTTGATTTCAATCGGCCTAATTTGGTCTCTAATGCATCCTGTAGAATTGATGGTACGTTGTTCTGGGACATCTTTTTTCTTTCTTTTCAACTCTAAGAAAACTTCACTGCTACTTCCACAACCACCCTGTATAATTCAGGTATCGCTATAAAATATTGTCATCACGAATTAGCAACTTCCTCACCAAGTTATACGGGATTCCAATCATTCGATGGATATGAATTTCAGGGCGGGTGCGGTTTCATAAAAACTTGAACATCTTGTGTATAATATGTAGTCTGATACAAGAAATGCAATTATCATGAATCGATGTTGATATCAGTATACTACGAAATGTCCAAGAATGAATTGATTTCAACCGCTCACTTTTTCGGAAATAATTGGAACATTTGCTATTTTTGGACCAAACCCTGTATATCGTGAGTACGTGCAGACATCATTGAACTAAACTACTCAACACTAATTTCGTCGCACACCAAAATGTCGCCCCTGTTATAATGTGAATAACTTTTTTCAGTTTAGAACAATTTGAATGTGGTTCACACTGTTCGATAGCCCAGTCCTTTAGCTATAATATCGTACTTCATTGAAATATAAGAGTATTCACATAAAATCTCTACATGGTGCTTTCCGACTCTGTGCGAAATTTCTGAATATTCACGAGGCTCTCAAATGGTGAAAAAAAATTTTTTCTCAACTTCGACAACAGAGGCATGAAGATGATCTCATTACCTCGAGATATTTCGCGAATCAACTTCCTTTCTCTCTTATTTACAGAGTGATCTCAAAAAATCAACTTTTTGGTTTTGCAGCCATAACTTTTTTCCACGTCAACCGATTTTGGAAATCTTAGGCTCATTTTGAAGATAAAACTTCAGATGAAGAGATCTGAATATCAGAATTGACTCAAGATGGCTATCAAAGATCTAGAGTTTTCTTGAAAGTGACCCAAATCTGGAATGCCCTAAGAATCTTGGTTGGGAGGAGAATTGATTGAAAATCAACTTGTTCTCGGAAAAACAATTCATTCTGGATGCGTCCATATCTTCCTCGCTCTCAGTAGTCAAGAATTGTGCGTGAGAAAACACAATTGAAACATGTTCTTGCAAAAACATTAGATCATTTCTCCTCTGTAATGCATGGCCCGCCGTAACCAACGTTACAAGAATCACAATGAGTGACTGACAAACCCGACCAGCTGAGGCTCATCATAAATGGTGTACCAACAAGAGCAACGGATTTTGATTTTTGATTTTAACAGTTATCACGTACATAACATGCGATTTAAGAATATGGAGAAGTATTCATGCAAACAACGTTTATTTATTGTAAAAACGCATTTCAAAAATGGTAAAAGTTTCACGAAAAGAGTTTGCCAATTACGTAAAGTTTTCAGTCGCAATAATGCGCCGAACGAATCGACAGTAATAACCAAACAATTCGTGTCGGAGATAAGCCCTTTGAATGGATCGGACTGTCGTGTTTAGCAGATCCGCGATTTGGAGGGAAGATAACCCTTGTTCCCTCATTTGTGGAATCAGTTTCCAACTGGTCGGGCGTTAGATGCGGCATCGAAACTACCAAAATCTGTTTATGATTCGAATACGACGTCTAACCTGACTTGTCAGTCACTTACTGTGATTCTTGTAACGTTGGTTACGGGCCATGCATTACAGAGGAGAAATGGTCTGATGTTTTTGCAAGAACATGTTTCAATTGTATTTTCTCACGCACATTCTTGAGTACTGAGAGCGAGGAAAATATGGACGCATCCAGAATGAATTGTTTTTCAGAGAACAAGTTGATTTTCATTCAATTCTCCTCCCAATCGAGATTCGGAGAGCGTTCCAGATTTGGGTCACTTTCAAGAAAACTCTAGATCTTTGATTGTCATCTTGAGTCAATTCTGATATTCAGATCTCTTCATCTGAAGTTTTATCTTCAAAATGAGCCTAAGATTTCCAAAATCGGTTGACGTGGAAAAAAGTTATGGCTGCAAAACCAAAAAGTTGATTTTTTGAGATCACTCTGTAAATAAGAGAGATAGGAAGTTGATTCGCGAAATATCTCGAGGTAATGAGATCATCTTCATGCCTCTGTTGTCGAAGTTGAAGAAAATTTTTTTTTCACCATTTGAGAGCTTTTTGAATATTCCGAAATTTTGCACAGTGTCGGAAAACACCATGTGGAGATTTTATGTGAATACCCTTATATTTCGATAGAGTACGAGATCATAGCTGAAGAACTGGGCTATCGAACAGTGTGAACCAAATTCAAATTGTTCTAAACTGAAAAAAGTTACTCACATTATAACAGAGGCGACATTTTGGTGTGCGACGAAATTAGTGTTGAGTAGTTTATATAGTGGATTTTCACCGACCACATGGACAAACAAAACGTAGTCGATTTGATTTTGGTATTCAAAAAGGAAACTTCACAATGACCATTCGAAATTTTGAAAAAGTCAACTTCAGCACCCTGTATAATACATACTATTGAATTTAGAGCGTTGATAATTGGGACATCTGATCAACATCACGAGTTCTACGATATATCCAAAATTCGAGAAAATTCACCGAAAGCCAATTTCCCCCCTATTGCGGTGCGGGGTCCTTTATATTCTCAGATTGGTGTGTACCAAGGGTAAAACAACGAACTCAACTTTTGCATAAAAAATATTGAAGGAAATGTTGTTCACTATTGTTTACCCGTCGAAAGTCGAAAAAATGTTTTCTCTTGTGGGGACCCCTTTTTTGTGAAGGCCCCGGGGCTGTAGCCCCGGATGCTCTCCCCTAAATCCGGCACTGCACAGTGGCTACATGTCAAATTCGAATTTCTTTCAATCAACAACTATTTATCAATACTAGTTTTCCAAACTCTACAGTAATTATGCTTCAATGAGCCTGAACAATGCAAGTGTTCGTTTTCTTTTGGAGTCGGACTATTTGACCAAAATATGAAAATATCATAGGTTTTGAAAGGCATTATGCTTGAATATTTGGATATTTATTATATTCATTGTATTGATTATGTTCCGAAAAGCTATATTTCACAAAAAACGTCCTCTAGGATCTGTGTAGACTGACAGTGACATAATTATTATTTTTTCTACGGCTATAACACAAAATTGCTTTTGTTTTACTGTGTTCGATAAATCAATGATACTTTATATGTCATCAATTTTATTTCCATATCTGATATCACAATGACTTCATTGTGTTATTATTCCACGAAATCTCATTCCCCATGAAATGTGAAATTTCAAGCAATGACAGCTGTCTAATAAATGAGCATTACTTGAGAGAAAATTGATGGCAACAAGCCGAAGAAGTGATAAATTTCGCTGTTATCTGTTACAGCCGTAGAAAAAGTATAGTGTATAACTCGCACGGAATGCTAATTTTCCACTTCATTCTCGTGGGAAATGCCTATTATTTCATGCTTGTTAAACAATAAACTATTTTCGCTTAATTGCATTTGTAAAATTACCATTGATTCGCACAATCCAATTTCGCTGTTCTTAGTGTGCAAACATCGCTGAAATCTAGGAGAGATTGTCGTATTTAGGAGTGTATTTTTTGCAGAAATCAATACTAACCAAGTTTCTCAAATGATAGGTAGACAATGTTTAATATTATTATGTACAAATAATTAAGTAAGAAGTTTAATATTACAACAGATATGTACAGGGTTTTGGCAAAAAATGGGTACGTTTTGAAATAATATGTATTGTCCGACTTCATTTCTTTTAAAATAAGTCCTGGGATCTCATGCGCTGGTCAAAAACTATGGTAACCATATTAAAAGTACAGTCAGTTCGTTTTTTATTTTTCGGACTGAAAATTGTCCGTAATACTGGAATTGGTTAGCTGCAGTCGTTTCATATAGATCGAAGAGCGGCTTTTCTTCGCGAGAGGAACTATACTTGCAAAACTTCATACACGATTATATATACATATTATATCCATTATTTACAATCACAAGAGAGAGAATATAATGTTTGCCTTAATCAAGTTGATAGTCAATTTCTCGGGTTTATCCAAGATCGTTAATGATGAAATGCTGAAGCTAGTAGTGAAATGAACAGTCTTTTAAATCGATAAACACACAATCTATTTCAAAAGTTTAAATCATTCTATTTTGATTAGGTATTATTTGATTTGATTTAGTAAAATGTTAGCATCATAACAAAAGATTTGGCAAGGTTCAAACTAACAAAAATTGTGTTGATCAACTATCACTTTAGAATTTAAATGATCAACAATTAGTATGTTCCACGAGAAGTGTGATAATCATTGCTCGGAAGTTCTGGGACGCATTCATAACCATAGATTTAACATTGGATGCTAATCAAGCACTCTCATTGGTCAAACACCCGTTTTTTTTTGACGCCATTATTTTTTTATTACTAAAAACTAGACAATTCAGACTACTGTCACCTTTCACAGATTACCTTTTTTTCTACCATATCCTAAAATTACGGCATTGCTAATACGAAGTGAATATACCTCGTTGACATAAGGATGTGATTTCAGAGCCTGGTAGAGCTTTATTGTTGATCCGATATTTGGTAGAAATTTAAACTTTTATACAAACTCATGTGCATTCTACTCAGTGGCGTAACTAGAATGTTTTGTCCTCAACGCAAAATACATGTAGGTAGGTAGGTTCCATGTGAGTGGGGCCAATTCCGCTCCTACTGCGACCCCAGATGGGTCTATTGTGGCTCACTCTTCAGGCACAAATCACAAATAGTGAATAAAAAGAAAGAACGAGCTAAAAGAGCTCTATTTTTCAAATTCTTATTTTACACATAACTTGACAAAATATTTCTTCTCGTCAAAGAAAAGCAAGTCTTTAAAATCGCGTTAATTTTTATGAGTTCAAAATGAAACCTAACGTTTATTTTTAAATGAAGAAAAAAAATTAAATTAGTCAAGTTTCAATTTGTTGGCAGCTTAACGTTCGACAGAAATTAAAGATGAATATTTTGATCTCTATTGCCCTATTTGATTCCTTGAATACCTTTCGATTAGTTTCAATTCAACTCCTACCTAATCGGCGAGTCGACTGCTATTGCGACGCTGACGGTCAACGTTATGAAGCGCAACCAGAACAAAAACAGAACATTTAAAAAAAATTTACAATATTATATTGACTCATCTAGGTTGTTTGGTTTTTTTTCAAAGACTGAAGAATGAGTATAGTCCAACGAGTGGTCCTCCCAAGCTTGAGGGCCTCAACGCGTTTTGCTTACTTATCATCTAGTTACGCCACTGACGAAATATCAATATTTTTGTTGGTTAATATTCGAACATTGCGTTTTGAAGCAGTTCACCTTGGAATTTGGAGAAAAGTCGTCTGCGGCGTACATTTTTTGACAGGAAGTTGGCCTACTTGGGTATTTCCCCAAGTTGGCCCAGCCCGTTTTGTGCCTCCAGTCCGGCCCTGTTTGATTGGTATTCTCTGTTATCTTTACGTAATCATTGGGAAGAAACAAATTTAGTGTTCACCTGCTATTTTATTTTGATATATCCTTACTTCCCTGTGATTTTGAAACTTTGATGCCTATGCTGTTTGAAATTCTATCAATAGAGATGCAAGTGAAATTCTTTGTCGCCAAAATAAAATAATTGTTGAATGAATTCTATGTTAGGCAGATGAATACCTTCACCTACATAAAAACGTATTTTTCCTACTAGTCCAATCAATCTATGCATGGTGAATGTAGTGCGTGAGCAAGGACCTAAGCTATTTCTTTAGAAACCTGTTTGGAGTGTCTAGAGAGTGAACATACTGAAAGTTCTGACGTCTAGGAGGTAAGCCAGGAGAGGGGGTGCCGTAAGAAGGTTCCGATTTTGGGTTTATCGCTTATATGTCGAAAACGGTTCGTTGTTAAAATTCTCCACAACTTTTTTCCATACACTTTTCTCGAATCACCTACCGTTTCTGAGCTGCACGATCCGCAAAGTGGAGATTTTTTAATTAAAGATTATCTGACGTTTTCCATCAAACAACCTTTATATTGTTTCAGAGAAAGTCCGTCGAAAATGTTGCAGGGATTTGAATGTTCTTCAATAATGTATGTACTGGGTTATCTATCGAATAAGCTCACGTTATTTTTCACAAAAAAAGAGATGTGGAAGTTGAATGCCGCGATGGGCATTTTCACGGATCTTATCAGACATTTCACATGGTGATCCCAAAAGCATGATGAACCACAAACCCGTTTTTTTTCAAATGGAAAACACTATCTCGCTGTTCTTTTGATTGCTGAAACTTCTACCACCCGAGACATGCTGCTGCTGAAACCCAAGCAAGGAAAAACCACGAATCCTGTTCTCACATTTTTTTACCGGCTGCGACACAACATCTGCAACGTTCAGGAGGAGCAAGATGTAACAGTACGAAGATAATTCCGATATTTACAAAGCTTTGCTCAATCAAAGAAATACGCCAAGAAATGATAATCTTGGATCTCCGGCTCAACGACTCTTTAGTAGGGTAACTAGAAATATGTTACCATCGGTTGATTATGCACTTGAACCAAGAGTGAATGAGGACATTCAAGAAGAACTCACGCGATTGCGACTAAAACAAAAACATTACTTCGATAAAAATTGTAAATCTAGAAATGACTTGCACGTAGGAGATCAAGTAGTCATGCAAGAAGGGCCTAAGAAGGGGATAGGTGCAGAAATCATACGAGAAGCAAGGAGACCTAGATCTTTTGTCATCGAGACCAACATCAAAGGACAGACTCTGGAAAGGAACACAAAACATCTTAGGAAAAGTACAGCTATAGATGAATATGATACACCTACTGTGAATCCTGATCCCATCGTTAGGTGTTCGCAAGATCACTCATATGATTTCATTACTCGAAGCACTCCACCAGATCAGAACGTTTCAGCTGAGTCTTCCGGAAGAGGAGTCATTACAACCGAAGAAAATGAAAAACCTTCAGAAACTGAAGTCAGGCCAAGAAGGGAGGTTCGCAAACCAAGAAGATTCATTGAAGAATTTTAAAATGTATATTATTGATAGTTGCTCAATTTTGTATAATGGGGGATGTAACAGTATTATCTCATACTTGAATAATGGATACCCTGTATTCATGGAGATGATGTTAGTTGTCAGTTGACATCGGTGTTGAACGTCAGGCAGTTAATAAAGTTAGATCTTGATAATCTTCATCTTATTACACAAGATGGAATTTTCAAAATTGTACTTGAAATCTGGAATTAATGATTGATGATTATTGGATGCTGCAGTGATCATTAACCATCTCTCATCACATGGAGGTTGAAAAGGTGGGAAAAATGAGCTCCCTCAAATCTTATAGGGCACCAGCAAGACAGACCTCTTTCAAGCAGTCAGGTCAGTGGCGAATAATTAGCTTCCATCCACCAACTGAAAGCGCAGCTAAAAAGCATTTTAGGCGCGAAGTTCACCAGTGACTCAGGAATGTGCTGCACCTCAAGAATGAAGTTGAAAATATGCAGGAGATACCCTGGCGCTAATTGAAACGAAGATTCACCAGCACCAGAGGTCTTACTGAAAACGATATTTTGCCGAGCAATGCTGAACTGTTTCGCGGCGTGCCTCTTGATGAGGACGACGACGACGAAGATGACACTAAGAATGACGATGCCGTGAACGAAGACACTTTGCCAGGACCCTCACGCCACACACCTATATTATATTGATCATTCCGTGTATAAATAGTATTTGATGCAATCATTTGTTATTTAAAATCATTATAAAAATGAAATTCGACGACTTCGAGAGAAACACCAGGTTCGATGACGTCATGAACCGAATTCTGGCTTTCGCATGAAAAGTAGGATCACATATTTTGTAACTGGTAATCACCTTATGAGATTTATTATGACCAAGGACAATAGTATTCCCATTCACAGAAGACAATAGTTCGACCTGGTCCCTAATAATCACTTATTGAATACTTGCAAGATGCTTCAGTACCAATAAAAATATCCTAGTATTCCTAATACTGATCGAGATTTTATTTAATCCAAGATTATTTTGTGGCGCGGGGACAGTGTAATGCCTAAGTTCCCAGAAATACAAAAAAAAGAAGAAGACAAACTACATTCTCGATCTAACTTCCTGACGTTAATATCGGCTGTTATCTTCATCGTCAAATCCTTGTTTCATCTTGTCAAGATGCGAATATTCAAATATAATCCTCATATTATGTGATTCTTTCGTCTGTTATCTGCAGTAAGTATTCAATCCAGAAGTTACATTCCATATTCTGATTGAAATGACAATCAGAAATATTCTTGTAGTTGTCTATCAGAAATAGAGCATTGATACGTAAGTCGACTCTTATATGGTGTTGTCGGATGATCACGTTTTCCCGCGTTTTTCATGTTATGAGATATCGTGAATTTCAATAATTATATAAAAAAGTTACAGTGCTCTGAGGAAAAAACTGTTTGCGACAGCGAACTAGTTAGGGTTAGTACTTCAAAATAATGAAATAAAGTTTTTCACTGAAACAGGCCCATTATCAAGTAATTAAGAATGAGGACATTGAACGAAAGGATTTTCAAAATTATTTTTATAATACATTTTTCCAAATTATTCTCGTCTACTGCATGAAGTGAACTGTTCTGTGACAACACATTAGTATATACACAGCTGTAACAAACAATACTTTTTGTGGCTCAGGAATGCCAAAAACTCTTCTTTTAAAAATTACTAAATTTACGGAAATCCTTAAAATGACTGTACTTACCTGTTAACCAGTTAAAGAAGAGGCTAATTCGCATAATGTACATATTATACTCTTGAAGGAAATTAGATTCTCTTCAAAATTTCTGGTCGGAAACCAATATTTCAGACGTGTCGTGTTACATGAATAACGGGATATTTTTTTATTCCAAAATGTCCACATTCCGGAGCGTGCAGCTCAAAAACGAAAGAAAAATATTGTGAAGATTTTAATCAGCTCTCATTTGATATTGAGAAATTTTTTGTTACGACGAACCGTTTCTGACATATAAGTGATAAACCCAAAAGCGGAACCTTCTTACTTAGTTCAATCAACGAACACTTAAAAAGGCTGAATAGAGGAAAAAAATCGTGTAGTCGCAAATTTTTGTATAGTGGTAAAGGGAAGTGTCATTAACAACATACTAAAAGTCCTGACCCGTAGGGGATGAGCGCGATGGTGGGGGAGTGTTTGAAGGTCATTTTCTCAATCAATTCTTGAATAATTCGAAAATCGTGACCTCTAGCGAAAAAATATACGTATACAAAATTGGACTACTTAAAATGTTCTATAAAAAAGTTCCTATTCACTTGTTGTCTACAATGGATAGTTTCTGAGATACAGGGGAAACAAAAATCGAAAAGTATAAAAAATAGTTTACTGATATGCAATTCATGTTTGTTGTGTCACTATTGTCCTGCGTTTCATGAAATGTATACCTATAGACTGCTTCTCATCAAATGATGGCTTTTACTATAAAAATAAGGACTGGTAGCATAAACTCATGTCGTTCATGGGGTGCATTGGTCACACAATGGCAGGGTCGGAACTGAAAGAAGTATTATGCCTTGTTTATGCTACAAATTCAGTTGACAAGATCCTAACTGGACATGCTTACAGCAGAGCCGTTCGAGGACTCATTCAAGCTGTCTCAGCTTGGATTATTCTGGAAGGAGCCAGCATCTCAGAACAAGAAAAGAAGGGACTCAGCATTTTGAGTAATATCGAAGATATCACTGTACGAAAGATTGGGGAAGATCCTTGGTTAGATTCAATTTTTCATAAATTCAAGAATCAGCTGAATAATGTCAAGGAGAATGGGCCTACCGCTGCTTTGTGGGTGCAGTATTTCACCAACCCCACGACACAAGCAGACAAGGTTACACAGGCTGGCGAGAAAATATTTTTAGAAATGTACCAAGTGACTGCAGATCAACAGGATCTGAATAGACTTCGGTATGCTGCATTCTTGAATGCATCAACAAAGCCAAAACCAAATCTCGCCTCACTGCCACCAACCATAGGAGCAGCGCAACAACACTCATTCAGAGTTTATTTACAGGTATAATAATTCAATCCAATCCGTATCATGCCTCTACAATAATATTTATTGGTTATATTTCAACAGGTACAGCAATGGCTCAACAATCCTCTACCCCCGACTGAGTGGGGGTGGAACAGAGGAGAGGATGGATCGCTCATTCCAGTGACAACCAGAGATCCAATAGCACCTGAAGCGATACTGAACAGCATATTCTGCCGATGTTCTACTGGATGTGGAGGACGATGTGGTTGTCGGAAAGCTGGAATTCCATGCTCCATGGTGTGCGGCATGTGCCATGGTACGTGTACGAACGGTGCACCGTTACTGGATGTGGAAAATGACGATGAAGATGATGATTAATTGTTGATATTATTAGAACGTATTCATTCAATTATGTCTGTTCTCAATGAGTAATGTATTTTTTCTGTTAATATTCAAGTTAAACACCAATTCCATACCATTAAACTCTATTTTTGATACTTCTCGATTTTTTCATCTCCTGTATCTCAGAACCTATCCATTGTGGACAATAAGTGAAAAGGAACTTTTTTATTAAAAATTTCATTTACTTCAATTTTGTATACTTATATTTTTCCGCTAGAGGTCGCGATTTTCGAATTATTCAAGAATAACTTGATAAAATGACCTTAGAACGCTCCCCCACCATCGCGCTCATCCCCTACGGGTCAGGACTTTTAGTATGTTGTTCATGGCACTTTCCCCTGCCACTCTGCAAAAATTTGCGACTACACGATTTTTTTCCTCTATTTTTCGTTCGTTTACTGAACTAACTTTCCTGTTCCTCCGGCTCACTTTCTAGACGTCAGCACTTTCAGTATGTTGACTCTTCAACTCCTCGAACGAGTTTCTAAAGAAATCGGTTGGGTCCCTGCTGACGCACTCCATAACCTCTGTATTGAGTGAATTATATTGCAATTATACTACCACTTGGGTCTAGAAACATTATTATTAAGACCTTCGTTCCCGCTTATAGATTATCCCTATAATATAATAAAAACTAATTACACTTTGGAGTACGTTTGGCAATCACAGAAAAAGGCCTAAATACTGTCAAGCCTGAGCAGTAAAGGCTCAAGACTTGATAAAATCACAACTTTTGATTTGTTAACAAAACTCCCGTTATGAGTAGAGGAATGTTCTGATCAGGGAACCATTATTCTACCCAGAGAAGGAAAAACCTCAGCCTGGATCGGCCCGTAAGTGACTAGTTCACCATCAACTGTCATATATCCCGACTCGGACATGTCAGGCTCTATCCTGAATGCGTTCACAGGAAAGAATTCCACGAGACCGTTTTGAGATTTGGAAGTAGCGTGGGCTCCCGTACTGAGCCCCAGCAGAAAATGCAACAATTGAGATCTGCTGGCTCCATCATGAACTATCAACAACCATATCTTTTCGTCGTTAAGTCGAGCGTCAGGTGCGAATAGGCAGTCTTCACCTAGATGGCTCTGGTAGGAGGCGTGTACCATAACAAACCTTCCAGAAATGCATTTCCAGGTAGGAGGCAGAGGTGCTGGCAAACCAGGTATTTGGGAAGCTGGGCCATATATCCTTGGCTTACTTCCAGGTGCAGGGTCTCCTGCACCACTGTCAGCCGTGGATGCGTATGTGGTACCGGTTGCCGAGAAGTAAGCACTTTTGCGAGAATTGGCGCTGTACCAAGAATCAACTCTTTGCCTCCCTGAAAAAAAAATTAATCATCATTGTTCAATGGACTGAAACAAGTTCATCATCAGAATACCAATTCTCATTATTGAATTCTGAAGGGTGCATTTTTGTTCGCTTAACAATAATTATTCTAAACAAAATCCAGTCAATGAAACATATTCAGATAATGAGTGTATCAAAATGTGATGAGTTTATGATATTTATTTTATAATAAATATGTAGGTTATTTTAGTCGGGTTTAGGGTTGGAAGGACTGTATTGAGAATAATATGCAATAAAAAATAGTTATTTATTATACAAGGAAAAGAAATAGTAGACTTTAGCTCCAGGTTGTGTTGTCTCCCGAGAGGGGTAAAAAACCGTGAGCTAAAATCTAATATTTTTCCCATGTATAATACACTATTTTTCTCTGTGACAGGAAAAAGGACGAATCAATATTGAGAAGATATTACATTATATTAAAATCATAAAATTATCGACGTGAAATTTGAAGTTTTTAACAGTACTGACACCTGCGTTTGATGCACCTTCATTCTTTATCATTCGTTTGAAGTAATCAAATATCTGTCAGTCTAATTCTGTGATTCGATTTTCAAAAAGTTCGAATTTAGAGGTTGTCATAGTAATTTACGTAACAAGTCCGGAAAATACCGTTTTTTTGGACGAGTGGACAAAATTCTAGGCCGAGCCATATTATATTTCTTGGTAGAATACAATTTCTTCTTTATTAATTCTCATTTGTATCAAATAATGAAATTTGAACCTACACCTACTGACTGTTACATTGGAAATTTCGTATGGACATTTTCAAAATCACTATCGCAGCTGCTTTCGATAGTTTATTGCGATAATTGCAACCAAACTTTCAAAATCAAAATGCCAACTAATTTCATGTCAAATAGCTGTCAGCCGATATTTCGCTGCTACGGTAATTATCATCTGCATTTATCAAAACCATATCTACGAAGATTTTCATAGTTACAGTGACAACAACGATGTGATACTTCCCAGCCTAGTCTGGAGAAATGCTATCTCCTCAAAGAAAAAGCGTCCGGGAAATGAACACTTCCCTGACGGTTGCCGAAAAAATAATTTACGTAACCTCGAAGTCGAATGGAAGATGAAAGGACTTGCAGTTCTTTCTCGGATACGGCGCCATGGGCTTATTTTTCGGAACTATAGCACAACAAAAGCCATAAACAGTATATATATACAGGGTGGGTCACGGTCGATGGTACCTTAGACGTTTACGGAGAACGGGACATAAGATCATTCTGAAAATTTGGTTAATCAAGTAATTGCTCTTGATCTATCGATCTAAGATATTTTCAGCTCTGCGGCGTTGCCGCTTCTATCGAAAAGTAGCAACAACTTTGTTATTTTAAATGGAACACCCTGTATTTTATCGCATTTTCAGATTCTCTCTGAAGAGCTGATTTCATCGATGTATCACACTTGGGGTCTAGCGGAAATGATTACAGAGATATAGGGTGTGAAAAATCGACATTTTTCAACTTTAGGAATTTTTTTTGTCGAAACTATTCATTATTGGTCAAAACGGCTCACATGTCCCTATCCCAACTTTTGATCAACTATCTACCGACATTTAATTGAAACAAATACAGGGTGGTGCAGAATTCAGATTCTTGATCACCCGGTATATGTCCCAATTAAATATCAGTAGATAGTTAATCAAAAGTTGAGATAGGGACATGTAAGCCGTTTTGACCAATAATGAATAGTTTCGACAAAAAAAATTCCTTAAGTTGAAAAATGTCGATTTTTCACACCCTATATCTCTGTAATCATTTCCGCTAGACCCCAAGTGTGATATATCGATGAAATCAGCTCTTCAGAGAGAATCTGAAGATGCAATAAAATACAGGGTGTTCCATTTAAAATAACAAAGTTGTTGCTACTTTTCGATAGAAGCGGCAACGCCGCAGAGCTGAAAATATTTTAGATCGATAGATCAAGAGCAATTACTTGAGTAACCAAATTTTCAGAATGATCTTATGTCCCGTTCTCCGTAAACGTCTAAGGTGCCATCTACCGTGACCCACCCTGTATATATATGTATCAATTTTAAAACTTCCCACCCTCAATGTCTCCCTCCAAGTCGATAATATGGAAAAATGAAAGGACATGTTGATTTTATTCTCGAGGGAGACACTTTGATTCAATATTTTTGAACCTTATGGTTCAACCCCCTAGGAGGAGTAGATGTTACCCTCAGAATATGAATAGGTAAGGGGGGTCAAGTGGCACATCATTTTGAAGGGCGTTCAAGTCTCTTTCCAACAGCTTTGCTATTTTTTGACGAGCAGTTTCTGAAAAATAGCGTTCTAAACCTACAGAAGTGATCTAAACTTGCCTGCACTGAGATGCATGATTTTCAGGTTAGTATTTAAACAGAGATAATCGTATTGATATTCCTTTCAGTAGGTAATTAGGTAACAACTTTCCATCTTTCCATCAGGGGCAACATTATTAGCCATTAGCTCCAATAAATCAACATCAATAAGTAATCTAATAGTGATATTTCGATGGTAGCTTATTTGCGTTTATCATTGGATTTTTCATTCTACAGATGGCCTTCCTTTTTTGCTACTGCTGATTTAAAAAAAACTACGTTTTTTGAGCAAAAAATTGTTCGGCAGAATTTAAACGATTTGGTAGTATTAAATTGAGTTTTATTTGTTGAGCTGTTCAGTAATACCTTTATTCAGAGTATGAATTGTGGAAATGGTTTACACTCTTTCTAAAAGAACTGAAATGATTGTGATTCATGGAGGGGCTGGAAAGTGCGCACGAAGGGCGGCATTTCTTTTCAACGAAAGAAAACCAAATTGTAATGTTAGTCGCCGGTATTTGATTTGGTGGGAAAGTTTGACAAAACTGGTTCTGTGAAAAATAAAAAAAGGAATAATTCTAGAGTACTGAATGAGGAAGCTCAAATTGAAGTTTTGGGAACATTTGCTGCAGAACCTACTAGCTCCTTACGGTCAGTGGCAGAACAGACGGGAATGTCACACGAGACTGTAAGAAAAGCACTGAAATTACATAAATTTCATCCATATAAGATGCAGATTCTTCAAGAGCTCCATGAGGATGATTATGATAGAATAGAAATTTGTGAAACGATGTCATATCGAGTCAATGCCATCCCTAATCTATTGCTAAATATCTGTTTCAGCGATGAATGCTCATTTTTTCTGAATGGAAATGTTAATAGACAAAATTGTCGCTATTGGAGTGACGAAACCCTCACATTTTTCGAGAAGGACATATACAACAACCACAAAAAATTAATGTTTGGGCTGGTATTCTTGGAAATGCCATTGTTGGTCCTTTATTTATTGAAGAAAACTTGACTGGCAATCTGTACCTAGATATGCTTGAAGATACTATCGATCCTCTTATAACTAGAAAATCAAATTGATGCAGATAATAATTCACTTTTGCAGGAGGATCTGTTACATTTCCAGCAAGACGGTGCACCTCATTATTTTCTTCTCGTCCGACAGTGGTAAAATGATAATCGATTGGCAGAAGGGGAGCAATTGAGTCGCCTCCGAGATCACCGGATCTGACTCCTTTAGATTTTTTCCTTCAGGGACATCTGAATCCATTATTTATAAAACACAACCGATGGATATTGATGAACTCAAAGGACGAATACAGCTGCATACCGCTCAATTCGTGGTGAAGTTATCCAAAATGTTAGATATGAGTTCGAAAACAGACTTAATTACTGTTTAGAACAAAATGGACAACATTGTAATTCCTATCTCGCACTCTGAAAGTTTTTTTTTAAGTATATAACCAACAAACAAAAAATCAAACGTGTAGACTAGATTTATTCCTGTTGTAACGATGCCACCTAACCTTCTAACCATTTTTATCAATGGGAAATTCAAAACAATAATTTTTGTCCTGAAAACAATGCATCTGAGTGAAGGCAAGTTCTAATCACTTCTGAGTTCAGAACGGTATTTTTCAGAAACTGTTCATCAAAAAATAGTAAAATATGGTACCGTTGAAAAGAGAATTGAACGCCCTTCAAAATGATGTGCCACTTGACCCCCTTACCTATTCATATTCTGAGGGTAACATCTACCCCTCCTAGGGGGTTGACCCATGAGGTTGAAAAATATTCATTCAAAGTGTCCCCCCTGAAAATAAAATTGACCTGTCTTCTCGTTTTTGCATATTATTCACTTGAAGGGAGATATTAAGGGTGGGAAGTTTTCAAATTGACACCCTGTATATCCGGGAAAAAAGTAGTCACTTTTTTCCTATAGGAAGAGTAATTTATGAAAAGTGACATTTTATAACCTGTCAACAGAGATGAAATTTTAAACTTTTTTCCCATCACAGAAAATAGTGATTTTCCTAACAAGTGCGGAAAGTGATTCTTTCCCGCACGCGACTGCCGCACGCAAGCAGTCGAGTGCGTGAAAGACACTTTCCGCATGAGTTAGGAACAATATTTTTTCTACAAGCGTAGGAAATTGATTGATTTGTTCAATTAATTATTCATTCATATAGGAACAACTAACAAGAGAAATATATTCTCTATCTACTGATTATTAGTAATAGCTATTGTGAACCTACAGTTTGACGCATTATGTATAGGTTCATTGCGGAAGCCAGCAGGCCCATAAGGTGAACGGTCTCTAGGTTTCAGACACTTCTACTAGGAAATAGGCCAAAAATACTTCTTCTTTATTCGGTATTTTGATTTCTTTATTGTTGCACCATTCAATAAAACGCGTGTATAGCTTCCCATACTTTTCTTTAGACTTCGTTAGCAATAACGCATTTGTATCGCATCCCTATAGCTGGGAGTTTTTGATCACATTGTGGCAATTCCACTGAATCGTAAATGACAGTAACGTGTCTGTGTCTGTCACTTCGGCAATAACAAACTCATTTTAGGTTTGATTGGCATGACAACAATAATCGTTTCCAATCAGATCAATCCAAATCTATAGGGGGATTTCTATAATAATCAATTTTTATTTTTCAATATTTCTTAATTTTCACAATAAATAGTGCAATTTGATGAATGATTCTGAACATACATACTTAATACTGCAACAAACAAACTCAAACTCTCATATTCCATCACCTACCACTTTTATTTTGCCATATTATCATATCTTTATTTTTCCCGCACTAGTGTGGGAAAAATTTTCCCGCAATGTTGCGGGAAAATGACACTTCCCAAACTAAATTGCGTGCGGGTATAGGGTGAATCACGCACGCTTGTAGAAAAAAATATTTTTTTCTTTAAACCAAACGGCGAATACAAGGAAATGGTGAAAAAAGCTACACCAGGGTGCCAAATGCATTTTTTTCATCTTTTGGAGCGCACGAAAGGGAATCCCTACAATATGACGACATTGCCGAACGGCGAATACAAAATTTCATACTCTTGCCTCAAAAAGCTACACCAGGGTGCCAGATGCATTTTTTCATCTTTTTGAGCGCACGAAAGGGTATCCCTACAATATGACGACATAGCCGAACGGCGAATACAAAATTTCATACTATTCATGCGTGTCTAAATCCTACACGCCATTTAGAAATATTCTTAATTTTTTGACAATGAAATGTTTCCGTATCAAAAGAGGTAGTTTCAGTCACATTTCAGTCACATTTGTACTACTCATCAGCCAGATGCACATATTTTCCCCAGATTCTTCTTTAAAAATAAGCTTGAGTATATCTACGACGTTTCCTGAAATTTGATATAGTCTACGTTTCCAGGTTACTGCATTTGTAAAAGATATTAAAAAATATCACGTGTTTGCTATATGTCCAACTGGGATTACTGGAAAAATAATATAAAGGATGTTGTACTTGAATTCCATAGGTTAGATTAATATACAGGGAAACTGGAAGTGAAAAATAAGATTGGTAACTTGAGTTGATAAATTAATATAAGCTGTCTTCCTTCGAACATATCATCCGGTACAACTTCGAAGTCTATTCAGTGAATTGATAGAAAGGAAAAAGTCGGCCAAGGCCACAAATTATCGGTTTGCGGTAATTATCTCTAACACCAACAGAAATTATTCAATAAGAACATTCTACATTACTGTTATCAATCGAACGTGACCTATTCGAATATGCTCATAATGTTTATTGAAATATTATTATAATTTTCAAACACCTGTGATGACCATTTTAACAAGAGATTGTACGTTTCTGAGGACGTTAAAATGTTCACTACTGACGATTAAAAATGGTGATTTTTAATTGTCGATAGTTTTATAATAAAAAAAACAGATCTCATTTTTATTTTAGATTAATTTTTGAAATACCAACTTCAATATAGTTCGCTTGAAGGAATCTTTGGAATTATAAATAACACTGAACAAAAGCCAAAGTATATCTGAAATAAAATTGACTAAATCTTACTACTTTTGATTTGCTAAAAACTCAACATTATGTCCCTACATATTGCTGCCCCAATGGTCTGAAGTGAGCCTACAAATCATGTTAATGATTGTTATTTCTGCATAATAGGCACAGGTATTTCCAAGGAGAAAAAGTCGGCCATCAACTATCCAAATAAATCATCTTATTCACCATGAGACCTCTGCCCCATAGTAAAGACCTTCTTTTTCCAAAACACATGAAATATTCCCTTGCGAATCAGATAATAGCGATACGGGGGTTTGTCAAGAAGAAGATATGCCATCAATAACAAAAGATCAGAGATCCTGATTTCACACCCAACACGTCATACCGCCAACCGCATAAAATGACCCAGTTAGAATTAAACGATCTCGTGAGAAATCTAGAACTTCCAAAAAGTAAGGCAGAGTTAAAAGGTTCAAGTTTGCAGCAGTGAAAATATTCATAAAGACGAAAATTTTAACAGCATTCTAACAGATTTGATATTGAAATAAATACTTGAAATAACTTCCACCTCGTGGTATCTATTTTCTTGAAAATCGAAAAATCTGACAATTAGTACATTACTTCTGCTGAAAATATGCTACCATAATATCAAAAAATGGATTGCAATATGTCTCTAAAGATCAATTATCTACACTCACGCCTGGATTGCGGGGATATAAGTGATGAGCAAGGCGAATGCTTCCATCAGGATTTATCAATAATGGAGAAAAGGTACCATACTAGATGTTAGAGATGCTCCAGAAAAAATTAGTGACTCTAAAATAGTAAAAGTATCTGTATCTATGTCTCATCATTTTGTTGAAAACAAAATTGATACACAAAAAAATGTCAATACAAGGTTCAACAAATCAATTGAAATTTGATGTTAATCAAATGTATAAATGTCGCAAATAATTCGCCACCTGATATTCTCATTAGAGTGGGCA
Source organism: Phaedon cochleariae (assembly GCA_918026855.4). Lineage (NCBI taxonomy): Eukaryota > Metazoa > Arthropoda > Insecta > Coleoptera > Chrysomelidae > Phaedon > Phaedon cochleariae. The sequence continues at coordinate 19,697,732 of OU896714.1, read as the reverse complement.
TCGACTGAGGAAATAATCCGAAAATCACGTAGCATCTGGAATTCAGGATAGATACATACTTTTTTTTACTCACATAACCAAAATTAATTCTTAATTAATCACGGATTGAACACGTTACCATGGCAACACAGTTTTTTAAATACACCTTCAGTCGTTTGAGTCCTGTCCGGTCTGGCACTGTCAACTGTCATTTTCGAATCTTGTTGCAATCGGTGACGATCAGAATTATTCAAACAATTTCTGTTTGTATCAGAATAACCTGAACCTGACGACAAACTCTCATAAGTATACCCAACATTCAAAGGCACTGTTCAAATGCAGCTTTACATATGCTTCAGCTGTCTGTATCAATGATATCTTCAAATTCTTCAAATAAATAACTTTATCGCGAATAAAATTGAACTTCACGTCTATATGTTTAGTCCTTTTATAATGACTAACACTATCTTACTAGCCGAATTGCACTTTGATTATTCAAGAAAAAAACTGTTGGCTCCTCCAATCTGATATTCAGTTGATTCATGAATGTCCCCAACCATATGATTTCTTGGGCAGAATCAGATGCGGCTAAACATTCAGACTCTGTTGTGGATCTTGAGACACATTTCTGTTTTTGTAACGTCCAACTGACAGGACCATTATTAATCGATGTCACATAACCTGTCGTTGAACGTCGAGTATCTAGATCTCCAGCGAAATCTGCATCTGAATAACCACGCAAGTTCATATCAGTTCCATGGTACAAGATTCCGAATTCTTGAGTGTCCTTTAGGTATCTGAATATTTTATTCACGGCTGTCCAGTGTTCTTTCTCAAGATTCGAGAGAAATCTGCTCACTTGGCTCACACTGAACAATATATCTGGCCTGGAAACTGTAGCTAAAAACATTAGAGAGCCAACAGCTTCACGATAGGGAACTGTAAGCATTTCTCTTTGTTCTTCGCTGGGAGAACACTGCTTGGACTGGAGACTGGTATTTGGATCAGCAGTTATTGAATTTGATTAACAGTTCACCATATTGAACTTTCTCAACACTCGACCAATATATCCTGGTTGACCAATATGCATCTGACGATCCCGAGTTAACTCAATAGCAATGAAGTAGCCAAGATCACATATGGTTACCTCGAACTTAGATCCCAGTTCTTTCAATATATATCTTCCAGAATTGTTGAAGACTGAATTATGAGGTGACCATCATCAACTCATACAGCTAGACATACTTCATAATGGCGCAAATCTGCTCAAAATACACATTGATCCCCATCTAAATGTACAAACGAAAAAATCTTGAGGAAATCGACAAATTTCTTATTCCAAGTCCGAGGAGACTGCTTCAGACCATACAGACTTCGTCTCAATCTGCACACTAAAGTTGGATCCGCGATTCTCTGAATCCGAAGAATCAAGGTTCAAACTAATCAAATTTTCATGTCTAGGGGTCATATAATTCGTTCACTACATGCATAAAGGTTGTGATTTTCTCTCTCTGTCAATGAATGTAATACTCGAACTTCATCACAAAGAGCAACAGTTTCAATCACTGTATTCTCTCCATAAAGTTTCACCTTCTCCATACGAAGAAGAACTAATGTTCTTATAGACATGTCCGATGGCATGGATATTTTCTCGATGTTTCTGGCTTGTGCTTGGTGTCGAAAGGGAGTCTTCAGCATTTTGTTTTCCGCAGGCTGAGGGTCTCTGTGGAGAATACGATGAAGGTTTCGTCTGCAAACATTTATTCCACACTGTTTTTTGGATCGGCATCTGGTCGTTTGGTGGTTGTTTCGGATAAAAGCATAACTTGTCACTTCATCCCATCGTGTATCCACTTCGTCAGACTTATTTTTGAACAATTTGTGATTACATGTTCTTTAGATCTGCAGTATCTTAAATAATCTACATTTTCTCCTTTTGTCTGTTGAAACCAAGTTATTTTCATGTCTATATTCTCTGACAAATGGAACATTTTTGTCTTGGTGATTAGTCCATCAATTATTTGGTCTGGACGCCCGAAGCGCATTTCATGGGTATTCGATATCAAATCAATATTTGCCAAGGTAGTCATCATGCCTGAGACTGCCAGTCTAGCCTCACCTAGGAGATATTTTTGAAGTTTCATGATTTTTTCTTCTGGGGAATATTCATATAATGTGGAAATTCGCTTAAATTGGTTGATGGACGTGGGCCAGTCCTCAGGGTTTCCATCAATATACCTGCCTGGCTATTGGATCCATATTGTTTTGGCACGGAGGAAACTGCTTCAGTTATAGTTTCACAGAGGTGTCTGATTTCAGTGTTTCCACAATTATTTTGCTTAATTTCTGTCTTCTTTGCTTCTTGTTGACATCCGGAATTATTTTCAGGAATACTGTTTCACCCATTGTATTGTATTCTCTTCACACTGGTCTTGAGGTAACCTGCTTTTCACTGATGAAGTTTCGTATTTTTCCATTAATTCTGTTTCACGTACTTCGTTTTCAAGTTCCAGCGATTTGAGTTTATATTCGAGTTTTTTTTTTTATTTCGATGGCCTGTCTCAACTTCTCGACCTCAAGGGCATGTCTTTTTCTGTGCACAGTAAAACTACTACTCACAGAATTTTTTGTCTTTCTTGAACAAACAGATACCTTATCCAATTTATCATTGTCAGGTTTGGATTTTGAAGTTACATTCGCTTTGTCAGTCTGGCTAAGCTCTTCCTCTGGGGTTTCATCCTGATTGTTCATATACATAATATTTACAACTTGGTTTGGCTAAAGTATCCTACTCTATTTTTTTATAGCACTCGCAGACCTCAATTACAAATCTCAATTATATACAAAGCGAGCAACTAACATAGCAAAGTAACAACGCTATTATATACCTACTTCACGGACTATATCGTTGCTAAATTGCTAAATAACTTGCTAAAAGCTAGATAAATAGTTCACTTCTCATCCCTAGGTGTATTATTCACTACTTCTTCAAAGCCTCAGTAGAAAAAAATGTTCAGATGTTTTATAGGGAGTTCACCTATTGTTCAACTCAGCTTCATTCCGCAGAACAATTTTCACATCGCCCGCCTAAAATGCACTAATCGTAACTCATTATAGAAATAGCTAATTTATAATTATTACGGAAACAAGATAAATGTGCCATTATGTTGTTGTAGACGGGATGCCAAATTAAACTCACATCAAATTTGAAGAGTGTGTAATAATCTACTAACGCCTTTTACGATAAAACGATGCAAATTAATTGAAAATGACCATCAAATGTGAGCTACGGAAAGTTTTTTTTTTTCAATATTTCCGGAACAATTTGTGATAAAAATTCTCTTCATGCCAAACACACCAAAGCATCCATACTTTTGCGTAAATGTTTGGGAAAATATAAAGCTTCAAATAATTGAAACAAATATAGGCTTATTTTGATTGGATGTTCACTTTTCAAGTTAAATTGATTTAAAAAATATACCATCTGTCCCTGAAAGGTCTGTACAAAATCTTAGCACATAGTCCTGAGGTGGAAATAAGCCGATTTAAAGCAACTTCAGTCCGAAATTGCTCCGTTTCCGAGATACAGGGTGGTAAATTTAAAAAATGAAAATCTACAAGTACACTTCACAAAAGTATTTTGAAAAATCCATTTATGTACTGTTTATTCACTAACCACATTGCATCCACAAAGATAACAGCAAACATTTTTTATTCAAAATAATCTAAATATTTCGATGCGGCATCGAACACTAAAAACCGAAATATCTCGAATATGGCTTAATTTAGCGATTTTCCACAGTTGAACCATTTTTTGAAAATCATTTCCCTAACATAAAATGCGAAAAACTGAACTGAGAAAAAAGTTATGGCCATTCTAAATCATAAGAAATGTATTGGTATGCGCCCGCCTCTAATGGCCACAGTGGAAAGGTGTCCGTATTCGGGTTTCACATCTCAAAAAGCTCATGGCTGACAATTTTTGAAGTGATACTTTCGAAAATGTTGATACATTTTAAAACTTTCGATTTTTATCAACTTTACCATCCTGTATCACGGAAATAGAGCAATTTCGGACTGAGGTAAGTTGCTCTGAATCGGCTTAAGGAATATGTGCTGAGATTTGGTACAGACCTTTTGGGGACACCCATAACATAAATTACAGGAAACTGCTATAGGAAAAAAATATAAAATCCGATTCCATATCTTGATAGCCAATCACTTTTTAAAGATGGTTGGTTTTGGTTGATTGATTGAATCAGGAGTTTTGAGAAACTATGAATATAATTATCTGAACCATATTGTAACGACCCAAGACAGTTCGCTTGGTAGATTATTTCATCATGATCAAGGGTATTGATTCATTTCGGAAGTCATTATCTTATTTCTGATATTTGAGGGTTCAATTTCTATGAGTAGTTGCATTTTTTATCAGAGGAATTAGTAACAAATCATCACGAGATCATAAATTCTATCACTCCAACTTTGGATTGTATCCCAGGTATGGTAAGACCTTGTTGGATACTCGATTCTACAGTGTTGTGCTTTGTTACAACATCAGAAAGCTTGGTAAGTAATCTGGACTTCGATTTGTATCGATTTATTCCAGCTACAAAGGCAGGAAGAGTCTGTTTTGTGGAGAAAACTCTACCAATTCACGAACGTTTGACGCTGTCAGACGTTTATAAATTCACTTCAAATCTGAGGTAGAACCACAGGGATAGACTTATAAGTATGTGAAAACAGCTACCTGATCTTTGGACATCGTATGTTCACAGCTAGAAACCTCATAATGCAAGGGAGCACCCTGAAATGGGGCCAAAAAGGGGCCAAATCCAGGTTTGTTTCAATAAAAGAACATCAAGGTGTTGAAAAGGAATATTCTCAGATAAATTATGAACATACAAAAATGGATATATATTTATATAAAGCAATACATTGAGAATTCGCATTCTCTATGTGATGAGAATATTTACTCTTTTTCAGTTAATTCAATAGAAAACAACTACTTTCCTGGCTATATGCCACGACGAACATTGAATTATATCTATTGAACACACACACACGATAAGAGTTTGAAAATAAAATATAAAAATTTCTGAAATTGAGAATTTGCATTCTCCTTCAGACAAAAATATGTATATACACACATCATTCTGGCATATAGCCAGGAAAGTAGTTGTTTTCTATTGAATTAACTGAAAAAGAGTAAATATTCTCATCACATAGAGAATGCGAATTCTCAATGTATTGCTTTATATAAATATATATCCATTTTTGTATGTTCATAATTTATCTGAGAATATTCCTTTTCAACACTTTCATACCCAATCAGGGGGTTCAAACTTGAACGATGGAAACTTGTGATTTTTATAGACCTCTAATCGCAGATTCGTGATAGAGTCTCAATTCAGAATTCATTTCCACGCCCTGTATGATGAATGTCAATTTATCATACACCCAAAAGCAAAAGAACATCAGTAACCATGGAAGTGGTCCTAGTGACAATCACAACAAACGGTTTCCCTATAAATAGCAGCCCGAGCCGCGATCTAGGCAGAACATTTCCAGCCTTCGAAGAAGCAACATCTCCAGGAATAATAGGTAAATACAACATAACAAAACTGTTTTAATATTCGATTTGATATTCGTCCATGTTTATTTCTGTTTATCTGAATTTATTTGATGTATGACATTTATGACATTCATGACATTAGTGGCAGTCCGCTCGGTGCTGGAAGTGACTAGAGCACCGACGGCCGTCACGGACAGCCCATTGAGGTTTATTCTTTTGCAATGAACTGGGCTTATTAGTTGCAACTGAACTGAACTAATACATATCATTACTTCTATTGATTTATGCTATATAATTGACATATGATGAAGCGTTGTTATTTTCTTCACAGAGTCACAGGATTTCATATTTATTCTTACTAAATACTCAATTTATTCACACTTACACACTTACAATCCGACCGACTTGTTCGCAGTCGGACCCTACACTGACACTTCATACATTCCGATCGACTAGTTCGCAGTCGTACCCTACTCTTACAATCCGACCGACTTGTTCGCAGTCGGACCCTACACTGACACTTCATACATTCCGATCGACTAGTTCGCAGTCGGACCCTACACTTACAATCCGACCGACTTGTTCGCAGTCGGACCCTACACTGACATTTCATACATTCCGATCGACTAGTTCGCAGTCGGACCCCACACTTACAATCCGACCGACTTAGTTCGCAGTCGGACCCTACACTACCATCCGACCGACTGAGTTCGCAGTCGGACCCAACACTAAATCCATTATTATACCAACTTAGGTCATTCTCGGACTCTATACGTATGCGTACAACTTCTTGATAGTCAATCCTTCTGGGATTATCTATGACTTTTATTCATAATAAAGAGTTACCCAATTCTAGTTGTGTTTTTCTGTCTTACTTCAGCGAGATTGAGTCAAAATTATGTTATTTATGGAACTAATTCCTTCTCTTGTTTAGACTCATAGGAAAAGAAAAGCATGGAAGTATACCAGGCCTCTACCTCCGTCAGCCCGAAGGAAGGAGTTGAAGAACCAGGTCCCAGTATAGTAGTATCTCAGTATTTGCAAGATAGTCCATTCCAAATAGAGTAAATTCATCACATTATATCGTTTGTTATTGTACTTCACTGCTACTAGAGCTGTTGCTCACCCTTGACCAGTTGAAAATAATCTGAAGTGCTTATAGATGACGATGAGTGGTCGAATTGCTCGATGGTACTATGGGAGCGCGTCCCCTGTTGCTCTTAATATAATTAACAGTAGGCATACTGAAATGGACGTCCCTGTGGAGGTGTACACCACGGAGGTGGCTTGCAACCACTCTTATTTTATTCCCGACGGGTGACGATCCTTTTGCTAAAAGAGGGCCCAGCCCAGAGCAATTAGAGTGGAGTGCAAACATATGCCGTCCCAGCAATTGATCAGTTAATACCAAACATAAACTTTTGCGGCTGAGTCTGGGTTGTACCAGTGAAGAGGTTTGATTGCTAATTGATAAGTCACTTTACTGCACCTCGTACACTTGCATTGTAAAAAGCTGCGTGGTTAATAAATGCTCTCGAACTTCACTTGATTTTCATTTCTTCTCTACCTTCACAAAACTCTGTATCCACGAACTTATAAAAAAAAATATATACACAGCGTGGGAACGTGTTTGAGGGGTAACGAAATGAATTTCGATACGCCTCAAATATGATATACTAGACGATCACATGAAATATGGATAATACTTCCATATTTAGACAACACCCGGGTGGGTTTGGTTACAATATCATGAAAAAATGCAAGTTCAAATCCCAAGAAAATTATTAAATGATAACTACTAATTCGTATCTTGAACACGTTTCAAAATCTGTCCATAACAACTCTGCGATTTTGCTATCAACCTAAAAGTTGCAGCAATATTCAACTGTACCCCGCCCTGTTCAAAAAGCCACTGAATCAAATTTCAAAATTACACTTGCAGTTGTATTGGGCATAAAAAGTTGAGTTTCCTCAATTTTTCAACATAAATCGTTTCATATAAAAAATAATATCTTCGGGTGCCCACTTTTGATGACGTGTACCACCTCCAAAGATGCATGTAGGATCACCCTGTATATTAATTTCATTACCTGTTTGAGTTTCTAAGTTGACTTCAGTGGGGAGATCGCAGTTACTACCAATATCGTTCGTACAAAGCTGCTCCTTGGGCGCATTGAGTGGATCTTCTGAAGACAAGTACCATACCTTTCCACTATAACTTCTAAGGCCTATCAGACGGGCTAGTGACCAAATTGTGAACCTGAAATTAATTTATCGACTTTTAATGGTACTTCACGATTTTCCAAGTATGTGAATATCACTATCAATATCCTGGAATACGCCCGGAGCCGTCGAAAGCACAGTTATATTACCCACTTCATAATCAACCAAATAGTAGAAGATCCGAACCTAAATCGACCTTCACCGAGCTGATAATAGAACGAAATATATTTTATCATGAATTTAGTATATTAGAAAACATATTAAAAATGGGTTGGCTGAAAAAATCCTGGGCAGACTATTTTTAATTATTTTTCGAAAAATGATTTTTAATCAAATGTTGCAACATCAGGATAATAAAAAAATTTTGTCCTGACTGAAAGTATAAAACGTATAGAATGTGCAGCCGTTGGGTTGTCTACTATTTACCTGGGCGAACTACTGGGTTGTCAGGTAAACACAGGTATATCGATGCCAGTTACTTTCACTGGATTGGATAATTTAAAAAAAATTATATCATCATAAGCGCTGTTTAATTGCGAACACGTTGATATAGGGTTGTCTGCGAAAATTCCGGTCCTATTAGGGGTTTGCAAATTTCAAAGATTTTAATTTCAACGCGCGTGGAAGTGTGTGAGGTAAGTCCGAGGTAAGTATACTGTGTAATAATAAAGGACCCAACATCGCAGTCACTTGTGATGGGACCCTGAATAGTAGAAAGTGCGCATGCTCGGTGTGTAAACTATGGAGGGTAGAGGTACCTCTACTACCCTTCATATAGTAAACAGTGCGTGTTATTTTGGAGCAACTGATATTTCAGTAGCAAAAAAAAATAATTAATTAATTACATAATAATTAAATATATTTAATATACTAATAATATATAAAAACAATATAATATCAATATATTGCGTTATAACCATAATAATATATCTATAATCTATAATAGACAATAAAAATATCAATTACTTACTTTGAAATTTTTTTGCTCTTTCTGGAAATAGAAACAAAGTGGACCGCCAAAAATTTAAATTAAGAAATAACGATGCAATATAATATTATAAGTCATTAAGCTACTCCGAAATAACACGCACTGTTTACTATATGAAGGATAGTAGAGGTACCTCTACCATGTGCACTTTCTACTATTTAGGGTCCCATCACAAGCGACTGCGATATTGGGTCCTTTATTATTACACAGTATACTTACCTTACTAAATCTTTAAAATTCGCAAACCCCTAATAGGACCGGAATTTTCGCAGACAACCCTATATCAACGTGTTCGCAATTAAACAGCGCTTATGATATAATTTTTTTTTAATTATCCAATCCAGTGAAAGTAACTGGCATCGATATACCTGTGTTACCTGACAACCCAGTAGTTCGCCCAGGTAAATAGTAGACAACCCAACGGCTGCACATTCTATACGTTTTATACTTTCAGTCAGGACAAATTTTTTTTATTATCCTGATGTTGCAACATTTGATTAAAAATCATTTTTAGAAAAATAATTAAAAATAGTCTGCCCAGGTTTTTTTTAGCGAACCCATTTTTAATATGTTTTCTAATATACTAAATTCATGATAAAATATATTTCGTTCTATTATCAGCTCGGTGAAAGTCGATTTAGGTTCGGATCTTAGACTATAACATGTTTAATTTTCATTATTGATAAATCGATTTGAATTCAAATGAAAGAGGATTCTCACTTTTACAATGTATTCCTATGTATTCTTTTACCTCGAATTGTTGGGTTTTTGGTAGCATAAGTTAGCACACTCTAAGTTGCATACCGCTCTACTATATCGTTTTTTTGTCTATTTTTTGTCCTCTGCATTTCAACGATCTTCTGGATTCACACACTATACTATTTTTTATACCTTTCTATTTCCATTTGTCTACTTGAAATAAAATTCACGAAATTTGGTGAGAATGTTCCAATTTATGCAACGTCACCAATTGTCATTGAAAACTGAAAAGCTTCAAGACATATTATACGACTTCGCAATTGAAAAAATCTCTTCATGTTGAAAACGGGAGCAGAATCGGTCCCGAAACGTCCAAAGATAAGTGAAAATTTGATATTTTTTCTATATACCTTTATTTCTCTTCTCCAAAAATTTTTTCAATACAAATTGTCACTGACAAGCTAGTGAATTTTTCTTTTAGGCTCTCTGATAGGAAAATTCTTTAAACGCAGTGACATTTTGGGGCAAATCATCTGATTTGTCCTTACTACACGTATATTGAGATAATATTCATATTTTTATTTTATAGAAACGAGGAGAGAAAATCCCAAAAAATTTGGAATAATGAAGCTTTCTGCTCAGAATTTTTAACAACTTCGAGAATTGACATGGAACATTCATGGAATAACATGGAATATTCATGGAATAACATGCCTCAATGATGATACAATGTCATCTGGATCTCGTATCCATTATAATTTTACGTTTTGGGCTCTACAACAGGGTGAACAAAGAAAAATCCAATTTGATTAATTTTAAACCAACCAGGGTGAGTTCTTTCATGAGAATTAAAGATCCAATTGAAGCCTGGACAAACTTTCTCAATCTCGATCGAATTTTACTGACATTTTTTTAATATACAGGGTGGTTCGAAAATAGGGGTACGTCAATCCCTAGTTTTTTTAATCGGAAAGGGGAGAGCATGCCATATATATATCAGACATTCTTTAATGTTGAGAACGTCGCATACTCATTCCATATATATAGGGTGAGTAAAAAGATACAGTCCAAGTTTCTTGAAAAAATGCGGTTTTTTCAATGAATACCCTGTATTTCGAAAAAGAATTGGTTAATTTTGGGCTATTTTCCAACAATTCATGTTGAAAAATAGGAGTTGTTAAAAATTCTGAGCAGAAAGCTTCCCTTCTCATCTTTGACACCCTGTATCTTGAAAACTAGTCAGCCGATTTCTTTGTGCCCATGGACACTTTTGCTTAGGAAATCAAAATCTACATCATACCAAAAATTCAGGGAATTTAACCGAAAGCCATTTTCCATAAGGAAAGTGCGGGGTCCAATTTCCTATTTTGAACTGATTTATGCATACCTCTGACCACCCAGCATCCTCAATCGTTCGCTTTCTATGTCGATGTCTGACAACAGGCCCCAACCGACAGACAGAAACGAGAACATGATTTGAGACGTGGTCTCCACCCTGACCAAATCCATGGGGGCGTAGTTACTCCTGACTGCCGCTAGGGCGGACGGTAGGAACGGTGACGGCGCATAGGGCTCGGAATAGTAATAGGCTATGCTGCGGGCCAGACCATTTCCTGAGCCACCCGGTATGATGCCGACGGGAATCGATTTTATTATGTCCGACCAGTCCCAACGCTCGAATATGCCGTTGATTACTTCGAATACTATTCCATCGCCACCTACCTGGAAGAATTTTAATCGGTTTCAAGATAATGAGCAGAAACGTCGCTGTTTCACCGTTCAATCACAAAAACAATGACTTACAGGAACTATTAGTCATAAATGATATAGAGAAATTGATTGATTGATTGTTTTTATTATCCCAAGAAACATTGTTGTTTTTAAAAGGAATATATTCATATAACATATATGCAATAAATCAGAATAATTATTGCACAATTGCTTAAAAAAAGAAATAAATATTATAATCCATTTCAAGTAATCAAATCGTGAATGTAGTATGGAATTGAAGTATACTGAGCATATCGTTCTTTAAATTTCTTTTAAAACCTTTTTGTCTTTATATTTACTGTGGATTTTTCGCCAAAATTAATTGTCTTGTTTCATAGGTATGGCATATCAAATTCATTAAAATTCTGATTTGATATTTTCAATTTCTTTCTGACAAAATGAATGAAACAACAAATTTTGAGTTTATAATGGGCGATTTCAACGTACACAACAAACTTGACTTGTTCCTCACTAATAATTCAGCACCAAGCATCCATTCTTGGTCCAACACTCTTTATTATATATATCAACGATTTGATTGAATCAATGAGACCGCACTCTTCTCAAGTAGTAGCTCATGCAGATGATACAAACTTTCTGTTCATTTCAGACACTGTTTATAATGCCAAAAAACAGGCCGAACTAGTTTACATGAATGTTTGCAAGTGGGTTGATGTGAACAAGCTTTGTCTGAATAATGATAAATCGACCTGTGTTATTTTCAAATCTTCTGGTTCAGAATATCCTAACCACATAACTCTAAATAATACAGAAATCACCAGCGCTCGAAAAAATACTAAATTGCTTGGTGGTATTTTAGAAAGTAACCTGGAGTGGTATGGACATGTAGATAGTTTGTGTTCGAAGCTAGCTAAGATATGCTATGCCCTTTTCATTTCATCACAACAATGTAGCAAAGAAATAATGAAACAATTGTATTTCGGGTGCATCCACTCAAATCTAAAATATGGAATCATACATTGCGCAAATTCCGCAGGAGCTCATAGGGCCTTTACCTTACAAAAAAGGGCAGTCCGTATCTTGGTAAATCTGAGAGCAAGAGATTCATGCAGGTAATATTTTAAAAAACCTGGGTATCTTCACAATAATCATACATCAATCAATATAATCAAAAAATAATATATCACAAACAATCATAAACGTTATTTAGAGACCGAAAAAGTTGAGAACATAATTACAATACAAGGAAAAAAGATCATCTGTTACCTCCTCAACATTCATCTGCTCGGTATCAGAAAATTTGTGATATTTTACATCGTGATCTTGATACACCCAAATGTCTTGACATGTCTCTGATACTGGAGTGAGGATGTGCTTCAACGTAAGCAAGAACGTTAATTATGTTTTCTTCGTTTCTTTCTCTTCGACGTCTATTGGTCGGTGGTATTGGCAAAACACTTCCGGTTTCCCTTAAGCGTCGAGCAGCGTCGAGACAGGCGAAGGAATACTATTCGGGAATGTTGCCTTTGTTCTGGATATACCAAGCTGTATTCTCGCGAGGCAATCACTGGATTTTAAAAACTTCGAAAAAATATTGCAAGCATATCATATGCTTCTGCAATAGTGTAAGACATTATTTTACAAAAAAAAGTTTTTTTGATAATTAAACACTAAAATCTTAGCATAAGAATGGCTCAACGGCAAAATGTTTACAGATTTCATCCTCTCCTTGACAGTTTTGCCATTTATTTTGTATTCATAGCCTTCTTGATATTTTAAAAATATGCATTTATTACGCTCGTAATCTTATAAACACATTTTTATTCATAACTTTTGTTTAAAAAACACTAGAGACTTCCGGTTTGCGGCATTCTTTTCTTAATCTATTGCAGAATATGGCACTTCATTCAAAAATATGTCATTACATTCAAAATTTCTAAGGAATTATCAATAATTGGTAACAATTACGAAAAGCGACATCTGCTGGTTTGCTGAGGAATTTGCCAAAAAAGTTTATTCAAATCGGATTAGACAAACCGAAGTTATGGTGATTTTTGTATACCGTTTTTCTTTTGTTTTTGTTGTCGTTGTTTGAAGAGTTAGAACAAAAAGTGTTCTACAAAAGTTTTAGGTATTGACTAGGAGATGCAGAATACTTTAAAAAATACCTACGTTTGCATTCAACTTTTTTAAGAAAAAGGAGTTTTTAAATTTTCAATCTGTATTACGCCACCTAGCGGTCATTTTAGGAACTTAAAAATATTTTAGTTGAATTTTTCTTGACTGCTTTACATAAGATAGTTTTTTTCCTAAAACTGCGGGACCAATAGTTTCTGTGATAAAGCAGGTCGATAGGCTTAATGGGACACCCGGTATATTGCAACAGCGCCTAATACTTCGAGTCCGTCCACACCACTCAAAATAGTGACAGGCACAACAAGAGGAAGGAGTCATGAGTGTCGGCTTCATTCTGTTCTGACCGATGATAGTAAATTAGGAAGGATAGTATCATTGAATGTAGCCGATAGTGATTCATTGATTCAATGATATTTTCGTTTAGGATCGAGCTCTTTTCGAGATATTTCAATGCATAAATAACAAAACCAAAGCCTGTCAGAATGAAGCCAACTACCCTCTGCATTCCTGCTCCGAGTGCATTTAGGTTATGTATGTTTTTGTTTGCCAGTTTTATTTCTTCTTCTATTTTTTTCATTCGTTAGCTGTTCGTTAGCTATTCGCTAGCTATATTCTTCACCATCAGCTATTTTCAGACTAGATTCATAATGTACGTCACAGTTTGCCGCCCCGAAAATTAGAAATTGCTTCAATTTGAAACAGCGTGGACATAAAACTGAACTTATTTTATGAAAATTCATCGGAAGGAAACTTCCCCATTGTGTTGTGCTAGCTTAACCTCAAGCTAGAACAACTATTGCACAACTTTCCACCCAAATAAGTTATGGAGATGATTCAAACACTCCAATTTTCAACTTTTTGGTAACTTTTGAATGGTGTATGTATAATTTGAATTTAAGCAAATTTGAATGTTTTACAAATGTCAAATATGCATTCAATAGGTACTTAAATAGAATGCATGTAAATGTTTTCTTGTTATTCTCAATCGTATCCTTTCCTTTCACCAACAATCAACAATTTTCAATAATGTGAATTTACACTCACCGGCAAAAGAAACCAGTCAGCAAAAAATTTTGCATTGATCGCCCTGTAACTTTTTTAATTCTTGTCTGATTTTGGTGAAATTTCGACCAAATCGTTGAATCATGATTCAGAGTGTGAGCCTGAATTTTAGTTCTTAAAAAAAGCTGATGGCTTGATCATTATACAAGGAAAAACAAAAGCTATCCATTCATCCTCAACTTCTTAACGCCCTGTGGCAAAAGTCGGGCAAAAGTAAGTGGTAAACTTAGCTTCATCATGTTTTGGATTGAAATGTGACCCTTTCTTAACACAATGGTATCTGATTCACGTCAAAATGTTCAGATGATACAAGTGTTTCAAGAAAGTATGGATTCTTTAAATTGTATTAACAATAGTTCAGAACCATTCTCCAACCTCCTGCTTCATCATGTTTCATATTGAAGTGTGATCCCTTCCTTTCCTTCCTTCCGACGTGCTAAAACTACTGTACTTTGGACTTATTCAGTCGTCCCTTTCATATGGTCTAGTTTTCTGGAGAAAAACCATAACTCTGGCCAACTATTTATTATTAAAAAAAAATTATAAGATGCATGCTGAACTTGTCTAATAGAGAACCATGTAAAAACCACTTTGTTGAATTGGGTATTATGTATTTACCAAGTTTGTATAATTACTCATTGGATGTTTACATTATTAATGAACAGGACACTTTAAAGACTAGAAAGGAGGTACACAGTCATATTACCCGACAGAAGGACGAAATCAATTTAGGTTTCTGCAGATTATCAATTGGACAGGAAAATCCCAATTATATGGGAATCCAATGCTACAATAAAATTTGCACAATGGAGGAGTTCAGAGAATGTGAAACAACATTGCTCAAGAAATATCTCAAGAGTTTTTTGGTACAGAAATGCTAGTAGGTAGTCTAATTTGCATTATATGCTAGACCACACTGTACAGAATAAGATCTGTTATTTTAATTAGCAAATGATGAAATTATTTTTGAAAATGTGACATTGTAAGTCTGGATTTTATTTTCTTTTCACATAATTTTATCATACGAACCAGGTTCCTATTGTACCAATAAGTGAACTAGCTCATCTGTTTGTGACGTGTCCCATAATGTATTGTACTTACCTGTATTGTGACATTCACTGGACAAAATAAAATTCAATTCAATTCAATTCAATTCAATTCAATTCAATTCAATTCAATTCAATTCAATTCAATTCAATTCAATTCAATTCAATTCAATTCAATTCAATTCAATTCAATTCAATTCAATTCAATTCAATTCAATTCAATTCAATTCAATTCAATTCAATTCAATTCAATTCAATTCAATTCAATTCAATTCAATTCAATTCAATTCAATTCAATTCAATTCAATTCAATTCAATTCAATTCAATTCAATTCAATTCAATTCAATTCAATTCAATTCAATTCAATTCAATTCAATTCAATTCAATTCAATTCAATTCAATTCAATTCAATTCAATTCAATTCAATTCAATTCAATTCAATTCAATTCAATTCAATTCAATTCAATTCAATTCAATTCAATTCAATTCAATTCAATTCAATTCAATTCTATTCTATTCTATTTTCTCTTTTCAAGAAAAGATACAAATGTTTTGAGAAAGTAGGGATTTTTCGGGATTTTTAAAATTTTCATCAACAATAATTCAGAATCTATAGCATCTTTGGTATGAACTCCAGAGGCTCATTAGCCTTCGTCCGGCGTTGTCAGAGACTCTTCAAGAGCTATGATTCGTCCTTCAAGGGGAATTTGAGGCAATTATTCTGACTGCTTGAGAAATTTGATCAACTCGGTGCTGTGATCAGTGTGAAACCAGCCACGAGTTCCAGCCCCGACTTCGCCAAATATTCAAGGCGCGCGTCATACCACCAATGGTCGTTTATTATTAATTTATATTCACGACTGGCATGAAATTACTAAAACCTCCAAAATATGTTCGTGGATTGAACTATTTT
Source organism: Phaedon cochleariae (assembly GCA_918026855.4). NCBI lineage: Eukaryota > Metazoa > Arthropoda > Insecta > Coleoptera > Chrysomelidae > Phaedon > Phaedon cochleariae. Next base: position 19,681,379 of record OU896714.1, on the reverse strand, counting down.
CCGTCAATGTCAATGGACCCTCTGAGGGTCCTTAATAATCTGTATATCTCACAATATTTTGCCGGGCAAGAATTAACCCCACTGGTCCCCTTTTTAGGAATTTGGAAAAAAAATCGTAACTTTTTCAAAATACACGTGAATGGGAGTTTTCTTCTATGAATGTGTTCCTCTGATGGTACTTGATAATGTGTATATCTCACAATATCTTGTCGGAAAGAATAAACCGCACAGGTCCCCTTTTTTAGAATTTCGAAAAAAAATCATAACTTTTTCAAAATACACGTGGATGGGAGTTTTTTTTATGAATGTGTTCCTCCGATGGTACTTGATAATGTGTATATCTCCTGTGCGGTTTATTCTTGCCGACAAAATATTCTGAGATCAACACATCATCAATTGTCAATTTCAGAGGATTTTTATTTTTCATGCTATATTTTTGGATATTCAACAGATATAATTCAATGTTCGACGTGGCAAATAGCCAGGAAAGTAGTTGTTTTCTGTTGAATATTCAGAATGATATTATATGCATATCTTTATATGAAGGAGAATGCGAATTCTCTACTTCAGAAGATTTTGTTTTCAAATTCTTATCGTGTGTGTTCAATAGATGTAATTCAATGTTCGTCGTGGCATATAGCCAGGAAAGTAGTTGTTTTCTGTTGAATAAACCGAGAAAGAATTAATATTTTCATCACATGGAGAATGCGAATTCTAAATGTAATTCTTTATAATTATATGTATCCATATTTTTGTGTTCATAAATATATCTGAGAATATTCCTTTTCAATAGTTATGATTTTTTTTCGAAATTCCAAAAAAAGGGGGCCTGTGGGGTTTATTCTTGCCCGACAAAATATTGTGAGATATAAACATTGACAAGTATCATAAGAGGAACACGTTTATAGAAAAAAAACTCCCATCCACCATCCAAGTGTATTTTGAAAAAGTTATAATTTTTTTTTCAAAATTCTGTGCAGTGAATTCTTGTCTGACAAATTATTGTGAGATATACAGATTATTGAGGACCCTCAGAGGGATACATTGACGGAAAATAGTTTAATCCACGGACATATTTTGGAGGTTTTAGTAATTTCATGGCCAGCCATGAATATAAATTAATAATGAACGACCATTGGTGGTATGGCGCGCGCCTTGAATATTAGGCGAAGTCATGGCTGGAACTAGTGGCTGGTTTCACACTGATGGTGCCATGGCGGTTGAATGCTGTTATCCAAGCTTTGGGAAGGCATACATGTCAAATAGGCATTGAATACTAGATGATTTTCATTTGATTGTGCCAAAATAGCCGAGTTGAAGCCTTTGCTGTGCTCAGTCTCCCAAAATTGTTATCAACTGGTGCAAAGTCTATCACTATCTTGATACTCAATATTCAATAAATAACCCTCCTCCCGACTATATTTTCAGACTTGAAATGGGGCGTGTGGAAATAACTAATGTTTTCAAATCCACTCCAAACTGGCTCAGCAACTATTCTTGATGGAAAAATAATCTACTACCTAAACTCAGTCAATTCAGGTTCAGCAATAGTGACAAGCGTTTCAATTGGTCACTTCAAGTGAGACAGTATGTTGTGTCCATTGAATAGCTAGGTATCTGGAACTAACTGGACTACAATGTTCTCAAGAAAGAAAGAAAAAATTTAGTTTCAGAATACTACCAGAGGTTGTAGAGGAGAGATATTTCTTTATCAGCCAATTCATCTTTTATTTCATTTCTTCAGGATATCCAAATCACCACAAAAATACCTTCAAATGAAAATGCCTATCAAAATAACAAGAATGATTGTTCAACTTAGAACCTGCAATAATTTCAGGATAAATCCCAATGAACTATGCACTACCTCACCTCACCACTCACAGGAATCAATCCAACACCTCATGTTTGATTGTCAAATTGTTTGCTCTATGAGATCTCCATACTACTCTTATTTGAACAGCCCTGAGGCATTGCTACATGCTCTGGAGAATAAATATTAGGCATTTGATAGAAAAAGCTACAGCTACATATACAGGGTGTTTCATAATTGAATGCTGATCCTAAAGGGCGATGATCCTAGGATGATTTTAGGGAGAGAAGTTCATATCAACATATGTCCTGAACCTCTTAGTTTTTGAGCTACAGGGTGTTGAAATCAGAAGCATACAGCGTTTTTTTAAACTAAACATTCAATATCAGGTCTACGAGGACATCACTGGTAAAAGTAAGAGTTTGATTTTCGTCCCAAAACAAAATGTGTTTCCACTTATAGTGGGTGTCTACTGAATTACCAAAAACAATATCCAAGAACTGAAGGAACAAAATTTTTTTGTTTTTATTTTTTTACGCGCAAACGGTACGTTGTATGAAAGTAAGTCTAGGAACCAAATTTGCTCCAAAATGAATAAGAATTGAGAAATAAATCTGGTTCCCAGAAAAATCAGTGGCGTACTATTTTTTTCTTCAAAAATTGTCAGTTCAAACCCAGTACGGACGCCACTGGTGAGAATTTTCAAATATCTTTCATGTAAAAAAATGCTCCTTAATAATGAGAAGGTGTATACAAAATATCATAACAATATCTAAGAGTGATAAAAAATTATGATGAAAAACTCATTTTTTTCTTGAAATTTCATCACCCTGTAGCTCAATAACTAAGAGGTTTAGGACATATGTTGATATGAACTTTTCTCTTTGAAATCATCCAAGGATTATCGCCCTTAAGGATCAGCATTCAATTATGAAACACCCTGTATATGGAATCTTTTGAAACTGTGTTTGTTCATATTAAATGAATAACCTGTAATTTATATTTTTGTTTCTTTTTTCTTGAGACATAACAGAAATGTGTATCCGAGTTGCTCTGTTTTTCTATTACTTCATGAGTGTGTAGCTTTGGAAAACATGTCATAATTGGAGGTCTGCATAGATAATGCATGAGTTACTAGGAATTCAATCATCATTAGTCTGTGACAAGTTTTCTGAAGAAGTCTGTACATTGCATGGACATTTTATATTTCATATCTTTCTACAATATATATTTTTTTTATATCTCATATTGCTGCCTGAACTCACATTGTTATGAAACTGTAATGTTTTGATGAACAATAAATGATTGATTATTCCATAAATAATTGATTGAAACAAAATATCTGGAATCACTTGAAGATATTTCAAACTTTCATGCCCAGAAATACTGATTGTCTATCTTCCTGGATATTATTTGTTTATGCTCTTATTTGAAGATATGCTTTGAAATGTAAAAGCACAGTGGAAAATCCAAAAATAGGGTTTCAAAATAGTTTAGAAGTCAATAAGCAAACCATGTGCCCCATCAAATTCAAAGAAGGATCACTGATAATTCCATTCTCAGTTCATTTCTTCATTAATATATCTATTGAATGAATAATATAATGATCTTACCACAACAATTCCACTCCACTGGTACAAATTATTAGTTCTTACAAATTCCCTGGCAAAGTTAGCATGTTTGGTCAAATGTAAATCATAGGGAATTTCAGCCTCTTCTAAAATTGGAACTATTTTTTGTTGGAATATACATTTTCCTCTGCCTGCCCCACTTTTTGGATTACAGAGTACTAAAAGTCTTCTATATTCTCTATCCTTATTGTTAATAGTGAATTCTGAAATAGTAGATAATGAGACATGATCACCTTTGATCAACTTCTTGATCACAGTTCTCCATTTCTGAGCCTCCTTATTATTGTCTTCATATTTATCAAATGATCTAAATCTCAAGGTAATGATTGTCCTCTCTCGCCTCTTACTTGATTCCTTGGAGTTGTGAAAAATATAAGCATAAATATACAAATATGCACTAGTATCTGTATCATCAAGATCCAAAGAACTTTCTTCTACAACTTCTAGACTTTTTGACCTAGGAAGTGATTGGCAAACACATCTTTTGGTCTGTTTTTTACTACGTAAACATCTACATCCTATGATATCTCGAATGGGTATGACTTGTTCTTTCACATAATTTTCACTCTCCTTTATCAAACATAATCCACTCTTTGTTAACCGAACTTTGAAAACACAGTTCTTTTTAGTCAACACATAGAATGTCTCTTCTAGAAGAATCCTGCTTAAATTTTGATTTTCTACTTTTGATTCCATATCTGCTAGCTGCTGTCAAGGTGCCACTGAATAACTGAATATTTTACTAAGTAGTTGAACTGATAATGATTACTGCACTGGTAGGGTTATTGTTGTGACTTGTGAATACACTTAAATGAACCAATCAGCGTTTTTATCACGAAAGATCTGATAATTATAAAGTATAAATAATTAGATCTTTATTTATCACACACAACTATGCCCCTTCATTGGTTAATTTGAATTTACAATTATTTAACAGGTTTAATCTTTTCATAGACAGTTCACCAAACTGTACTAGCTGTGTGATTTTTTTTATTGACATGATTTGGTTTTGGTAAAGAATTCAGAATCATATAAAAAATAAACTTTATCATGACTATTATCCTTTCAAGCTTTCAAGTTTAAAATGTTTACATCACAAACAGAAAAACTCAAAATCAAAACTGTCATTGTCAGATTGTCACTGTCGACGGTGACAGATTGTTCTTGTCAATGTCACTTTCAAAATGAGAGTGAAGACGAGTGCCTGCTGACAGTTTTCACACCATCATCCAATATTTTGACTTCCTGTTATTGCCTCTGCCTCCAATCAAAGCGGAGGTCAACGTTTCCCCATATTTAATGGCTATATTCCGAATTCAACTGGTCAGTACTGTCAGTAGATCCACTGACTCTGCTGTAAAGCTGTGTTCCGAAATATAAAATCAAAAATACAGTGCTGTAATTCGGAACACGTTTTCATCAGTAATCAGCAGCAGTTGATCAGCTGGTGGAATTTGTCAGTTGTCATTGATCTGGCAGGGCAGATGCAAGGTCTATTAACTTCTATAAGGTTACCTCATAGTTAAGGTGGCTAATGGTGCGGGGGTGCGCGGAGGGGCGTGACGTCAGTGTTTCCCCACCACGTGATTGTTGATTTCGTTTGTGTCACTGTCAAATGAATTGGAAAAAATTTTGAATTTGAATTCGAAAGAATCGCGAATTTTAGACTTTAGTTGAAAACAGGGTGACAAGAAGACTGAAGATATCTTTGAAAGAGTGTGAGAAGTTGTATAATAATATGGTGTAGTATTATTCAAGGCTGGTCACATCATAAATATCATAATATTATTGTGTGGAGTCAAGAGTGGATATAGAACAAACAAATGTTATGAAATGCCTGTTTGGCAGCCTCCACATGAGATTCAGATAATTCCAAAGGAAAATGATGAGCTGTGGCAATGTGAATGTCCCTGTGAAGCAGGCATGTCATGGTTTTGTATACACATTTTATAGGGACTTGTATTGACAGGTAGGAAGGTGCACTTGGTGATCTATCACACACACAGGTAAAAAATACATGAAATTTCAGGAATGAAGACTTGGAATATGTGAAGCTGCATATATAACAAACAGAAGTGGTGAAAATTGAAAAAAGAGAGTAGATCAATCAATGATCTATTATACAGCCAAACCATTTCAATAGAAGGAAAGTGACCCCCTAAAATCATTCTTCCTTTATATAATTGAAGTTAATTTTACAGGGTATATCAGTCTATTTTGTTTTTTGTTTGGAAGCCAATGAACTTAATGTGAACAACTAGCTATTGCATGGTACTCAGGAACACTGGTGAGTTTATTAAATTTTACTTATACTTGCTACTTCATTTTTACATGTAGCAAGGAGTCTTGGGAAAAAAGGCAATCAACTTCTTCTTTCCAAAGGATTTTTCAAATAAATTTGTTTAGCATGGAGTTGAATATGAATCCAAAGCTCTTTCAAAATGTTCATTGAAAATGATATTGAATTTCAAATCATGCAAACTAATTTGTGTCCCAATATTTTCCATGGTTAGGATTTTCTCAATATGAAATTATTTTTCAGGAAGGAAGACCATGGAAATAATTGAAATAAGTGTCCTTACTGAGGTCCTTACATAGAGGTTTGTTAAATAATGTGTATTACATTCAGCTTGAATTATTTTCTCAAAATTTTAGGTAAAGGTTCAAAACATTTTGTGGAACAATGCCATTTCTTGATAGGAGATGGTATAAAAAATGTGAAGTTGGAAGAGAGACACACTTATTATGGATAAATCCAGTTGGGAATAATGGCCCTAAAATGTCCCTAATGAACTTGAAAGAAAATAATTTTCTTTTATGATTCTTCTTCCTCCAAAACTTACATAAAGATTCCAGTTTTTTTGTGATACATTTTGTGTTAATGTTATGAGGAAGATACCTCAAAGATATTTCCATTATGTTGCACTTTTATTGCATCAATAAAATGGAATGAATTGTGATGACTTCTTTATTAATTCATTTTCTTATTATTGCATTTTCAAACAATAATATGTTCCAAATTGATACTGAAATAAAACCAGTGAGTTAGAATCATTCAATTTATCCAGAAGGAAATCCTCTTTACTCTTTAGTTAATTGTTTCTTGTTTCTCAGAAATGATGGCCTAATCAATTTCAAGATATTTCTTCACATCCCTTGTCAGCATGCCCTTATCCACCATGATTTCATCATTAGAAACATTTTCTTTATTAAAAAATGCTTTATCAGTAGTTCAACCTCCATATCCTTATTAATGCCAACAGTAATCAGTCCTAATGGAGTGGTATTGCAATAAGAATTTGACTGAGTTTCTGTAATGTGTCTGTACAACAGGAGCACTGAGGAACATATCTTTCTAGATTTCTGTCTTCAGTCTTTTGTACTTGCTGCATGTTTTGGGAAAACAGTGAACAATCTCTTGGACACAAAAACATATTGGAAAACTTCAAAATTTATCAATATTCACTTGATTGCACAATGCTAAATTTGTTTGTTTTGTTTTTCACCTCCGCCATTTTCATTTTGCCGTTCGACAAAAGACGATGGGGAAACAGTGACGTCAGGGCAGGTCAATATGAGGCAACCTTATAGAGTTGAATAGCCTTGGGGCAGATGCTCCTGCTTGAGTTAAACAGACAGGACACAGTATACGACAACGCTAGCGTGGTTCTAGACACGGCCCAATTAAAGGTATCAAAACCAATCAAAACATTCAAAAAGTTAAGCGGCGTTCACAACCAAACTTTTTACGTTTTGCTTTTTACGTTTCGTATTCTGATTGGTGAAGCACAATCTGTAATTAAAATGACGCAAAAAGCTGAAAATAATCAGCTTTTTGCGTTGCAAAAGCCATCGTCTGTGGAAATAGTAAAAATAGACGAATAATATGAAACATTCTGTAATAATATGGAAGGTATGATAATGTTTTCATGATTTTCTCATGAATCCACAGAATAGTAGATAGGTATACTGTTCAATTCATTATTTTCAGTGAAGATTGATTTTTCTCTACAAGTATCGAATAAGTACCAATTTTCATCACCGCCAGTTCTATCAATTCAATATTATCAATTATCTGATCAATATTATTGTCACGATTATTTACTTCATTTCAGGATGAAAAACAAATAACAAAACCAAGGCAACTGAGCTATAAAAAGTCACGATTTTTTGTTGTTGTGAATGACATTTGCTCACGTTTAATTTCAGATTTTGCTTCACCAATCAAAATACGAAACGTAAAAAGCAAAACGTAAAAAGTTTGATTGTGAACCCCGCTTTATGAGTTGTTCTAGTTCTAGTCCGTTGTTATTTGAATTGTTCATGAGAAGTTCATGAGTAATGTTTAGATTTTCGAGTATTATCAGAAAGATTCATGTCTTTTGTTTGTGAATTATAAGCTGGGCATACGATTGATAATTATTGCATTCATTATCCAATATCCAGTAGGTCAGTAAGACATGTCTAGCACTTTTATCTACTTTCCTTTCATAGGTATCTTTTTTTTAGCACATCCAATATGAGCTCCGACAGCAGTGATGATGAATACAATCCAAGAAACGGTAGAGAAAATAGAACTGCTCGTAAGTCAGTTTCTCAACCACAACAAACTTACACAACCAGAAGACAGGCTGCTAGAAATGCAACTAGAGCTCTACGAGCAACATCTGATCTTTTCATGGCCAATTTTAACCCTGAAACAAGCACCAGAGAGAAAAGGAAATTGAGCAGGAAAATCCATCCACCAAGTAATATTCGAAGACCTGCAGGAGCTATCTGTGATGAAAATGGTGTGCACATTTCATCAGGAGTAGACCTGTGTGATTGTTTGAATGAAGATTGTGTTGGGTGCTTTTTTGAATGCCCAAAGTGTGGATCTCTCAAGTGCTGCACTGAATGCAGAGTTCACAGAAAATATATGGTTGAACAAATTGAATTTCATGGATATGATCATATAATAAAGAATCCATTATATAAACATTGAACACAATAAAGTTACAAAATATTTATCATAAATACAAGAGAATGAATTTCAAATATTTCAATTTGGTTTCAAATTTCAAAATCCTAAGTGTATACCTATTATATTTTACTATCAAAGAACCTTAATATGTGAATCTAGGTGTGAGATGTGTGAGTGTATGTGCTATCATTGTGCTGATATTGATTGTATGGTTTGGCCATTTGAATAAAGATAATTCAATCAGGTTTTCAGAAAATTATTGAAGTTTCACAATGTGTGAATCAAACCAAGGAAATTTATAAGTTGCTGATAAATCAATGGAACCAACCAATCATCCAACATGTTCAGGATTTATCATTTTAAGAAAGAAAAATCATGATTTGAAAAAAAAATTGATATACTTACCAAATCACACTAATAACCTATTGGTGGAACAAAAAAATCTTGTGAACTAACAATGGAGGAAGAAAGAACTAGATTAGATAAATAGTTATTTATTTTACAAGGGAAAAAAGTTGTATATTTTAGCTCCCCCCCCCCTTGTATAATGTGCTATTTTTTTCTGTGAAAGGAAAAAGTAGGAATCAATATTGAGATTTTCTTTTTTTAGGCATTTTTATTATTCTCTTCAAGTAATCAAATATCTGTCAGTCTAATTCTGTGATTAGATTTTCAAATATCGTGGATTTAGTGGTTGTAACACCCTATATCTTGAAAACAATGCGTTTAAAAGTATATGTTCATATGAACTCTTTCATTATTTCAATGAGTTCAACACACTGTTGAATATAAACCAGACTACCCTGTATATCCAGAAAAAAAGTACTCTCAACAGGAAAAAAGTAATTTATAAAAGTGGCATTTTATAACCTTTCAGCAGAGATGAAATATCAATTTATCAATTTTTCCCGTCACAGAAAAAAGAATTATAAAAAAGTGATGTATACTGGACCCAATTCGGCAGACTATAATTTTTCTTTGAGCTGCCCACCAACATACAGAAGGCATGTATTCCACTGTAAGGTCAAGTCAGCAGTGTAGAAAAAAAAGTATAGTTTGCTGACTGTTCTGCAGTCTATACACTTTCATTTGAGCTGTCATTATAGGGTTAATATTAAGGGAAAAATGAAAATATCATCAGGTCAGAATTCAGATGCAATTTATCCTATTTTTATTTACTTGACTGGCCAATATATTTATCTATTGAATCATACTTCCAATTTGTATCCTTGCAATAGTCCAGTTCTTTTCTCAACGACTTCAATCGAGTCTGATGTATTTCCTGAAGACTATTTTCAGCATTTGTTCTCACTATTTCAAAATATCTTGTACATTTCACAGCTACAGCAGAGGGATCATCAATTTTGTCTTTTTCATCTTGACTAGGAGATGATAATACGGTTTTCGGTAAGCTAGCTGTTGACATAACTATTTGGAAATGATGCCACAGCCTCAAAATTTCTAAAAATGGTCTTATAGAGTCTTCAAAATTGGGTGACTCGAACTGCTTATATTTGGAGATAGGTATGGGTACAGTTCAAAATTATTTCATCCACAAAATCTGTCTTGAGGAATTCATAAAATATGCAGATGATTATCCCAATATACCTGGTTTTTAGAATATCAACTGATTATCTGTTATTTTCGGTATTTTATCAACATGTTATCAACATTGAACCATTGTAAACACATTGGTATTTTTGTATTTGGTGATTTGGTGGTTCAGGTTCAGTCAGAATCTAGTCAGCTCTGACCATAGACAGGGATGGCGATGTTGAATCGATTTTTCCGAAGATCGATTTCTCGTCTAAAAAAATAGATTTCTTTAAATCGATCTTCTGTTCGATCTTTTTCACATAAAATCGAATCGAACAAAAATCCACACTGAATAACATTTTTGACTATAATGAGAAACAAGTTTTTTCACTCAACTTCGAGAGCTATCCAAATAAAATGAGGAAATAATAATGTTCTGTCAAGTTGGTTGGTAATTTGTGATAATTCAATGATCATAATTTCAGGAGTCAAGATCTTGTTCACACTTTCGAGGATCGATTTTAATGAAAATCGATTATTTCCCTTTCGATTTTTTTATGGATCGAATAAAGGTGGATCTATTTTCATCATGGATCGAATTTTTCTCTTTCGATCTAGATCGATTCCAAGAATCGATCCTTTTCCCAAAAGTTTGCCAATTCTGATTACGGTTTTTAATGTTTTTTACGTATTTGTATATGTTTCCGGAAAAATCCGGTTTTAGGATAAACTAGTTTTTCCGGACCGTTCCTACCCGGGGGTGCGAGTGGTACGAGGAACCAGGGCAGCAAGGTAAGAAGGGTGGCGCCTTGTGTTTACAATGCCGCCCCGCCACTGTATTTGGTCCGATCACCGATGTGTCCAATCTCGGTGAATTCAAAACTGTCGCCGACTCATATCTGCTGGAACTATTGGCAAGGTGATCGACCGTTGGGGGCGCTGTTTCAAAACAAGATGGCGGCAAAGAGTGTGTTGTTTGTTTACAAAATTTGTTGAGATTTGCATACATTTTCTTCTTGATATTTCATCGTGTTATTTGTGTTTATTGTTGAACTTTTTACTGAAATCGTAATATTTTTTGTTTGATCAATCTGTTTCATCGTGATGTGAGGAAAATAACTGTTACCTACTGACTGAATCGTGGACCAAATAGTCCGAGCTTTCTTCAAACCGGTGCATTTCTGTGGGACAGCTTTATGGGATATCAAAAATCACAAGCATATCCACTATCATCAGAAGCTGATATATTCACCATCACACCTCTATAACTCCACTCTTCAAGCAAAAGGATCCTACAGACCACAAATGGTGATACCAGGAGTGGAGTTTTTCAACAGTGAACTGCCTTCTGTGAACATATTGAAAACCATCCCTAAACTATTTTGTGCTAAATATTATAGCCATCAGAATCATGTGTAATTCCATTTAATAGAAATCAGCAGCAACCAGCTCTAATGAGTCAACCAAGAAATAATTCAACACCAAAGGCATCCTGACATTACTGTGGATTTAATAGTAGATACAACAATATTACTTCCAGGCTTTGAGGATTGTTTACAGTGCAACTCCCATACCTCATATATTGTGGTGCTCCACTGCAATAACAGCAAATTGTTATGATCCTATGTGCCTATTTGCCACATGTGTGAATTGTATCCATATAACACACTTTTCATAATGTGAATATTCC